>OZ018396.1:12813359-13248827 GCA_963969525.1 Ontholestes murinus
ACACTATATTTATTTTTGAGACTTAAGTTTCTGTAACTACACGTACCCTAATCAAACAAGAAGTTTGAAGTGTTATACAAACAAAGCTTAAAGTGTTTTAATTAATAAAAACATTTCTATTTTATTTAATACGCCAACAAAACTTTATATACTGACTGAAGTTATAAATGCTATATCCACTATCAAAACAACACATGAATAGACAAATAACACGGCCAAAGGACCACGTAGTCGATAACCTAACTACTAATACTCTTAAAGATGTATATTCTGCCGTCTGGGTCCAATAATTGACTAAGTTACTTTAAAAAACTTTAATAAATAAAGCTGTTTAACATTAGTTTAATAGTTTAACTTTGTTGGCATCTCATTGAAAGCAATTGTTTTAAATAGAACAGTGGAAAATTTCTTACAGAAATTTCAATAATCAATTGAACGGAACATTTACCAAAATTAATTGAAAACTTGATTAAAAAATTTGTTTTGGAACAAAATTTTCTTAAAGAAGAAACAGTTGAAATATAAAAAGAGGAGATTCGATATTTTAATTAGAAAACAATTGAAATTGCAAGCAGAATTATACAACTAAAAAATTTTCTAAAAAGAAACTGTTGAAAACGGTAAATAAAATTCGTTACAAAAGAAACGATTGAAAAAAAAACATTTACCAAATTTGCTAAACATGTAAAATTGGTTTAAAACTATTGAGATTTTACTACAAAAAAAAACAGAGAAAGTTGGTAAAAAAGGTGCAGACAACTTTCTAAAATGAACATTATGAAAAGAAAACTTGCATGTTTTTCAGTTTTAATACATTTTCAGATAAAAAATATGCTTCAAAAACTTACTAAGAAACAATTGAAATTATTTGACTGAAATCCGTTAAAATTGTTGGAATTTTACCAGAAATAATTGAAATATGCTAGGAAAAATAAAACATTTGAAAACTTTCTCAAAAACAATTATGAATCTTTCTTGAAACAACTGAAATTAACAACAAAAACATTGAAAACAATTGACAACTTTCTCAAATTGACACATTAAAAATTTAGACTGTTACAAATTGTTTAAAAACAGTTACAATAAATCTCAAAGAAACAGAACAGTTGATAAGTTATAAAAAAAAATAAAAATTGTAAAATTTAATTTTAACATAAAAAAACATTTTTTACTAAAAAAACAATTAAATTTGTACATATTAAAATAAACAATAGAAGGCGCCCTTACGGTATCATGTTACCAATTAAAAATTATTAAATAAAGAAAACACTTAACCTTTTTTATACCACTTATATATGTATATATTTTTTTTAATATAAGTGGTATAAAAAAGTTAAGTGTTTTCTTTATTTAATAATCGAAAATGTACCACGAAGTAAATGCCTCAAAAATTCAAGAATTAATTAAAAATTATTTTAAAACTAAAATAAATTAAGAAATAAAAATAATTATAAATAAAAATTTCAGACACAAAATCTATAATTTTTTAAAACAGTTGATAATTATAAATAAATGTATTATTTGCTAAAAAAAATCTATAATTTTTTAAAACAGTTGAAATTTTTTAGTAAAAAAAACAACATTTTAGAAAAACAGTCGAGAACGTTAAGAAAAAGTTTTTCACTTTCAGTTCAAAATGTGTTTAAAATTTATTTTTAAAAAAGCATTTGAAAAGCACTTTAAAAACATTACCAATCTTGCTTAACAAATGTTGAAATTTTACAAAATAAAAAAATCAAATTTGGTAAAATCAATTCAAAACATTGCAACAAAAAATTATTTAAAAAGAAAGTTCAAAATTATAAAAAAAAACAATTGAAATTTACTAAGAAGGAACAGTTGGTACCAAAAAAAAATTGTCGAAAAGACTAAAAACTGTTTAAATTTTATCAAAAGATTAACATTTTAAAAAGTTAAGCAAAAAATCAGTTGAAATTTGAAACAAAAATATCAAACATTTAATTTTATTTTAAAAAAACACAGAAATTTTGTGAAAAAACTATTCAAATTTGCCAAAAAAAAACAAAAACAATTGAATACAGTAAGAAATTTTTTTGAATTTTCAAGAAGTTGAAAACAAATGCCTAAAACACACTACAAAAACAGAAAAAATCTATAACAGTTGAAATTTGTGGGACAAAAATTAACATTTAAGAAAAACAGTTGGGAACGTTAAGAAAAAGATTTTCACTCACAGTTTAAAATGTGTTTTAAATTTATTTTAAAAAGCATTTGAAAACTCTCTAAAAACATTACTAAACATGCTTTAAAATATTTAAAAACGTTGAAATTTTACAACATAAAAAACTCAAATTTGGTAAAATCAGTTCAAAACTTTAAAAAAATTATAAATGTGTAAAGATTATACAAAAACAATTGAAATTTACTAAGTAGGAGCAGTTGGTAACAAAAAATTGTTGAAAAGACTAAAAACTGTTTAAATTTTTTCATAAAAGAAACATTTTAAAAAGTTAAACAAAAAAACAGTTGAAATTTGTAACAAAAATATCAAAAATTTAATTTGATAAGAAAAATAACAGAAATATTGTCAAAAAACTATTCAAATTTGTTAAAAAAAAATCAAAAACAATTGAATGCATTAAGAAAAAGTTTTTCAATTTTCAAGCAGTTGAAAACAAATGCCTAAGAAAACCGGAAAAAAATATATAACAGTTGAAATTTGTAGGTAATAAAATTAACATTTAAGAAAAACAGTCGAGAACGTTAATAAAAAGATTTTCACATACAGTTCAAAATGGGTTTTAAATTTATTTTAAAAAGCATTTAAAAACTCTCCGAAAACATTACTAAACTTGCTTAAAAATATTAAAAATAGTTGAAATTTTGCATCATAAAAAAATCAAATTTGGTAAAATCAGCTCAAAACTAGTCCAAAAATTATACAAAAACAATTGAAATTTACTTAATTATAAAATTGTTGGAAAGACCAAAAACTGTTAAATTTTTTTTTCAAAAAAGAAACATTTTAAAAAGTTAAAAAAACAGTTGGAATTTGAAACAAAAACATCAAACATTAAATTTGATAAGAAAAACAACAGAAATTTTGTCAAATAATCTGCTAAAAAAACAAAAACAATTGAAAGTTTTTCTATTTTCAAGCAGTTGAAAACAAATGCTTAAAAACCACTAAAATTTTACCAAGACACAATTAAATATTTGCTTAGAAACCACTAAAATCAAAGTTGAAAACTTAAAAATAAAAAACATTTTTGAAATTTAATTGAAACAGTTTTTTGTTTAAAAAAATCATTCAAATTAGCTAAAAATGCGATTAAAAAAATAAGTACGTTACAGTTTAAAATGTGCTAAAAACAATTGATATCAAATGATTCTATTTTGAAGAATCATATAATCATTTGCATCTTTTAATATAACTCTTTTTTTGAAATTTACCTTAAAAATATTTTAAAATCTTTAAAAAAAATGCGCAGTTGAAATTTTAGAAGAAAAAATGTAAAATTGACAAAAAAAAACAGGTGTAAACTTTCTGAACCGAACATTTTACTTGGAAATGTAATAAAACAAAGATGAAACTTGAAATAAAAATCAATAAATAATTGTGAAATTTGCATAAAATCAGTTAATATCAGAAAGAACAAATGACACATGGCGGAAGGACCACGTGGCCGATAACCAAACACTACTACTACTATCAGAAAGAATTTTGTCAAACATTATTTAAATATGCTAAGATAGATGAAAACTTGCCTAAAAAACATAATTGAACTTGTATAAAAACAGTTATAATTTACAACAAAAAAAACATTTAAAGTTGGTAAAAAGTATTAGAAATAATCACGTACATTCTTTAAAATAGTTGAAAATTTTCTTTAAGAAATAGAGTACAGTTACAATTTAAAAATGAAAAGTACGTCGTAGTGCGCATATTTGGTTGCATAACGTCTTTACTTTTGTAATTCTGTAACAAGTCAATTCAATTCATTTATTCAAGTGCCACTATTTACAAACATAATACATATTAGAAGGTAAACAATAAGTACTCATTTGAAGTGGATATGAACGTCAATTTAAAATTTAAAAACTAATACAATAAAATTAATACAATTGGAATACAAGTACACATTAAAATAGTCATAAGATGAAAAGTGAAACTAGTTACTCAATAAATATACAATATCAGAAAAACAAACCAAGTGCTTAACAATCCTTTACCTATTATTTCTTTTATGTTGTATTTTTCTAAGTATTTGATGGATTTGCAATAAATGTGTTAATGTAGTTGTAGGTTGCATATAATCCAAAATATACATAGTTTTCTTTTCTGAGGGGTTTTTTAAAAGTAAAAATAAATCAATTTCTTAAAGAAAAACAGTTAAAAATATTATAAAACAGTTGGAAATATGCCAAAAGCTATAGAAATATTTTAAGAAAATGGTGATTATTATATTACTCAAAATCTATGATGTTTACGCAAAAGAGCTATTCTTAATGATTTATTCACTTTTGAATTCTCTACAATTATTTGTAATTCAAGTTTCATGTAACTCTAATAGTTTATTAGCAATTGGCAAAAACTCTCAAAATTTTTAATTTTTTTTTTCTCGTAAGTTAAGAATTTTATGAAAAATATATTTTAATAAATTTATTCAGTTTCTTATTCCCTTTAACTTTTGTTTGAAAAGTTTTGTAATATTTTTCATATTAAAAAAAGTATTGGAAAAAAAACAAAAAAACGACCTCGAGTAAACATCCACTTCCGGTTTTTGAATGTTCGCCAAAAGACTAGTAGAAATAAACACGTTAAACATTAAAATGTTAATTAAAAATTGTTTAAAACAAACTTAATAAGTAAGTAAAATAAGTTAAAATTTAAAAATGAAAAGTTGAAAAATTCTTTAAGAAAATAAGTAAAATGAAAAAAGAAAATTTCACAAAAATTATAATTATATACTACTAAGAAAAACAAGTTTTAAAAATAATTAATTGAAAATTTCCTCAAAATTAGTTTAAGCGCTATAAGAACTGTTTTTTTTAATTTATTTAATCAGAGGAGAAATTGTTAAAATTTACAAAAAAAAACAAATAGAAATTTAAAGCTTACAACATTTACAAATATTTATAAAATTTGTAAATGTTGTAAACAATTAAAATATGGAAACTTTAAGAAAAAATAATTTGCTTATAAATTTATAAAAAATAATTTAATTTGTTACTTTTTTGATCAATTTTTTTTATATAAGTGATTAAAAATAAACAAATTTAAAAAAAATAATAATAAAAACTTTTAACAGTTGAAAATTTTCTTTATGGAGAGATATATTAAACTTAAATTGAAATTCGCTGATGCATCAGTTGAACAAGTCATTGTAAAATTTGCTGTAAAATTAAATAAAACACTTTAAAGATTGTTTAAGAAGTTTTCCTATTTTTTTTTAATTAAAACAGTTTCTTAAAAAAAACATTGAACAGTTTCTAAAACACATTGGAAAAAAAATTTAAATATTTAAAAATTTGTTAAAATTTTTACAAAAAACATTTTAAAATAATTGGAATTTTGCAAAAAAAAAAATCAATTGGAAAAACTATCAGATTAAATTAAGAACTTGAGGATATTTGAGGCTTCTATATACTTCGTTATACATTTTGAAATATAAAACTTATATTTTACATTAAGAACAGTTGATAATTAAAAAAATATACATTTCCTACTAAATAACAGTATATACAGGGTGAGTTTTTTTCGAGGTTCTCTATGGGAATCTCGGAAACTATAAGAGATAGAGAAAAGGTTAAATGGGAAAAGAAGTGTAGATTTACGAGACAAATAAAATTCCACTTTCAAAGTTTTCAAAAAAGTCAAGGGTAACTAGATATTTTGAAAAAAGTAAAAAGTGTCCATTTTTTTAAATCAATATATCTCGGTTATAATAACAGATAGAAAGAAACTGTAAAGGACAAAGTTTTAGATAATTTTATGTAGATTAATAAAAAATAATCAGAAAATTTTTATCGCCATTATTTTCCGAGATATGACGCAAATTCACTTTTTTTTTAATGGAAACCATAGTTGGCTATAGCCTCATTCAAAAGTTAATTTTTTTCTCTTTAATCCAATATGACATACGACATAGTTATTTCTAAAAATAAGTGAGTTATAGTCATTTTAAATATTATTATAAATAAAAAATGGGTAGCCATGAAAAAGATGAAAGTAAAACCATTGCAGTTGTTTATAATAATAGCAATATTGTAATTATTAGTTCTACAAAGTTAAATAAAAATGAAAAACCAGCATAAGAATAATAATTTTGTAATTATCAAATGGCCTTCTGTATGTGGTATAAACCCATTTGTCAAGAGGATAATACGTTTCTTACAAAAATATTATGAACAGTTGAATCGCGATTCACTAATTGTGGTATTTTTAATCGCCACAATGAACATAGATGAACTTAAGAGAATCCACGAGGAGTTTCACAGAGAAAACTACAAATTAAATTTGAATTTAATCCATGGTGTGTTTGGATTAATAATTCTCGATCCATATATTTTTGAAAGCTCACTAAGTGAAGCTGATTACTTTCATTTTCTTCAGAAAACATTTGAAGATACGCTCGAATGTTTAAATTTATCATTACAAGCAAGATTTATATAATTCCAATATGACGGTGCTCCACCTCATAACATGATGGCTTTACAAATTATTTAAATGATGCCTTTCCTAACTCATAAGTGGGAAGAAATAAACCAATCCCAGGGCCACCTAGATCTCCCGATCTGCGCGTTTTAGATTTTTTTCTGTGGGGTTATGTAAAAAACAAAGTATATGAAAAATCATATCAATCTGTGGAGGATCATAAACTAGTTGTTATTGAAACATTTAATTCAATTTACATAAGAATAGTCAAAAAGCCATACATTCAATTTTAAAAAGATATAATTTATGTCATAATAGTATTAATAGTGGACTCTTTGATCATATTTTTTTAATATTAAAATTTCTCTCCCATTGATATATTGATAATTACAGAATTACTTTATGCTGTTGTTTCATTTTGTTCATGTTGTTTATCTCTGTAAAACTAATAATTACAATATTGCTAATATTATAAACAACTGAAATTGTTTTACTTTCACCTTTTTCATGGCTACCCATTTTGTATTTGTAATAAATTTTAAAATGACTATAACTCACTTATTTTTAGAAATAACTATATCGTATGCCATATTGGATTAAAGAGAAAAAAATTACCTTTCGAATGAGGTCACAGCCAACGATGGTTTCCATTTAAAAAAATGTAAGTTTCTGATTATTTTTTATTAATCTACATAAAATTATCTAAAACTTTGTCCTTTACAGTTTTTTTCTATCTGTTATAATAACCGAGATATATTGATTTGAAAAAATTGACACTTTGTACTTTTTTCCAAATATCTAGTTACCCTTGACTTTTTTGAAAACTTTAAAAATTGAATTTTATTCGTCTCGTAAATCTACACTTCTTTCCCCATTTAACCGTTTCTCTATCTCTTATAGTTTCCGAGATCCCCATAGAGAACATCGAAAAAAAAGCACCCTGTATAATAGAAAAATAGACAAAAGGCAAAAAAATGACAAAAGGAAATTGACAGATTTTATATGGTAGAAAAAATAGAAGTTAGTTAACAAAGCCCGGAAGGCAATTGACATCTGTGATGTTAAAAATTGGTTAACTAATTAGAGGTGTTCTATAACAGTTGGCACTAGACAGAAAACATTACATAAAAGGCAAAAGTAATTTAATAAATGTTAATTGAAAGATAAAAATTAAAACTTCATAGAAGACAGAACAAAATAAATAAGAGACGAAAATGACATAAGATAATTAAAAGATGTCAGTTGATACTTGAGAGAAGATATAAACCAAATGGCAGAAATAAATTGATGAGAGGCAATGATACCTGAAAGAAAACCAACATTAAAAGCAAAGAGACAAAAGACGTACCAATACAAAACTTTAATTCAACTGAAATTTTTTATCCTAAAGTTAAACATTTTAAAGAGCGAAAAAATAAATTTGGTAAGTCAGGTTCAATAAAATGATAGAAATTCAAAAGTAACAAACAAATTAATTCAAATTTGGTAGAAAAACAATTGAATACAATTTAATTTAATTTTAAAATGTGTTAAGCCTAAAAGTCACTAAAATTTTTATTAAGAAACAATTTAAAAAAATATATTTTTCCTTTGATTTCAATTATATTTTAACACATTTTAAATTGTAGCATAAAAACTTTTCTGAATTGATTTCTTTAGCTAATTTGAATGTTAAAAAAAAACTGTTTCAACTTAATTTCAAAAATGCATTTTATTTCCAAGTTTTCAACTGTTTTATTCTTGATTTTAATGGTTTCTAAGCAAATAACCATCATAATCAAGAATGTTTAAATTAAAAAAAAAAACGGTTTCAATTGAATTTCAAAAATGTATTCAATTTCAGTTTTCAATTGTCTTATTCTTGACTTTAATGGTTATTTGCTTAGAAACCATTAAAATCAAGAATGAAACAGTTGAAAACTTGGAAATAAAATACATTTTTGAAATTCAATTGAATTGACTTGTTTGAGAAGCTTTCCTAATTTTTTTTATTAAAACAGTTTCCTAAAGAAAAACATTGAACAGTTTCTAAAACACATCGGAAAAAATTTACAATATTTAAAAATTTGTTCAAATTTTTCAAAAAGGATATATGTACATAAAAAAACGTTTTAAAATAATTGGAATTCAATTGGAAAAACTGTCAGAATTAAATTAAGAACTTGAGGATATTTGAGACTTCTACTTCGTTATTCATTTTGAAATATAAAACTTATATTTTACATTAAGAACAGTTATTATTTAGAAAAATATATTTCCTACTAAATAATAGTATATAATGTGTTAATTTCACACCGTAATTTTAGTCAGGAAAATAAGTAACTCTTGTAATAAATATTATTATTTGTAGAATGGGTGCATCAATATCTACTTCTACCCGTGCACTATTTTATCTTTACATAGCCACAATTTATTATCAAAAACAAGATGTCATAAGAACAGATTAACATGAACTGATTATATTTTATAAACAACATGATTTTGGTTTAATGTATTAAATCAACGTAGTGTGCATCTTTGGTTGCATAACTTCTTTACTCTTGATAATGCCGTAACAAGCGAAACTAGTTGAGTAAATATATAAAATCATTAAAAACAAAACAAGTGTTTAACAATTATTTATTTATTATTACTCTAATGTTGTAATTTTCTAAGTACATATTTGATGGATTTGAAATACACGTGTTAATGTAGTTTGGGTTGCATATAATACTAAATATTCATACTTTTCTTTTCGGAGAAAGTCGTTCAAAATTATAAGTAAAAACAAAGGAATTTCTTAAGGTAAAACAGTTAAAAACATTATAAAACAGTTGAAAATATACCAAAACGCAAGACATATTTTAAGAAAAACAATAGAGAATAAAACTTGCTTAAAGACTAACACTTTCTTCACAAATAATTTGATCATTATCAAACATGTTTTATAAATAACAAATAAATTTATTAATATTTGATAATTCACGAAAACAAAAACATTAAAACTTTTTAATAACACAAATTAATTATGTAGGTTTTTAAGAGCTAACAGGTGCTATAGCGCATAAAAATATATTTTCTCAATCTTTGGAAAAACAGCATACTTAAAATTCTTTAATGTGTAAGTGATCATAATATTACCTCAACTTGTTTTATTTTTGTGTGTTACGTTAAGATAAACTTGATTAATTATTAATTAATTACATTATTTATATTAAATAATTTAATACTGAAAATAATAAAATTAACAATGCATCCATGAATAATTTTTAACGTCAGTTTTATTTATTACATTAATGACGCAAATTCAAGACCGTCTTGGCACACAAAAATGTGTCATATTGATAAGCACGTGTTTATTTTTGCTAGGTTTTTATGCTTCAATATCAACAGTCTTGATAACCATAGTTGTTTATTTATAAATTTATCTATTTTATCATATTAAATTAGTCACTAAATAAACGCTTAATTATAGAAATTTAAAGAAGAAGTATATTGTTAGTATCAAACTATTGATAATGGACACTTTGTGTCCGAAATGTACATCTGGATCAAAATTAAATATTGAAGGAAGTGTTTTTATCAAAGTATATTATTGTTTTGTCTCAAAATAAGCACAAATAGTAAACAAAAAAATAACTTTTCAAACTATGCTGAGAGAAAAATTACTACAGTTATTACTGCGTTATCATATATGAGCCTTCAAGGTTGAATTTAATCATTTCAGTAACGTCAAAATTAAGGCAGCTCACTCACTCACGCATGGCACTCACCTGCTTGACGGAATCCCTCCACGCCAACTCCTGGCTCGCCGTCACCACCTCGTCGCCCACTCCACCTTTGACCTCCGCAATTTCACGTAAGAAAGTCCTCTCGGCGACATCCTCGTCACGTATTGACATCGCGGCGATGAATGTGCACGCGCCCGTGTATCCGAAAGGTGTTAAAAGGCCCACGTGCAGCTTCTTTATCACACAATGGGTCTCTTCTGCTGCATTCCAGTTTTTAGTGTATAACGGCCGGCCACAGACAACAATGGACTCTTATCGCGCTAAACGTATAGACGTAAACTCACGCGTTTTATTTTCCAGATTGCGACGATAATGCCGTTTGCAGTAATGAACTTATTCACTCAGAAATAGCTAATTAATGGCCTGTTGCAAATGAACGGTCTTATCTTTGAAAATAATGACCGTGCACATATCTATACACATAAAAGCTAGTGGTTTGTTTATATAACACATGTCGTACCAGTAATTTACAACTATTTATATCAATATTTATTTATATTTTTCGCACTTTCCAATTTTTTCTCGGAAAATAAATTTATTTAGAAGGCTTAAGTCAATGACCTTAAGCACTTTTAGATTACCTTTAAAGTTTTTTTTAATTCATGCGCGGTAATAACAAATTAAACAAGCGGCTTAAAAAATAAAAACAGAAAGTGAAAGAGAATGATACTAAATTATACACACAGAGAGACAGAGAGAGCAAATAGATATATAGTGAAAGTTAACGTATTTTTCCGCATCGGTAATATTGTGATTGTGTTTGTTACTGAGCTGAAACTTAGAACATAAGGCTGTATTACAACATAATGTTTATTTTTATTCATATTAGGGGGGCCAAACGATATGGTGCCGTTGAAGCAATACGTTACATGTGATGGATCGGTTAGTTCAAGTTGATGTCAAACACCTTCTCTGCTTATTTTGCCAATCTGCTCTAAACTTTCTTGGATGGTCTAGCATGGTTGGTTAAGTGTGTTTGACAATTCCTCAATTGTTTGACATGAATTTGCTTCCACTTCTGCCCTTAGCATGTCGTTGTTTAATGTTCTTGGTCTTCCTCACGGATAGGAGTCAGAGAGATCAAAAATACCGGATTTGAACTTGGAAAACAATCTTTGGTATTTACGAACGTAAGATGCACACGGATACACATCGCATTTTTTTGTCGCAACTGTTACGTTACTACCCTTGCAAAACTCAAAAACTCACAATGCCGGATATGCTCTTCTGGTATTTGGCTGGCCGTTTCATCCCAAACTGCAAAAAAGTTTAATGTTGAATTATTTAGAAGTGAACAGTCACAATAACCTTAATCAAATATTTTCCGGTCCTCCTAATATTTGTAGAAATAAAAATGATTTATTATTCTTTGGGGGGAAAAGCTAATTAAATTCCCTAATAACATATATATTAGTATATTAATTTATCATCCTCTTGACCTATCTCAATTGCATGTAGTTGTAATTTTTCAAAGGATTGAATATTTATTCTATACCTACTTGATTCATGTTTAGGTAATAGGTATCATTTAGGAATTTCTTAAGTGCGTTACTTATTAATGTAGGTAGTTCATTTTTGGGTAGGTCAAGAGTAAGCTAGGTCAATGTAGGAATACCCTGGGCTAAGATAAAATATATTGGGGCAGGTCGGTATTACGCTATATTAATTAAGGTCTGATTTCGGTTAACCGATAATTTATTGAGGTAGGCCAAGAGTACTCCCGTCCAATGTATTATCGATTGATGAAGGCCAAGAATACAATGACAATGTCCTAAAAACAGAGAAGAGAAAAAAAGTTGTTATAAACAAATAGAAACAAATGAAATTTCAATAATAAAATAGAGTTGATTTAGTCCACTATCTGTGGAAAAAAATATTAAGATTGTTTTTTCAAGTTAAACAGGATTATTAGAGTTATTTATGTAGGTCTTAATTTGTCACGAGTGAGTTGTTTAAGAGTCATAGTATATTACATACTAAATAAAGAGGAGTTTTTCAACAAGAATTTCGTCTTTAAAGCGAAATAAAACAAAGAATTTAGAAGAAAATGATTCAAATTTGTATTGTATCAGAAAGAGTAATATTAAAAAATAATTGGTTTGCAATAAATTCATTGTAATATAGTTTAAAATTTACTTGCTTTGAATTAACTTGGTTGAATCTTTTGCAAAAAAATTAAAAACAATTAAAATAAAAACAGATTTTACAATAAAATGAAAAATTCTAAATAAAAACCGTTAAAATTTAGGAACCAGTTTAAAAATTCCTACAAACATGATTCGAGTTTTCAAAAAAATAAACATTTGAAATCTAATTGATATTTTTGTGAACAGTTGAAAAAACGATTGAAAATTGTAGTTTTTGAAATTTTATCCAAAAATTCAGGTCAAAATAAAATAAATTAAAACATTTCTTTAGATAGTTGAAATCTTAGCAAAGAAAAAAACAAGTAAACTTTGCTAAGAAATAGTAATTGAAAAAATTTACTAATATGTAATTGGATTTTTTGTTGGAAAAAAACATTCAAATCTTACAAAAAAAACAATTCCTGTTTATTAAGAAATCCAGATTGAAGATTAAATTTCCTTAAAAATAATAGAAATTTTATTTAAAAGTAAAAATAAATAAATTGAAATATCGTTGATATTTTTGTAAATAGTTGAAAAAAAGTTGAAGTTGTAGTTTAGAAATTAAAATATAACCTGTTAAATACAGATGGAAACTTTCTAAAACAACAATTTAAATTTGTTTTAAACAAATAATAAATTATTATTATTATTTACTTACAGTTGGAATTTTAACTAAAAATAAAATAAAAACAATTAAAATCACAAAAAAAATGGCAGAAAGACCATGGGTCGATAGCCGTAATAAAAATCAATTATGATTATACTGTACATAACGAATGTATTCAATTATCAATAAAGATGTTTGTCTCTCTCTCTCTCTCACAAAAAAAAAACAAATATCAATTGTTGTGTTGAGAAAAAAAAAACAGAAGAAATATTTGACAGAAATTTGTATGAAAGCAATAGATTTTAAATAAACAAAACAACTTCATAAGAAAAAACAATTGAAGTTTAGGAAAAGAACCATATTAAAATTTCAAAACGATTATTTCCGTTAAAAAAAATTCACGAAAACAATACTTTCTTCTATACAAGGAAAGTAAAAAACAATTGAAAAATAGTTAACATTTTTGATTTTTGTAAACAGTTGAAAAAACTATAGAAAATTGTATTTTTGAAGTTTCATAAACTGATAAAATACATAGAAATAGCACAATTTACGCTTGGTTTGTTTCATTATATTACAAAATGTTTCACCACGAGCTACATGAGAAACTAATACAATAAATGCTAAAATATATATATTATATCTGTCATGCTGACATTAACAGCCAAAATATTCTCTCCCTAAAAGGTGTTGAAGAATTAAAAATTAAATATGAATCAAAGATTCCAGATGTCGAGGAGGACCCTTGCTGCCTTAACATCATGGTTAATTGTTGGGTTTGAGTGGAAAAACATATTTAGTTGTGAACTCCGCCCGTACTTCTGTCGGACAAAATTTTATGTATGCTTTTTAAATAATTTATTTTTATATGTATTAATTAAGATAGAAGAACAAAGATAAACAAATAAATAAAATAAATATATTTGAAAACCAATTGAAAATTTACTTTAAACAATTGAATATTTAACAAAACACAATCTAAGAAATTGTAGTCGAAAATCAGTTTAGGTTAAGTCTATTAGTCGAAAACTTTGTAAACAAACATTTCATACACTGAATTGAAAAATTCACTATGTTTTAACCACAAATAATCCTTATTTGTGGTTAAAACATAGTGAATTTTTTAATTCAGTGTAAGTATGGATGACCACGTAGTAACGGTCGCAACAATTCTCTTTAAACATTTCATAATTTGCTCGAGAGCAATTTTTTTCAAACTAAAAAATAGCAGTTGGAAAACGGTTTACGTAAATATAATTGGAATTTTTATTAAAAAGAAAACCAAAACCATCCCATGGTTCGAAAGCGCTCCGCAGTACCCTCCTCGCTAGAGCCACCAAAAGGCAAGCAAGCCGCGCGAGAAATACAAACGTACAGTATTAAACAATCAGAAAGCACTGGAGATGGCGCTCTCTAAGGACTAGATAAAAGAACTAATCGAGGGCGTTATCGTCCCAGCTGGAAAAACCAAACAGCCAACGGATTTCCCGCTTCGATTTCATGGATCCCGGAAGATGGACAAAGTGAATGATTTCATCAAAAAACTTTTGTTTCAATTTTTCAAGGAACCGGAAGGAATTCCAGACGATGTCGCCATCAATGGATTAAAAATGATATTGGAATGCCCCGCTAACATATGGTGGAAAGAAAACAGAAAAAACAAGTTGGAAAGAGGCAATCCAGATGATCAAAGAAGAATTTGAACCAGCTCAGTAGAAGAACACTTCCAAAGCTTGGAAAATTAAATATTCCGAAACCTACAAAAGTTCCAGCTCAAAATTAAGCGGAAAAAGTGTAGATTTGGTTGTACAAAGGTCAAATTCCTAGGCTACATCATCGGTCCAGATGGACTGCAGCCCAATCCAAACAAAGTCGCAGCGATAACCTAACGCCAGGATCCGAAAATAATCAAACAGCTCCTAGGATTTTATCTAAGCCTGTAGCTGGTTCCGAAAATTCGAACCGATGTTCGCACGAATTTCCAAATGCTTGGCAGAATGGATAAGGAAAGGTATCGCCTAAAATTGGGGACGGATGCAGTAGGAAGCTTTTGAAACGTTGAAGCAAGGCCTGGTCACCACCCCGATACTGCAGCCAGCTGATCAAACTGCCCCATTTCTATTAAGGACCGATGCTCTCGCATATGCTCTTGGCGCAGCTTTGATGCAGGGGGAGAAACCTAACGAAAGACCCATTGAATACGCCAGCCGTCTCTTAAATCGAGCGAGATGAACTAGAGCACCAGAGAACGGGAATTATTGGCCGTAGTATAGGCAATTCAGAAATTTCGTGGTTACATAGAGGACAGCCCCGCCATCATCCTCACAGACCCCAGCCACTTAAGTGACTAATGACGCCGTAGTCACCCAGCGGACGACTCGCAAGATGGGCACTTTAACTACAACCTATAACATTACCATTGAATACACGTCTGCAAAAGCCAACCATATCGCCGATTTCCTCTCCAGACCTCCAACAGATGAAACAGGAATCAACCTAACCGCAATCCGAGTTCCTCTCCAGACCTCCAATAGATGAAACAGGAATCAACATAATCACAGTGGACCTCCCGTCAAAGGATCCTGGACTCATTCGCCAAGAACAACTTGAGGAAGAATTACGAAAAATTATCGAAGCGTTTGAGCGTAATAACCCTGAAGAAATTAGTAGATGGACAGGAAGAGACTACATCCCGAACCTGGGAATTCTCTACAGATACTCGTCCGATGATGACATGGAAGATCCGCAACATATCATCCCAAAAACTAGCGTAAAGAAATCCTAAAGAAATTCCACGATAATCCTACAGCTGAGCAATATGTAATGGAACATTCCAGAAAATCAATCGCACTCATTACTGGCCAGGAATAAGAAAATACATTGCCGACTACGTCAAACACTGCTAAGAGTGTCAAAAGTACAACGGAGCAAATTACAAGCCCCCTGGATTACTACAAACCCTCTTAATTAATAGAAGGTTCGAAGTAATCGCAATAAACCTCTTTGGACTACTCCCAGAAGGCCCAAATAAAGAGACATGTATCCTCACCATAAAAGACATCGCCTCCAGATGGATCGAGATCTTCCCACTAACAGCCGTACTAATAGTCGCGAATTAATTCGAGTATAAGGATTATTCCTTTACCTCGGATTATTTTTAAAGATAAACGTCAATTCAATAATCCTGCGCGACGCAAGATTATTTCGAGATTATTCGCGAACTGTCAATTTCTTACTTGTCAACAGATATTTTTATAATTCATTATAGTTAATATATTGTTATTATAATTTTACCTTTATCCATTTCTGTAAAATGAATTACCATTATTATGTACCATTTCCATTAAAAATAAGTATTAATTGTACTTACTATATTCGTAATTTAATAAATGGCGCTCTTCAACTGACAGAACATGACGATTCTGCCAACGTAAAACCAGTAATAATTAAATGTCACTAAAAAGTTCCCGTATAGTGCCAACGTAAAACCAGTAATAATTAAATGTCACTAAAAAGTTCCCGTATAGTGCCAACGTAAAACCAGTAATAATTAAATGTCACTAAAAAGTTCCCGTATCGAGGATAATTCTTCGAAGTCGCCGAAACTACCCGTAAATACCCGACTAATAAATACGACAAATAATTCAGGATTTTTCAGTTCGAGAATTAATTCGCGACTATTAGTACGGCTGTAATTGATTAATGCTGATTGACGCTGATTAATGAAGTGTTCCTGCCTATCTAGTAGAACAACTAGCAATTCAAGTTGGAATCCACCATTCCAACTGGACACGAAAACTTCCAGCCATTAGGTTTACCATGTGATATTGAACATTGCATTAGGCAAATCATGAATTCACATCCCAGAGATCACGAACAAACTAAAAGAAATGGTCAACATATTTTAGCAGGCCCGAGACCAATTTGAATCCTGATGCGGAATTTGTAACACGAACTACCAAAAACCAACCCGGTAGTTCCAAAGCGCTCCGCAGAACCCTCCTCGCACGTCGTATCTTCCACCACCTCGAAGGGAAGAACCATAAAAAAACCGCAACATCAAAAATGAATAGAGCATCTTCACCTCTCAAACAAGACTCTTTTCGCATCTTTGAGCGGTCAGGAAGTTTACAAAATTGTTGCGGCCCCTCTAGTTCAGTCCTTATGCGAAGAGATAGTCAAGCAGTTAAGCTACGCCTCGCTCGCCAAATGACACCCGTCTGCTAGAAGCATTATCACCGCCTCCCATGGATATGTGACGGCCCAGGACCCAAGACCAGTGACGGAGGAATCTACAGACCTTCAATCCTCCAACGCGAGCAATCCCAGTGCATCCACCCATCTAAACATACCTATACGTTGTACATATGTTAAATTTACTGTTTTAAAAATCACCACAGGAAAAACACAAAACCCACTGACCCGAACCGCACCACAAGTTATAGTCAAAAAATTTTATCGAAAAATGCAGATAAAAACTTCCTAAAAATTAAGTTTAAATTTCCTTTGAACTTTAGTTGAAAGAAGTATAAAATTTACTTGAAAATATTTCTAGTAGTAGTAGTGTTTGGCTATCGACCATGTGGTCCTTCCGCCGTGTGATTTGTGTGTGCAAATGAGCTTGTTACTTCAAAGGATCGCCCCGTCACTCTAAACCACCATTAATTGTATTCCAATGGTGAATGGTACCGGTCACCCATCCGACTACTAACTCGAACCTACGTTGCTGCACGTCAGCTCGGGGCCGTAACCGAATGCGCCAACACCGGCGTGTAAATATTTCTATTAAAAAAAACAACTAAATTTTATAAAGAGGAACATTTTGATACAAAAATTCTTAAAAACAATAGATTTTACAAATATAAAAAAGAAATGAATTGTTAGAAGAACAATTGAAGTTTATGAAAAAAATCAAATAAGTTCCAAGATAATAGTTTTACAAAAAAAAACACAATTGGAAAATAGTTTGAATTTTTAAACAGAAAAAATTTTTAAAACCTCTAAAACAGACCAATTTTCAGCAGACTATTGAACTTAAAGAAACATTTTAAATAGTTCGTCTTTTTGTGAAATCTTTGTAATAAAAAACAATTAAGGATTGTAAATAGGGTTTTGTTATTCAATCACCCAAATTAAGGATTGTAGTCTTAAATTTTTTATCTAAAAAAATCTGCTTGAATTTTTGATGAAAAGTCTCCAAATATATTAAAAATTGCATTGAAAATTTATCAAATGGGTAAATATAAATATGATATTATTATTGTTAAACAAATGTAGGTAAAAATCAGCTCAAAATTTACTTTAAAATTGCAGGAATAAAGAAATAAAAACAAAATGAGGTTTTAAATAATTTTCAAAAAGAAATTGTTCAAAATACAGATGAAACCTTTCCAAAAAAATTAATGTGCTTTTAACAATTGAAAGTTTGAACTGAAGCCAATGTGTGGTGAAACAATTGTAGCAGTATCTACAAAATAAAGCCAAACTCAAAACGATCGTGTTTTTCATTATAAGTTCATAATGGAGTTTCGCCAAATAACAGTCTTATCTTATTAACCCAATAATTGAAAGTTTATTAAAAAAAAAACAAGTGAACTTTGTTGAAAATCAATTTAATAAATGAAATTATTTTAAAAACTCAAAACAATTAAAATCTTACAAATAGAAAATTTCTTAAATAAGTGCAATGGAATTTTTTTTTAAAGAAAAATCAATTATTTCAAAATAGAAAATTCTGGAAAAACAATAAAAGTGGCAGTTCAAATAAAATAAATAATGCACAAAGATCAGACTTGCCAAAAAATATTAAAACTTAATAAATTTGCTTAATTATTTCATGATAAAAAATATTTCCGATAATAAAATGTTTTCATATAACAGATTTAAGTACTTTTTTTCTAATAATTGATTGATGAGGCTGACAGATGTTGAAAGTTCATCTTTACTTTGTATGAATAAAACTATTTAAGTACTTTTAAAAATATATTGTAAGAAAATTTTCTTCGCTTGAAGAAGTCACAGTGTTGCAAAACAATTGTAGCATCTTACAATATATTTTTGAAAGTACTTATATAACTTTTTTTCCAATTTTTAAGTTGAAAAGCAGTTAATACAGTGCTTAAAAAAATAGTCTGTAAAAACTGTTCACACTTTACTAAAAAATAATTGAAAATTAATTAAATAAACAGTTGAAAACTTAACCAAAAACAGTTTAAAATTAAAAAAAAAAATCGCTGGGACTTCACTAAAAAATAATTTAAAATTACTAAAAACAGTTGGAAACTTTTCAATTCAATTCAAGTTTTTAATTTGCTTAAAGCACATTGAAATTTTACTAAAGAAGAATGTTATTTATTTTAATATTAAAAATAAATGAAATATTGATATTTTGCAAAAAAAAATCTCAAAATTAATTGTTTTTTTTTTTTAACCAAAATTATAAACACTATTGAACATTTTCTATAAAAACACATAGATTATTTCCTAAAAAACAATTGATTTTCAAAAACTATAAAAAAACTTTTAAAATTTGCTTGAAATAGTTGGAATTTTAAAAGAAAAAAATACAAATAAACAATGAATTAAATTCTCACTTAACCCATGGTGAAACATGTTTATGTTTAATTAATCTTCCAATTAAAACAAATAAAAATTGTTTAGTTGAAGTTTCTTAAACGAAAAATATTGTAGTTTTTCCTAAAAAAAAAAAACAGATGATATTTAATTTGTTAGGTGTGGATTGTTTCAGATTTGAGAAGAGATACATAGAAACTTCAAACAAAAACAGGTTGAAAGTTGGAATTTTACTGAAGCAATGTTAATTAACATATTTTAAATTATTTCCCGAATGTATCTATTGCATTGTAAACAAACATGTATTATATGTATTTTAATTAACCTAATTTTATCATATAGACTAAGATTAATAATTAGAAAAAACACGAAAATATTTCGTAAAATCTACAACAAATGAGTCTTATTAAGACTACAAAAACAAACCACTTTTGAAACAACTACTTCTCTAGCTAATACTTCGACAGACATTGAATAATACAAAAGTAATTTGCGTGTTACAAAATAGCAAGGCTATCAAAGCAACACTAGTTTGAACGTATTTCTTTCTGTAAAATGAACTAAAAATGATTGAATGTACGTTAAATAATTTGTGACTGACATTATGACAATTTTGGAACAAGAAATTAATTTAGGTTGGTAGTTAATTTCTTGTTCCAAATTTGTCATAATATAGTCAGTCACAAATTATTTAACGTACATTCAATCATTTTTAGTTCATTTTACAGAAAGAAATACGTTCAAACTAGTGTTGCTTTGATAGCCTTGCTATTTTGTAACACGCAAATTACTTTTGTATTATTCAATGTCTGTCGAAGTATTAGCTAGAGAAGTAGTTGTTTCAAAAGTGGTTTGTTTTTGTAGTCTTAATAAGACTCATTTGTTGTAGATTTTACGAAATATTTTCGTGTTTTTTTCTAATTATTAGTTAATTTTCTACAACGTAAAGGACTTATATATTTTATTAGACTAAGATTATTTTATTTTCATACTTTTATTTTATATTTTACTGACGTTCGCATCCACTACAAATGTATATTTAGTTCATAATTATATTTATATTTTGTATATGGTGGCTTACGCGAATAAAGAATTGAATTGAATTGACAGTTGGCAGTAAAGTCTATTCAAAATGTTTTTTTGTGAAATACTTCTGGTCTTTGTACAGACACATTTTTGTGATATTATTATTTCTTGCATAATTTACATAAGTTACGGTTTTTGAATAAAACAAAAAAGGGCAATTTTTAACTTTAATGTTTTTCTCAAAAATCAAAAAGTTGAAAACTTTACTTTAGTTACGGTTATTTAGTTTTATATTACCTTAAACTTTAGTTTAAAAAAGTACTAAAAAAATCGTATATATACAGGGTACAACTTATCTATATCAAAAATTTATGGTTAAGCTGGAACTTGTCTTCAAAGTTCCAAATTTTTTTATTTCGACAATTGAACGCTTTATTCGATTTGAATGAAATTTATTATTAATAACTACCATAATATGATACATCATTTAAGTTAGTAGTGATTGACAGCGAAAATAGAAAGCAGTAGTACCACCACTTAAAAACTATGATATTTTTTTGTTGGTGTATCCAATAAAAATTTAAAAAATACTACTTGAAAGATCATTAAATTTAAAAACCTTTTTTCTCTTAATAATATTTGATATCTTATTATTCAAATCGAATAAAGTGTTCAATTATTAAAAACAAAAGAAATAAAATTTTTTTGAACTTTTAAGACAAATTACAGCTTAACCGTAAACTTTTGGATATAGATATGCTGTGTTAAATCATCACATTATAGCCCCAGGAATCTGTGATCCAACCATTTCCCCACATTAATGGGACACCCTGTACATATAGAGGAAAATAAGATAAATCAAAAAAAGTTAATTGTATATACAGGGTGTCCCATTATTGAGGGGAAATGGCTGGAATAAAGATTCCTATGATCAAAATAAAATGATTTAACACAACTTATCTATGTCGAAAAGTTTATGGTCAAGCCACAATTAGTCCAGCCATTTCTCCACATTAACAGGACACCCTGTATTGTCGAAGAAAAACTAGTGTGATTTGTAACTGTAATTATAAAACGTTAGTTTAGCAAGGAAATAGTTAATAACCTTTATGTAAAATATCCATATATTATTTACAGTATTAAGAAACATATAGAAGAATCTAAAAAGTGAATTCTTTAGATCCTTTAATGTTTCTTAATATTGTAAATTACACTATATTAGATGAATATTAACATTTGCAATTAAAAACAAATAATTTAGTACGATAAATTAAATTCTCACTTAACCCAGGGTGAAACATTTTTATATAAAAATTGTGAAACAACACCAAGAGTTTAATTAACCTCTAATATTAATTAATTAATCATATAAAGTTATACCTTTGATTGAAATATGTATTTCAATCAATGGTTATACATAGAGATGTGTTATTTAATCCCATTAATTAGATTATATTATCATTTATTAGCACAGATAAAGGATATAATATTTAGTGGTGCAAAACAACCATTATATTATTGGATATAATAAACTCATTTTCACAATATGAGTTTCTTATGTTAATACTTACATATTTTATGGGAAATTTTAGTATGTTAACCTCAATATGATCTATTTTTATATGTCAGCGTTTTAGTGTGATAAAAGAAGGGCTGAATCAAAATGCACAGGCTTTTCTTAACCTCCAACATTCTATAACAAACACAAAGCAAAAATATAATTTGCATATTCATTGCCCAGAGCGCCAATGGAACGTTGCCAGAGCTCGGGAATGAAAAGTTCGACCACTCAAATAAACGCGATTATAATTCACTAAGGTGTCTTCACTTTTAATCAACAAATATTGACAATAAAAAATGCTATTTAAAAAAATACAATTTGTTTATTATGTTTATAAGAGTAATTTACTTAAAATAAATAAATCTTCAATTAACTTTGTCAAGTTTGCTACTCAAATAAACATTTTTGAAGTTATTTTTTAAGAAATTACAGATATTAAATAAAGTTTCTCTAATTTTTAGTTGTGTTGGATGTATTCGATTGTTATATTGATAATAATAGTAAAAAAGGAGATGACATTGTTCAAAAAGAAAGTGATATTGTGATATGAAGTAGATGTGTTACCTCAGGACAAAGTAACTTTAAGGAGGGGGTAATGTAATGAAACAGCAAAAATATTTACGCCTGTTAGAAGGTAAGAAACTGCTTTAAGAACTTGTATACTACAATTAACAAAAATTATGAATTTAACTTTAATTTTCTTTATTATTTTATCTACGATCGTACAGAAAGTAGACGCTTTTTGCATCATTTTTCATTGTAAAAGTGGCTTTTTAAAGCACTAGTGCTTTTTTACGTTTTTATTGCACGGTAATGTCAAACTATTTTTATTGCACAGAATTGTCAAATTTGACAGATGAATATATTTCGTCGAAAAACTTAATTTTTTTATTAATTGATACAAATAAATAATAAATTATAAATAAAATATATAATACAAACCAAATGGCAGATTTAAGAACTCTGAATATTTCATTTATTGCAAGTCGAAGCGATTACAATAAGGCGAACATTTTTTCCATAAATAATAATGGCGGCCGACATTTGTGCAACTTGTTTACTGGTTGCTAAGTAACGCTTTCATTAGTGCACTGCGGGTAAAATATGTTTTCTTTAATTGAATTATTGAAATGATATTAAAATATAATATAATACTCATAAGAATATATTCTTTGAAATCCTTTACGATCGAAGATAAAATTTTGTAAGGCACACGTGTAAAAAGTTTCTTTATTGCACTCCTGGCTTTAAAAAAACTCGCTCGTTCCTCGCTCGTGTTTTTAAACGCCAGTTCGTGCAATAAAGCATCACTTTTTACACTTGTACCTTAAATAACTATTTTGGATTTGTTTGGTAAATGATGATTTCTAATGTACCTACTTATGAAAATTTTTATTTTTATTTCCTTAAATAATAAAATGAAACTTAAACTTATTTTGGTACACTTAAGAAGACGTACGGTCCCAGAACGATTATCTGCCTCTCCCGCCGGGGGCGCCCTGCTGCGCCGTTCCGCCCTGCCAGGATCCACCTCTCCCGCCTCTCGTCGCTGGATTCGTGCCTCTACCACGACCTCTTGCTGCTGATAGAATGCATTACAATATCAACATAGATTTTATCTTAAACTAATAACTACAAACTACTGCAATATAATAGCCTAAAATAAAATTTAAGATTGAAATTCGTTTTATTTAGTTTTTAATTTAATTGATAATCTACTTATTGATTTTATTTAATTTCAGAGATATTCCTCATCAAATGGCATACTGTCAGATTTTAACTATCAAATACAGTCGACTCTCTATATAGTGAAAGACAAAAATGTTGACCGAAATTTCACTATATAGAGTATTTCACTATATAAAGAGAAACAAAAATTCCAAAATTGAATGACATATTAAAAAAGTTTATTAAACATTTAAAAGTTTAAATACATAGCATGTACATAATGTACTTACTGTACACATTACATATGTATGTACATGGCTAAATTCTACATACGAAATAAAAAGACTACATAATACAAAATCTGTTAATACATACATACATATGTACATATAAAATTTGTGTAGTCTCAATAAATTGCTAAACAACATACATATTATGTACTAGGAAAAATAATTAGCTATTTTTTTAACCTGTTAGCGAATTAATCGACGCATCGACTACATATAAAATGGGTTTCCCCGGGGTACTTCCCCGTGTTTCTCACTGAAATCTATTGTACTTGATTTAAATTTTGCCTGTTAGGCGTTACAAACGCTTTAAGAACCTTTTCAAAACAGTGAGTCATCAAAATTCAGTTCGTGCTAATGTTAGGTAGAAATGGGAAATCCGAAGTAGCCAAAATCTCAATAAATGCATAAAAATTTATACATGAAATTCCGGTAAAAATTTTATTATATAGAGTGTTCCTATTTTACAGATTCACTATATGCAGTGCTTTTTACATGAAATTTCATTAAAATATTTTGGGGTTTGAAAAAATTTCACTATAAAGAGTTTTTCACTATATAGAGTTTCACTATAGACAGAGTCGACTGTAATCCAATTATAATATATTATATTATAAGACTGCAGGTCTATAGCCCAGACGGACTAACACCATTTATTTGTTTTCATTTTTATTGTTATTATGTATAATGTTTTGTCCAAATAAATATTATTATTATTATTACAAGAATTTTTTTTATTGAAGCTTAAATTATTCAATTATATGGCTTTTTCTTTCTTTCAGCAGTATAAAAAGTTATGAAATTTCATATTTAAAATTACAATTGCTATTGTGGGAGTATTTTTAATTACTTCTTAATTTCTTCTACTTGAAAGAATTAATCTTACAATTTATTCAATCAAGTACAGCATATTTGTACACTAAGTGCTAAAATTATACTTTTTAATTTTGCCTTGACTATTTATTTAAATAAAGTGAACTGTAACGTGTATTATTTCTTCTAATTTGTGTAATACGTATATATTTTGAATAAAAAAGGTTTAAAATTAAGAACTTACCTTGCGCACGCAGTATAGCACTTTTACCTCGGCCGGCCGTGCCGGCCTTAGTCTGTTTTTTAAACATAGGTGCATTCTTCAGCATGTCGGGCAGTATCAGGAAACGAATTTTTGACCCACGAATGTACACATTCTCCAGCTGTGCCACCCGTCCATCCCTGTAAGTCACGGTGATCTGTGTCATCTGGCAGTTCATGTTATCCTCCGCTTCAATCAGTTTTCCCCTGTACACCTCGCCAGTAATAGTCTCGCACGTGACAATATGCCCTTCGGCCTCGTGCAACACCTAAAAACCATATAATTTTATTACATAATCATTATATTACAGAAATAAAATCAATAAAAAATTAATTTCTCATTAAACCTATTGTGAAACATGTTTGTATTATTTTATCTTAATAAAACTATATAAGTACTTTCAAAAATATATCGCCTGAAGAAGCCACAGTGTGGCGAAACAATTGTAGCGTCTTACAATATATTTTTGAAAGTACTTATATAGTTTTATTAATGAAAGATGAACTTTCAACATCTATCAGCCTCACCAATCAATTGTTTGTATTATTAACAGGTGTTTTAATTTTTAAATGAAAAAGATAACTTTCCATATATCTTTAAGACATAAAAAATTTGTTTGTGTTTATATAATATAGAGAACAATTTGTTCGAAAAGTAAACTAATCGTAAAACAATAAAAGCTACCGGCAAAGTCAGTCATTGGAAGAAAATCAGGGTTTGAGTGAGAAATCATTTTGAAAAAGAATAAATTTCAACCGGGATTCTTATAATCTAAATTATTTATACGTTTATTTCCTAAATTTGTAATTTTTGTTTAAGATAATTATCTATATAATAATACTAAAGCATTAATAAATAAATAGACTTTAAGGACGTTTTTCAAATAAATATCTTTAGTAAGTGTCAATTAATATTTAATTCTTCACTGTAATAATCAAAACATTCATTTGCATAAAGCAATATTGATAAAATAACCTTTACAATTTAATAAGTCATTGTAGAGGCTTTCAGTTCATGATTTTTATGATTCAAAATAAAATAAAATGAATAAGCAACTTTGTTTATATAACTTTTTAAATAATACTTGTTTCGACAACTTCAGCTTATCATTATCAAAAAATTAATATTTTTAAATTACAGTTGACACCAAATTTATATTACTATTCATAGCCCCAAAAAGAGACTTAAGATAGATTTACTCGAATCCATTGAGATGTTCAAGCTAAATTGAAATCCGTACATGCCCATCTTTAAAGACCAAACGAACCTGAAGTTCTCCACGCTATTCATCGCGTTATGTATAATAATATAAATTTAGTGTCAACTGCAATTTTAAAATATTAATTGTTTGATAATGACAAGCTGAAGTTGTCGAAACTGTAGTAACAAGTGTTATTAAAAAAATGATAAAAACAAAGTTATTACTTATATTATTATTATTACTATAGTAACAAGTGTTATTAAAAAAGTGATATAAACAAAGTTATTCGTTTTATTTTATTTCGAACCTTTACAATTTAACTAAAAATATTATTACAAATTAATTACTTTGTTTTGTATAACAGTAGAAGCCTTCATCGTCAATGAAAAATATTATTGTTAGGTTATGAATACAAATAGAATAAACAATTAAAATTGTTATATTCAGACATAAATATAATATAATAAATATAAATAATACAATTTAATCGATATCTATATAATTTTTATTTAATTTGTTCTACAGTGTTTTTATTTGTATTTTTTTTTCAATTTCAATTATCTCTTCTCCCACAATTTTTATCCACAAATAAAACTAATTTTTAATGATAATCCTACCTTAATCGGGACTCCAATAGACATTTTGAAGTTTTCTGCACGCAATTAAGATGTAAATCTGCTAGAAAATCCTTGGAACGCGCCGATGTTTACGGATTAAAAATTCGCTACAAGAAATCTTTCAGGTTATGCCGGATGTAAACAAACGCAGAGTTTACGTTAAATGTTTGCGTTGTTGCCGATTTTTATATTTTTCTTTATTAAAATATTACGCTTTCTTACTAATAATATTAATTATAAACAAATCAAAAAGCAATACTATTATTTGATTTATTAGTGCAGCATTTAATCACCAAACATATAATGTATTGATTATAATCGTCGACATTGTAATTAGAATTTTTTTTTGTTGACAATACAATGTTCTCTATTAAAATATTAAATTAATAATAAGTTATCAACTCATGTGTAATAACTATATCTTAATTAAATAAATAAGTAATTATAATACTTTTAAAAAATTCAATAATTTTTTTGAGTTTCAAATTATTCTAAATAAACTTTTTGCTTGGAACAGTTATTATTTTTACATTAAACTAATTTGCATTGTACGCAATGAGTTTATTTTGTTAATATGGTTTGTTATTGAATATTTATGGCTAATTATTAGGAAGTCGATCTGGCAACACTGTATGGGGTGGTACCTCGCAGTGAAAAACTTCCCCTAAAACTTTTTGGTGATTTCAGCATTTTTCCTCCCCAGAAATCGATGTTGGCAGCGTTGCGTTGCATGACGGGAAACTCAGTTGTTTTATAAATGGCGGCGCGGTGGTTGTGCGCTGTGCGTCTCTCAGTTTCGTATTGAAAATGCCGCGATCACACCAATTAACGCTCCCCGAAGTCGTGTAATTTTGCTAAAGAAAGGTTAATCCATCGCCCTGTATTTATATCGCGCTCCCCATCGATTCCCAGTGCGTTTAAATAGCGTTTGAAAAATGGTAAGTTCGCCTTTTTTTACCCAACTCATCCGCCGCACCGAGCGCACATTTTTCTATTTTTCGACCCCGTTACGCGCCCCTAGGAAGGCCAATTAGTCGCGATAATGAGCCGTTATCGCTTCCCCGCGTTTTTAGCGAAAATTCAGCGCGTGTCGAGCGCCGGGCGTCCCGGCGCGGACGTTTAAAAATTCATAACCACAAAAAAAGCAAAAAAATAACAAACAGGAGGCAGCCTACGAGGGCCTACCCTCGTTTGTTTAGGAAGCGGTGGCCCCTTTGGATTGGCGTCCAGGGCGTTGGTTGCGCCATGTTTGTTCCCCAAAGTGAAAAAATCTCCCCTTGGAGGCATCGTCTCCCTTTACCCCCTCATCAATTATTCACTTCATCCACTCGATGGCCTTATTTATTATTTAGACACTATGTTGTCACACACCGGATGGAAAAATATGTCATATTTGCTAACATATGAATTTCTAAAATTATCATCGATGTGTGTTTGTTTTTGTTAAAAAATAATTTTACATAACCTTACTTTTTTTAAATAATTTTTTCTTAATTTTTATTTTTCAAGAAATAAAATTGTAATCCTTATTCCAAATCACACGAAAAGAAGAAAAAAAAATACATTTTTTGAATTTAATTTCTTTTTGGTTGTGTTTACACAACCAATTTTTATAACAGCTATTTAATTTAGAAGTCTTACAATAGTAATAGTAATATTCTAATAGGAATTGTATAATGTAAATAAAAGTATTAATTTTTATTATTAACATAACTGGAGTTGGTCTACTTATTAAAACTATTTTTATAAGTAACACATATTGATTTAATAATATAAATACATATCCTTAAATAAATAGTGTTATTATTATTAACATTTGTTTCCTTTACATTCTGTTCTATTTGGTGTTAATTATATTTACATATTTATAGTCGAAGAAATCGATGATGGAGGAAGAGATTGATGATTCTTCTGGATCAGAGTTTGACGAAGATGATGACCCTGATAAGATTCTCGTTCCAGGTACATTACTAATTTTGGTATTTATTATATTTATTCTTGTGTGTCACATATATCATTAAATTACACAACAGATAATTTAGGTTACAAATACTATCATTGAAGAGAGGCGAAGGTCAGGGGTAAAGCTGTGCAGATGAGAGATAAAGCTAAAAGGAAATTGTAGACAATTTGTTTATATTAAGATAAATAGCTATTTTTTCTAATAAATTAGATATAATTTAAAAAAAGTTCACATGGATGTTAGACATTTTTAAAAGAATAGTTCTTTAATAACAAAATCCTAAATAAAACACTAAATTTATAAATTATCTGGAAAAAAATGTCTCAAAAAAATTGTGAAAATATGTATCATGGAAAAAATATAATATCATTTATATCTAATAACAAGAAATATATGTATTTATTAGAAATAGTTTGTTTTCTTTTTTTATTTTATTCCTTATTTTAAGCACAGAGTTATTAGTACTATAATTTGTGACAGTACTTTAAAAAAAAATTTTTTTAGGTGGTGGTAAAGACTTGGCTGCTGCAGCTGGTATCCTGGACCCGAAACCCGAAGTGAAACCTACCCCCGTGACCACCCCCAATGCGAATAACGCGAAGATGGGCGGTCAGAATGTGCCGCCCGGCATGTACGACATGATGAGAAACCCACCGAGTAAGTTAAGAAACAATTACGCATATAATTTTCATTTGCATCTGTCATTGAACGAACACGTTGCATATTTCTTGCAGTGGGCAACCCGTATGGGATGGGCAGTATGTCCGCCATGGCGAGCATGCTCAATAGCCTGGGGGGGCCCATGAACCTGGGCAACATGTTTCCCCCCACGGCGTCTGGGGGCTTCAATGCTGCACAGTTCTTGCAGCAGAGTAAGTCCACTTTGAAAAATTGTGAGTTCTCGCTAGCATGACCCTAAAATGCTAAGTTTTAATTTTATTTATTGCATATTTTTTTAATACTCTTTAACACACGTAGTCCTTATTTTTTTTTTTTTAAGTGCGACAAAAATATGCGTATTTTGTTTTTAATCGAAATGAACTAAGTTGAAAAATCATAATCATCATTGATTCTAAAATTGTTGAGGTATGTTCTGTAAAATAAATTTTTAGGTTTTATTAAATAAAAAAATTAATTTTCCAACAGTTTGAGTATAAATTATTGACAGGTTCTCGTCATCGCTTAAATCCACTTTATGATTCCTCTTATAAATAAATAAAAGTTGATAGTTTGGAGCCTGAAATTATTCCAAATAAACTTGTCAGGAAATTTTCTTATCGAACAAATTAATTATTGATATTTGATATCAGTCTAAATTTAGAACAGTCGCGATTGGAATTCACCCATGATTTCCTGAATATAGAAATTGGGTATTTGAATATAACACAAAACAGTATTTTATGGCTATTATTTTTTACTTCTTGACAATAGGTTTGATATTATATATATTATTGAAAAATAGCTTCTAATTTCATAACTAACATAAACAGTGTTTTATTTTAAATATTGTAAAAAAGTATTTAAAAACATATATGTAATCAGTTTTAAATTTGCTTATATTATTTAAATTATGCTTTTGCTTTATTTAATCAGTCTTAATTACATAATTAATAATAAATTTTTTTTGCTGTATGTGTAAATATTAATTATCATATTTGCAGATTTTAGCCGCACTTATTTTATATATATTATTTTTTTAAATCGAATAACCTACTTGCTTGCTGTAGTGCGATTAATCCATCTCAATTGTCTGCCTATTTCCGTTCTCTCTTGTAGGACTCGTGCATGTTACTGCAACGATGTTGAAAATAATGCGTGTTTCGTTACTAATTTTATTTTCTAATAGTGGAGATGGCGACGTTGGGAATGAACAGCCAGTACATGCAGAACCCCTTCTTCCAGAACCTGTCGTCCCTGCTGTATTCGAACCCCGGTGCTGCCCCACCTTGGGGTCCACAACTTAGCAGCAAGGCCGTTGCATCTATGTGGATGAACGCTGATTCTAAGCAAATGGCTCAACCACACGAAGAAGAGGAGGTATGTGTAGATTATAGATTTCTAATTTATACATCAAAACACTTTCAAAAACATAAAATAAAGTCGACTAGGTTTCATATAGTAGAGTACAGTTGAAAATTAATAAGTATATGAAGTTAAGTAATACGATTCTAGTTCTATATTATTATGTTAGTTGATTTACTGGATTTAATTCACTTCACATTAAAAAAACTTAGTTTATAAGAGTTAATAATTAATATATTTTTTTTAGGTTGATGATGAAGAAATGGGTGTTGCTGAAACATATGAAGACTACATGCCTTCCAAGTTGAAGTTAGGAAGGAAACACCCTGATCCAGTAGTGGAAACTGCTTCCCTTTCTTCAGTTGCACCTGCTGACGTATGGTATGTTTCTTATGCAAGGTGGCACAAAAAATCGAAACCTTTTAATAAAAGTAAGAGTGATGGAAGAAGAATATTTTATTCATAGAAATTGAAACCCTTAATCTTTCATTTAAGAATCATTAATGGAATTTATCATTTTTATAATTACATAATGTGATATCAATTTTTTTTTACTAATTTAAAAACTTTGACCATTTTAGGTATACATTATCATTGCCCGAGGAAACTATTAAAGGTGGACATTTATCAGCCTTACAGTTAGAGAGTATAACATACACTTCCCAAGCACACGAACACATTTTGCCCGACGGATCAAGAGCTGGGTTTTTAATAGGTGCGTGTATTTAATTGGAACTCACTGTTGATTGGGTTGTAATACAACTAATTATTTTTATTATAACAGGTGATGGTGCTGGTGTTGGTAAGGGCCGAACCATCGCCGGCGTCATCTTCGAGAACTACCTGAAGGGTAGAAAGCGAGCGATCTGGGTGTCCGTCTCCAACGATCTCAAGTACGACGCTGAGCGCGATCTCAAGGACATCGGCGCCGGGAAGGTGGAGGTGCACCCACTCAACAAGTTCAAATACGCAAAAATCTCATCCGCCATCAACGGTAACGTCAAGAAGGGTGTCATCTTCTCGACGTATTCCGCGCTGATAGGCGAGTCGAATTCTGCCGGTGGAAAGTACAAGAGTCGACTAAAGCAATTACTGCAGTGGTGCGGACCAGACTTTGACGGGTTAATCATATTCGACGAATGTCACCGCGCGAAGAATCTCTGTCCTGTTGGTTCTTCAAAACCCACTAAAACTGGTAAGCTAATGAGAAACATAATGTGTGGTATCCATCGTTAAGGAGAAATAATTTTATTATCAAATGCATTTAAAATGAATTTAGATTCACTACATAATTGAGGAAATAGGTTAAGTGGTAGAGAAGCCTTAATGGCTAAACTTCGCCCATTTTTTATTATTATTATGTTTTGTTACAATAAAAAAAATCTAAAACGTGTTTATTCTAATCCCTTAACCTTAAAAAGAAAATTCTGTCTTGTTTTTATTGCTATTTCTCAGAGTCTTAGTTCAGTGTTAATAATTAGTAAATTTTGCAGGTTTAACTGTTCTCGAAATTCAAAATAAATTGCCGAAAGCACGTGTGGTATACGCGTCCGCCACGGGAGCATCAGAGCCAAGAAATATGGCTTACATGGTCCGCCTTGGTATGTGGGGCGAGGGGACTCCATTTAATGAATTTAACGACTTCATCTCAGCCGTGGAAAAGAGAGGAGTGGGTGCTATGGAGATTGTTGCCATGGACATGAAACTTAGAGGTGAGACTTCATTACCATTAGAAATAATGATACATTATTTTAATAATTAGAAAACTACAACTTACTTTAGTACATTTTTATTATTAAAATATTTTAATTGGGGTTTAAATTTAAAAATCCTTTCAGGCATGTATATTGCCAGACAATTGAGCTTCCATGGAGTAACATTCAAGATTGAAGAGGTACCACTACCGAAAGAATTTGAGAGAGTATATGATTCGAGTGTAAAGCTTTGGGTGGAGGCCATGCAGAAATTCCACGAAGCTGCAGAGCTGATTGATGCCGAAAACCGGATGAGGAAAACCATGTGGGGTCAATTCTGGTCCTCTCACCAGAGATTCTTCAAGTACCTGTGTATCGCCGCCAAGGTTCCTCATGCTGTCGCCACAGCACACGAAGCTATCAAAATGGGTAAGTTATTTAAATTAATCAACACTGAAAGGTAAACGGAATCTGGAATAATAAAAAATAAAGTTATTTTAATTAATAATTCTGTCAAATATTAACTAGAAAACTATTTTCTGTTCATGCATTGCATATCCAAAATTTTTCATATAGTTTGTTTTTTATGCTTTAGATTTTCCCTTACATTAAATTCCTTTTCTTTTGTGTGGTTTATGATCTTAGCTATTAAGCTAAGGTAGAAGTTATAACACTTACTTATATGTAGTATATTTTCACTAAATTAATTTAAGTCCTACTTTTGAGGTTATGTGCAAGTTATAATTTTTTTTTAGGAAAGTGTGTTGTTATCGGTTTACAAAGCACAGGAGAAGCCCGAACTCTAGAACAATTGGAGAGAGACGATGGTGAACTGACAGATTTCGTTTCGACGGCCAAGGGTGTATTCCAGACGTTGGTGGAGAAACATTTCCCTGCACCTGACAGGAATCGAATACAAAGATTACTGGGCATTGAGCCCACAGGTCATGGAAAAAAATCGACAAATGGAAATGATGAAGGGCACACTTCATCGGGAAAGAGAAAACCAGGTTTGTTTTATAATTTTTCCCTATTTTTTTAAATAAATAAATGTTCCACACAATTAATATATACAGGGTGTCCCGTTAATGCGGGGAAATGGCTGGACCATAGATTCCTGGGGTCAAAATATGATGATTTAACACAACTTATCTATATCTAAAAATTTACGGTTAAGCCGGAATTTGTCTTCAAAGTTTCAATTTTTTTAATTTTTTTTGTTTATAACAATTGAACGCTTTATTCGATTTGAATGAAATTAATTATTAATAACTACCTTACTATAATACATCATTCAAGTTATTATGGATATTAGTGGTTAACACGAAATATGGAAAACAGTAGTACCACCACTTAAAAACTAGAATATTTTTTTATTAGTGCATCCAATAAAAACTAAAAAAATACTGCTTAAAAGAGAATTTGATTTTAAAACTTTTTTGTCTCTTAATAAAATTTGATATCTTGTACGGTTTTCGCACAAAAAAATAAAATATATTTTTTTTATCTAGTAAAAACAAAATCTAGTTTTCCATTAAATCGAAAATATATGTTTTTTGTGGCCGTCTTTGTTTAAAAAATGTAAATTATGTAAAATCATAATTACTGAGTGTCTTTAAATCATTTATTGTTAACTTTATCATAGTTCATAAATATTCACATTTGCAGCAAACAGATTTTTTGCTTGTATTAGGATTTTGCGAAGGAATTTGTTAAAAAAATGTTAGATGTTGTTTTGATTTAGTGTATCAATTGATATGATTTAATTTTTATTCCATTGAATAAGTTGATTTACTTACTAATGAGTGCAAATCTGCATACTATATTCATATTTTATTTTTTTGTGCCAAAACCGGTAAAAGATATCAAATATTATTAAGATACAAAAAAGTTTTAAAATTAATTGGTCTTTCAAAAAATATTTTTTAGCTTTTATTGGATGCACCAATAATAGTATATTGTTCAACGAGTGACGAAAGTAACATTTTTTTAAGCGAGAGAACAGTTTCTTTATTTTGAATTAAAAATTACAAAACTACATATCATATTTAAATTACTTACGATTTAAATATCAAATTTTCCGACAATTTTGCAAAATATGCAAACAGCACAGTGAATATTAATTTACGCGATTATCTGTCTTAAATTCCATGAATTTTACATATATTTCTTCATACCTCTTTTTCGATTTTTCTGATAATAAATTCACATAGGTTTTCTCAGCTTGATTTACTATTTCTGGTGCAGTATTGGGAAGATCTAAATCACTTACTGAATCAGAAATCATGATATGATAAAGTTACGAACAGCACAAATTCAAAAACTGACGTTTAATAATGACACGATATAGTGACAGTAGGCAACTAGACGGAGGTGAAAATTTGTAGGTAACTTTCGTCCCTAGTGACGAAAGTTAGCGTTATGGGATTTTCTCTCACTAGTGACGGAACTCAAATTTTCGCTGGAGTATTCGGTGACGAAAATTGTCTTTTTATAAAGGGTAGTAGAAAAAAAATATTTTAGTTTTTAAGAGGTGGTACTACTGTTTTTTATACTTCCGGTCAATCACTAATGACCATAATAATTGAAATGATGTATTATATTATGGTAGTTATTAATAATAAATTTCATTCAAATCGAATGAAGCGTTCAATTGTTATAAACAAAAGAAATTAAAAAATTTCAAACTTTGAAGACAAATTCCGGCTAAACCATACATTTTTGGATATAGATAAGTTGTGTTAAATCAGCATATTTTGACCCCAGGAATATATGGTCCAGCCATTTCCCCACATTAACGGGACACCCTGTATATACCGGGTGACCCATTTTAATAAATCCACTAGAATATCTCGACACATATGCGTCTTACAAAAAAATGTTTCAAATAAAAGTTTGACGGTTTCGAAAGGGCCATCTGATCCTATACAAATTTTTTCACCCCCACCCTCCAGGGGGCCAGGCAGGGGGTCAACTTTTATATCTTAAATGGGAACCCTTATTTTTTATTGCAGGTTCGGATTCTACATAAAAAAATATGAAGATTTTATTTGAACTTTTTTTTCGAATTCGTGATAGATGGCGCTGCAATCCACCTTCTTATTCGGTGAATAATCGGCTATTTAGGTTGATTGTCAGATAATGCAATTATCACGAGCCGCTGCATTTTTTGTGCGAACTGCTCGGAAAACTAATTGCAACTAAACAACATTTTTGGCAAATTGCTTGTTTTGATTTTCGTCAGAATGTTTGTTATTACTTTCATCAGACGGTTTGTTTCATTTTCCAGGAAGTAAACGGGGCGCGGTTTAGGATCTTTTTGTCAACAATTTTGCTAGAATAACCAGCCATTCACTGGTGCATTGACCCTACGCGATAAGATGACGCACTCCATTTCAATGGCGAACAATTAAAAGTGACGATTTTATCGTCATTTTATCGTTTTTGACTTGATTAATGTTATTTTTGCGATTGCAGCGCCATCTATCACGAATTCGAATAAAAGTTCAAATGAAATCTTCATATTTTTTTATGTAGAATCCGAACCTGCAATAAAAAATAAGGGTTGCCATTTAAGATATAAAAGTTGACCCCCTGCCCGGCCCCCTGGAGGGTGGGGGTGAAAAAATTTATATAGGATCAGATGGCCCTTTCGAAACCATCAAACTTTTATTTGAAACATTTTTTTGTAGGACGCATATGTCTCGAGATATTCCAGTGGATTTATTAAAATGGGTCACCCTGTATATATATATATATATATACATATGTATAATCATATACCCTTCTACCTATTGAGAGTGTAGGGTTACACTTTTAAATGACCTTTAAAATGTGTTACCATTATTTAGTGAGGCAAGCTGCAGCAAGGGCCGTGAAAAGGAATAAATGGTCGACATCAGACAGTGATAAAAGCGATTCAGAGAAGAGCTCTGCGGGTTCAGAGTTTAAGATGTCCGACGGGGAATCCGAGATTTCGGAGGAGCACTCAGATTCGGCACAAAGTAGTGATTTCAACCCTTTCAATAGTGACAGCGATTCTGATAACGACCCTTGGAGCAGGAGCAAAAAGAAGGGGAAAAAGGTGAAGAAGGTGGCTAAGAAGAGGCCTTCGACGCAGGATAAGATTAGTCTGTTACTTGCACAAAAAACAAATAAAAGTGAGTATTAAAATATACAGTATAATTACTTATAAAGACTAGTAAAAATATAATTATGTAATGTATATATCATCATTATCACTTAATAATGAAATTGAAATGTATGTTTTTGTATATATTTACATACATTTTTAGAGGTTAGACATTTTAGTTTATCAAATATTAACAGTGGAAACCATTCTTATGATATAATCAATTATTTTGCTATATAAAGTTGCTTATATTTAATATAATTAATTGTTTTTTTCTAGGTAAAAGTAATGGGGGTCATTTAAACAACACAGCAACTTATGCTCCACCAAGGGATGCTATTGAGAGGGCTTGTACAATGAAAGAAGAGCTACTGAAACAAATTGAGAGGTTGGGTGACAAATTACCACCAAACACACTTGATCAGTTGATTGACGAACTTGGAGGGCCTGAGAATGTAGCAGAAATGACGGGAAGGAAAGGTATAGTACAACACTTAAAATGTACCTTTAATTACTCCATTTATATATAATTTTTAAATAATAAATATGTTTCAAATATAATAACCATTTCATAATTTATAAATTAGACGTTCGGATTTAGATGATTTAAGTTTGTAAAATTGATTATTATTTGAATTTTAGGTCGAGTTGTGCACACAGAAGACGGTATACAGTACGAAAGTCGGTCGGAGGCAGACGTACCTCTAGAAACGTTAAACCTGACGGAGAAGCAGCGTTTTATGGACGGGGAAAAGGACGTTGCGATTATCTCAGAAGCGGCGTCCAGTGGTATCTCTCTGCAGAGCGACAGGCGTGTGAGGAATCAACGAAGGAGGGTTCACATCACGCTCGAGCTGCCTTGGTCCGCCGACAGGGCCATCCAGCAGTTCGGTCGTACGCACAGAAGTAACCAAGTCAACGCTCCAGAGTACATTTTCCTCATATCTGACCTGGCCGGAGAAAGGAGGTTTGCGTCCATTGTCGCCAAACGACTTGAAAGTTTAGGTAAATTTATTTTTTCACAACAAATTGCCATTGGAAGGTTTCGGTCACAGAATTGATTGTATCCTTTATACCTTTTGTTTATAACTTTGGAAACCTTTCTTTTGTTAATAGACATTTTGTATATTTAATGTTATTTTAGGGGCCTTAACACATGGTGATCGTCGAGCCACAGAAACCCGTGATCTAAGCCAGTTCAACATTGACAACAAATACGGTAGGGCGGCGCTGGAGGCGACGATGAAGACCATCATGGGGTACGAGAGTCCTCTCGTGCCGCCACCACAGGACTACAAAGGTGACTTCTTCAAAGATGTCGCCGCGGCGCTTGTCGGTGTTGGCATAATCGTCAACAGTGAATCAATGCCCGGAGTTCTTTCACTGGACAAGGATTATAACAATATGTCAAAGTTCCTAAATAGAATACTCGGCATGCCTGTCGATCTACAAAACAGATTATTCAGGTAATTGATATGTGTAAATATATTCATAATGATGAATATAAAATTGAAATTCTTAAAATAAAATGTGGTAAGATAATAAAAGCAGCAGGTCAAGTTGAAAAAATTGATAATATTTTTTATTACAGTGGTTTTGAAACACTAGATTTTTATGCAACCTTTAAAATATCTTTATTAATAGTACAAAACTACTGCATAAACAATTGTATATATTGCAAACTTATCAAATAGTCGTAATTAATTTTTTAAATTATTGGTAAAATTTGTCTTTTAGATATTTCACGGATACGTTAGCAGAAATCATCACACAAGCAAAACGCGCGGGCCGATTTGATTTGGGAATACTGGATCTCGGCGCTGGTGGGGAGAATGTAAAGAGGGTGAAGACGGTGACATTCCTTAGGAAGCACGCAACTGGCACAGCGCCAACAGAACTGCACACAGTGCATGTAGAACGAGGTAAGAATAACCCATACTGAGTTATAGGGACGTCTGTAATTTACTTATTTAAGGCATACCTTGTAAAAAGTCAAACTTGAAGAAAAATAGTAACAACATTCGTGGTATCTGTCTTTATTTTTTAGCGAAATTACTCATTTAAAGTTAACCAATGATAATTATAATTTATTTTTTTCTAGGGATGTCATGGTCTGAGGCATTAGAGAAATGGACAGAGTTGGCAGGAGCTAAGGAAGGTTTTTATCTTTCTCACCAAGTTAGGAACAACAAGCACACGGCCATACTCGCCGTCTGTGTAGATTCTGGGAACAAGAAGAAATCAGAGAGCAAGAAAGAGCAGATGTACTTTGTGTACCGACCAAATACTGGACTGCAGTTTAGGCAGGAAAGTCTAGCTGAATTAGAGAAGAAATATAAAAAGGTAATATAATTTAATCTTTCAAAATTAATTTCCCATTACGGTTTAATAAACAAATTGTTTTTTTACAGGTGCAATCTGATGAAGCACAGGAGTCTTGGATTTCGCAGTACGATTCTTCAGTGACGACGTGTTCGCATGCGTACTGGCGCGGCAATTGTAGGAACGTTAATCTTGGACACGACTGCGAAGTTGGTTTAAGAAGGAGGACCTATCACGTCGTTTCTGGCTCGGTGTTGTCTGTGTGGGCACGAGTCGAGGGTGTACTGGCCAGCAAGAATGGCTCGCACAACAACAAGATGCAGGTGATCCGATTGAGGACAGATGATGGCCTTAAAATTGTCGGTAAGTATTTCTACACACTCACACATATAAATCTTAAAAGAAAAAGCCTTGTTAATAAATAAATCATTTATATAATTTTGTGTAATTTTTTTTTAAGGAACATTGATTCCAAAGAATTGCGTTGATTCCCTGACCGAAGCGCTGTCAGCCGACGCGGAGAAAGTGGAGGAGAAGACGTTCTAAGCAGAGGCGGCGGAACGTGTGCACGTATCACGAATAAAAACAGGGTGTCTGGTCACAGTATTATAGCCCGTCAAAAGCGGGCACCCTAAGCGCAGTTTCCCCTCCTGATTGAATTTGATTTTCCAGTAATTGATTTCCGGAATTGAGCGGACTGTGAAATAGGTTTAGTTAACAGATACAAAGTAGGTTTTTTTGTTTTCTTTAAAGCGGGCGCCGCGCTCAGTCCCGCCGTTTTCGTTCATTAGGGTGATAAATGTAAATATATTTTTATTAATTTATTTTTTACTTAATAATACATTAGTTGCTTAATGTAAGGACATGTGTTCAAAACTAACGGAATTATACCAAATAAAAAAAGGGAGAGGAAATTACCGGCGGGACTGCGCGGCCCACAAAAGTGGAACGGAAAGACATTTGTGGTTTCTTCACTCGTACACAGTCGGGACGTGTTTGTGTTGTTCGTATAATCCGTTTTTGGTTTTCTTTTCTCTCCGGTGGATCATTGTGTAGATAGATTTGTATTTTTTTAAATTGAGCAGCAGCACCACCACCACCGCCACACGAGACTCGTCGTCGGGTTCGATTTCGTTTTCTTTTTTTTTATATTAATTGACTTCTCCGTTTACTCATCAGCTGAGTTTTTATTATAGGATCCCCTCTCGGCCGGGGGATTTAAAAAATTAGGTGTTTCCGTGGCTTATATTTCGTTCGTTCGTGACTATTTTTACGAAAGTTGTTTTATTTCTTGTAAATCACAATATACATATAGAGTAATTTTAAATATTTAGAATTTTCAATGACTGTAATGTGTTTTATTATATAACCTTTTCACATGAAACCTCTTTTACACACAAGCTATAAATTACTTGCTGCTCAAATTATTTAAAACAAATTGAAGCAGGTAAGTAATTTATTTATTTATTTTGCTTTACGTCTTTTTTTAGCATCAGAATCGTCACTATTATCAGAACTGCTGTCATCACCACTGGAGGAATTTGAGCTTGATACATATTTCCGTTTCTTTGATTTCTTCTTTTTCTTCTTGTGTTTTTTCTCCTTCTTGCCCTTCTTATCCCTTTTCACTTTTACCTGTAAATAACAAAAATACATATAATAATTCTTACACTCAAACAATATCTTAATCATTTTAATTACATAGGTTTTATTAAAATTTATAGCAAACGATTTTAAAAAGTTACCTTTTCTGTGCTACTCTTATTTTCCTCTTTAATTGGATAAATCGGCAGCCGCGGCGGTAACTTTATTTCGCCGACAATTTGATCCGCAAGGGTTTCCCTAACGTCGCTTAATACAGGCTCTTCTACTTTTACAACTGGAGCAGCCGAAGCGGGTGGTGGCATGGCCTTGGCGGCTTCGTCTCTGGCATTTTTAGGGACCTTATAGTTACTGACGTGATCGACCCGTAAAATGCGGTTGAGGATTTTGATGCCGTTGAAATTATCCACTGCCAACACTGTAGATCGTTGGTCTTCGTAGCAAATGAAGCAGAAACCTCTGGATTTACCCGTGTCTTTGTCTCTTACTAAATTTATATGGACAATTTCACCATATCTAAAATTGAAATGAAGAAGGAGACATGATCACTTAGTTTTACTACTCTATTTAAAATTACAGGTTTACTATAGTTTTGACTAACAGCTAGCCATTATCAAACATAAAGTGTTTTAAAATTACAAAATCTAACCTGATGTACCACAAAGCCTCCACAATTAAACATTTAAAACAGAAATGACCTATATTTGCCAGTCAATGTAATCTGTAATGAATAAGTTCGACTGGTTAAAGGATTGCTGTTTAAAACAGAATTTATTATTTTTCATGCTCATTAAATTTTAAGTATTTTTTGTAATTGAGACACTAACAAGTCATTCAAGATGTACCTCAAAGTAAACGCCTCTACCATCAAATATTTAAGTATTTTTTTATTAATTATTTCAGATAGAGAATTGGCTGGTGTACGTGATACACCTTTGTAGGTGTCACTATTAAAACTGTAGTAGCGGATGGTTGTGTAAACGCACACAAACCGTTGAAGCTTCACAGCTAGCACAACAGTGGTAGTAGGATGAAATGTTACACAAAGGCCGAGTTCTGGAATATAGAGCAATAGATGAACCATACAAAATGATTTCCCATTGTCCAGCTGTATATTATCTTTCCTGAATGTTTGTAATTGCTGTACAGATTTGCCTTGTGAAGAACATTTTCTGTATAACACGATAATTGACTTAAATTTAGGCTCTATACTGATAGAAAAATAGAAAAATGTTTTAATTGCTATAAATAACTGCAAAATTGAATAATTTAATTAGTTTTACTTACTGGGAAAAAACAGCAACTAAATCTCCTTCACTCAGATCATACGGAAAACCGGCGACAAACACCCAAGCACTGTCTTTATATTGGTCATGCCAAGAAGTTTTATTCCCTGAGTGAAGCTCTTGTTCACTCAGCTTTAAAACATTTTTCATATTCCTGTGAAGTAAAAAAAGCAAGCATTATTTTACTTATAATTTTATCCACAATTTAAAGCACCAACAATTATATATCAATACTGAATAGTACTCTTCATCCACACGATTCAATTCTGAAATTTTCTATATTACTAATTTAAAGCTGCAACTGTAGGGCAGTAATATATTAACTAAATCACTAATTTATTGGGATAACATTTTTTAATCAATATGGTGCAATAATAAGCTGGTGAAATACTCCATTAATAATATTGAAAATACAGCATATTTAAAATCCATTAAATCTATATTAATTGGTAAAACTTTACTTACGTTAAGGGATTCATCTTGATGGTAAAGTCTCTACTGAAATTACAATAGATATATCACACACTAAACCATAATGTTATATTTGGCCTTTTCTAAATGCGTATTTAAATGCCTTGTCTATTAGGCCCTCTTGACCAGGACGCAGTATATACTTGGATTATCCGATTAACAATATAAGTATTTACGTTTATAAAAATAAGGTTATGTATATTTAGAAAATACAGGTTTTATGAAGATTAGACCTACGGCTTATATGAACTATTATTTCAATATATTGATTTTTATTTAAATGAAATGAATTTATATTTTTTTTAGTATAAATAGAATGTTTTTTCTTAAATGTATCTATATTGTTTAATTTATATTTATATAATTAATAGAATACAGTAGTTCATCTGAACCATATATTAACTTCCATTATTGATTAATCTTCTACAGAAAATATACTGCATATTTTCACTTGAAAGTTAGTTAATTAACTGTGTAATATTCTATAACACCATACTAGAAATTGTATTGTATATATTTTTAGATATTTATATTGATATAACATTGCATAATAATTTCTTTTTTAAAGTCTTTAAAATGTAAATATACACTTTGATTTAAAATTCATTTAATAAATTGATTCGTTCTTTATTAACTGTGTTATATCTTATATAAATTAATTGTTCAAAACTGCGCAGAAGTTTATTACAATTGTAGTTCTTATACCCCATCCGACCGTCAAATCGATGTAAATATACGTCGCAATTCAAATGTTATAAATACGACGTTGAGTGAAATTCCGCTTCATTGTTAATTTCAACTCCGATAAAGAACTACTACCACAGAAATCATCATATTTAAGGTAAGCTTTCTATAAATTATATAAATAGACACATCCGTTACGTACTTTATTCATTCAACAAAAATACACAATACAAACAGAAAAAAGTGAGGTTATGCTGCCCCAAAAAGAAATGCGTAAAAAAAGTCCTCTAAGATTAGTACACCGTTGTAGTAATAAAAGCAACAATGATACTGGCTTCAATAAGCCTCACTCGTTTATGTATTTATATATATATATATATATATACTTGTAAATTAAAATTTAAAAAATAAGAAACATATGACGGATGAAACTATCCCAGCTCCGCCAGCACAGAGTCCAGGTCGGCCTTAAGGTTCTGCGTTTGCTCCTTTTGCTCGTTGAAGTCGTCCTGCAGGCGTTCGACGTTCGTTTTCAGCATAAAGTTGGTTTTCTTAAGGGCGGCTAGCCGGTTCTCGTGTCTCCTCATACGGGCGACCAGGTTCTCTTTCTTCTTTTCTGCCGGTGCGTCCTCTGGTTCGCTCTGCGATTTCTCCGATTCGCTGTCCGTATCACTTGATTCGCTCTCGCTGGACTCGGTCTCCGTATCCTCATCTTCCTCTTCCTCGTCCTCGGGCTCTTCGTCTTCATCCTCACTGTCCGATTCTTTCATTAGGGCAGCCATTTTATCAACCTGAAATTTAATAAGTTTATATTTTCTACTCTTTATTATAAGTGTCATTAATATTAGCAATTTGTAGTGAATTAAATTGTGTTAAAAAAATCTAATAATATTTGCTGTCATTAATACGACATATACTACAGAGAATGATTTTTTCTAAAAAGAAGTTTATTGTGAAATAATAAAAATTACTTGCATAATATGGCATAATATGATTTGTTCTAAAAGGAAGTTTAAGTGAAATAATAAAAAATACTTCCATAATATGGCATAATATGATTTGTTCTAAAAGGAAGCTTATTGTGAAATAATAAAAATTACTTGCTTAAAATGGCATAATATGATTTTTTCTAAAAGGAAACTTGCATAATGTGGGGTTCGATCATTGGAGGAATATCGGGGTTTGAATGGGATCTCATTTCGAAAAAGGGTGATTCTGATTAGAATTCTTATAACTCAAATTATATATACGTTTAATTTGTAACATTTTGCAATATTATGTAATAAACACTTTTACATCTAACGTGGGCTGCCTTAGGCCACCCACTCATCTTTATTGCATATTAATTGACATTCTACAATAATCTAGTAAATATTGCCTCGTCCGTTGGCAATACTAGTTCAGTTCTGTGTTATCAGTGTTGGGATAAACATCTACCATGGCTACTAAGGGATAAGATAAGGAAAGAAAGTTTATTTCACCTGCGAACTAATTTATTGAGCAATAATATTGCACCGTGTGGGTTGGCCAAGTAAAAATATTGTGCAATATATTGTCGTAAATATTGATCGCATAGGGACTACTTAAGAAGGCGGGGCATATATTGTGACTATAATGACATTTTATTGCATTTACACTTTCATCACTTTCATCTGTCACTGTTGATTCTTATTATGAACTGTCACTATCAATTGTCAATGTTAATTGTCAATTATCACTCGCTATATGCTACAAATTAAATGTATAAAATAAACAGCTTGTGTTTATGTTATGTTTGGTTGGTTTTAATATAATATTATAATTATAAAATTAATATATAAAAATATAATTACAAAAATAATTATTTTTGATTGTGGTTTAAAAAAAAAATTATCTCACCTCTTTTTGTAATTGCTTGTACTTCTTTTTCTCCTCTTTGATGGCAGCCTGGTGCTTCTTCATGATCTCCTTGAGCGCGATGCGCTCCTTCTTGGCGTTGTCCTCTTTGTTCTTGAATCCTCTCAGCTTGTTGTACAGCATCTTCACCTCTCTTGCCTCCCTCTTGGCTTTCTTCTCTTCCGATTCCTCTTCGTCCGTGTCGGAATCTAGGTCGCTGCCGCCGTTGTCCATGTCGTCATCGGGGAAGGCCTGGCTGTCCCTCCTGTCAGACACCGACACCCTCTTGCAGAGGAACTCCTGCAGCTTCTTCTCCAGCTCGGAGTTCCGCCTTTCCATTTCCTCGAGTTCCAGTTTGGTCTTGTCCAGCTCCTTGGCGGTCTGCGTGAACTTCTTTTCGAGCTGTTCGGAGTACTTTCGGGCCTCTGCGGCTTCCGCTTTTAACGTGATTATCAACTGAAAATATCAAAGTCATGAATGTAATTATTATTTAGGTGATTTACCTTTTCATCTGGTTCTCGTTTCTTCTCTGCTTCCTTCTCGGATTTAGCTATACCTTTCTCGATTTCCAATTCCTTTTCGAGGTTTTGGATTTTCGTCAGCAGCCTTTTGTTCTCCCTGTTTTGTTGTTCTTTGCTTTTAATTTCCGCCGTGAGGAGTTGCTTCGTGCTTTGAAGGTCGTCTCTGAGTTTATCGATGTCGTCTGTTTCATCGTCATCGTCTGGTGGTATTGTCATGCTCATGTTGACTATTTCTTCCTGTTTGTTATAAAAATAATGATTACTACACAATATATAATAAGTTAATTGTACTTGATCAATTTTATTGTATTATACGAAAAAAGGCAATATGAAGAAGCAAACATAAATTTTAAATAAGGCAAGGCTTATAATTGAATTCAGTATTTTATAGAAAGTGTTTTAATTAGAAAAGTCAACTTGTTGTTTATATTTTAAACAAATTTGTTGAATTTTGAGTAAATTACTTATTATTATTTTCAATTCTTACCGGTGCTAAATTTGAAAAACTAGGCATACTAGCCAAAGCGGCTAAATTTGCACAGCTAGCATTAGGAACGCTCGCCATAGACACGGATTTCTGTATTTGTTCCTCGATAGTCATCTGTCTTCTGATCTTTCGTAGACCTTCCAGGTTAGGTTTACTCCTGTCATTTGTCTTCACCCCTTTCAGTTTCACTCCTTGTTGGATCTGTTTATTAATTAACCATTAATACGCATAAAAATTTTAATCGTACAAATCGATCGTACCTCTTTGAGTAGAACATTGTGCGCGTTATCCTTCTCACTCTCATAGATGAATTGTCCCTTCGTTTTGACAGCCTGGAGAATAGGCTTTGATCTATCGTTACATTCCACATGCTTCAATCTCGAACCGGTTTCAATACCCTTTAGTACGGCAGACCAATCCGGTCTTGTTTTGGGCCGTGACCTAAAAAATATTGTCATTAATTTCTGAGATATTACATAAATAAATATATAGTTTTTAGGGTATTGATTTGTGGGAAACTAACTTTAATTTTTTCAGTTGTAACTGTTGTTTCTCACTCAGCGGTCCAGTGTCGATGATCTTCGGCATTGCTGGCGGTGGTGGCGGCATCGGCGGTGCCATCGGGGCGCCCTTTTTCTGCAAGCAAAACAAATCGTTGCACTTAACCTGTCCCGGCGCATTATGTAAATGGCAAATTTAGAAATTGACCGTCTGCCAAAATTGGTGCACGATTTCGCGCCCGGCTCACCTTCTCCTCTTCGAACCTGTCCTTGGTCGGCGTCCTCTTCAGCATCTGCCTGTAATCCGGGGTTTCCTTCTTGGGTGGCGGAGGAAGTTCCTTCATCTTCTCAACCTAAAACCAAAAAAAAACGCAATAAGCTTTGAAGAAGATTACAGATTGTTTTTTGTGGATCCTTATCAAATTTAAAGCTAGTGGTCATAATGTGGATTATTTTTTTATCGTTATTATTATTATTATTACCTTCACGCTATTTAATTTTGGGATGATCAACTTTTTGCTCTCCTCGGGTGCACTCTTTGGTTCGCGCTCCTTTGTTTTGACAGTCTTGAGCTGTGGTTTTGCGAATGTGGATTCCTTCGGTTCGCCATTTTCCACTGGTTTCTCTGTTTTGGTTATGCTCACTTTACGCAATTGTGGTATCGCAACTGAAATATTAATGTTTAGATTAGATTGATATAATACACATTCTACAATTAAAAAAAAAACATTTAGTAATATATTGATTGCGATAAGAGTGCAATATTTCTCAATAGATTATTTTCCTTTATTCATTCTTCTTAATTTACTGTTTTACTATTTACTCTTTGGAGCAAGAAAACATCGCCAAATTAGTTACTTTAGGTTTGGTTGGTGAATTTATAGCTCACAGCACTAAGATATCTATTTGGAAGTAGCGAAGAGGAGAAGAAGTCAAATTCGGTAAGATAATGGCGAACCTTCATCATAAAGATCTTCTGTGACAGCAGCGTCATCGTTTATTATGAATAAATACTATTACTATTATATTAGTAGAAAATTTGTTTATTGGTGCACTTTTTAAAATTTTTCACCATTTTATTAACTAGGGTTGAATGATGAAGATGGAAATGACATCAAAGATCATCCGACCAGGTCCTTAGAGGCTTGCAAGTTCTGCTTGTTCTATTTGAACCATTAATTATTTTTGGTCATTACTTTATTATGTCTAAATTAGCCATTAATTTTTTGAAAGGTCGTGAAACATAATTTCATTCATGAGTTAATATATCGTCGTGGTTTCCTCAATTTTCGAATTCTTGTGGTATACCGTCCATGAAATTGACTTTACACAGTTTATCTCATTAGAAAAATTGAACTTCACCAACGATTTAACTTTCTAAGTGAAAATAATACTTGGCAGCCCTACGGACGTGTAATAGAGAAATCATTGATTGCACTTTAAGCGTGATCAATTGGCAAGCTTCCACACTTTTCGCGGAATGTCAAAACCAGCCGGCCTCGCGCTACTATTTTTTTTTTAAATCTAAGTATATCGCCAGCAATTGATTGTGTCCAATTTCTTTCCCATTCAGTTGTCTAGGTTATTGTGTACTAAATTTATCATAAAATTTGGTATTTTGAAGGACGAAATTTTGGCAATTGAAAAGCAATTTTTGGATATTTTATTCGCGCGTCAATATTTTCGTCTGAAAATTTGGAATTAAAAAAAGTGGCGAGACAATTGTTGGATTTTCAAAAAGTCAATAATTTTTGGAAATCTTATTCATTTGTTTTCTACTCTTATCAACATTTTCCTCAGCACTGGAATTTTGGAATTTTCAAAGAGTCATAAATGACGTGAAAATTGTTGGAATTTCAAGAACACAATGTGCTCGCCATCTTGGCAATTGATTACCAAATTTTGGAAATTTGATTCCCATATTTACCATTTTTTTTCGTTAGTGTTCAGGACGGGAAATTTGTAATTTTCAAAAAATTAGAACTGGCGAGATAATTGTTGGATTTTCGAAAACAGAATGTGCCATTAAATGGCGCCATATTGACAATTGAAAATCAATTTTTGAAAATTTTGTTCACTTGTTTTCTACTTTTTTATTCAACATTTTCCTCTGACCGTTCAACAATGGAAATTTTGGGATTTTCAAAAAGTCATAACTGACGTGACAATTGTTCGATTTTCAAAAACACAATGTGCCGTTGAATCTTGACATTTGAATACCAATTTTTAGAAATTTTATTCATATATTTACTTTTTTCCTGTTAAGTGTTCAGGGCTGGAAATTTGTAATTTTCAAAAAATTACAACCAGCGATATAATTGTTGGATTTTAGAAAACACAATGTGTCTTTAAATGGCGCCATATTGGCAATTGAAAATCAATTTTTGAAAATTTTATTAACTTGTTTTCTACTTTTTTCAACATTTTCCTCTGAACGTTCAACATTGGAAATTTGAAATTTCAAAAAGTCATAACTGACGTGACAATTGGTGGAATTTCAAAAACACAATGTACCCTTGAAGGACGACATCTTGACAATTGAATACCAATTTTTAGAAATTTAATTCACATATTTACTATTTTTTTCTATTTTATTTTCGTCTGAGTGTTCAGAACTAGAAATTTGTAATTTTCAAAAAAATACAACTTGCGAGATATTTGTTGGATTTTTAAAAGACAATGTACCATTAAATGACGCCATATTGAAAATTGAAATACAATTTTTGAAAATTTTATTCACTTGTTTTTGTACTTTTTTTTTCAACATTTTCCTCTCAGCGTTCAACACTGGAAATTTGGAATTTTCAAAAGGTCATAAGTGACGTGAAAATTGTTGAAATTTCAAAAACACACTGTACCCTTGAAGAACAACATCTTGACAATTGAATATCAATTTTTGGAAATTTTATTCACATATTTACTATTTTTTTTTCAATTTTTTTTCGTCTGAGTGTTCAAAAAATTATAACTGACGAAATAATGGTTGGATTTTCGAAAACACAATGTGCCATTAAATGACGCCATATTGACAATTGAAAATCAATTTTTGAAAATTTTATTCACTTGTTTTCTACTTTTTTTCAAAATTTTCCTCTGAGCGTTCAACACTGGAAATTTTGGGATTTTCAAAAAGTCATAACTGACATGACAATTGTTCGAATTTCAAAAACACAATGTACTCTCGAAGGACGCCATATTGACAATTGAAAATCAATTTTTGAAAGTTTTATTCACTTGTTTTCTACTTGTTTTCAACATTTTCCTCTGAGCCTTCAACATTGGAAATTTGGAATTTTCAAAAAGTCAAACTGACGTGACAATTGTTGGAATTTCAAAAACACAATGTACCCCTGAAGGACGACATCTTGACAATTGAATACCAATTTTTAGAAATTTAATTCACATATTTACTATTTTTTTCTATTTTATTTTCTTCAGAGTGTTCAGGACTTAAAATTTGTAATTTTCAAAAAATTACAACCAGCGATATAATTGTTGGATTTTAGAAAACACAATGTGTCTTTAAATGGCGCCATATTGGCAATTGAAAATATTATTAACTTGTTTCCTACTTTTCCTAATTTCAAAAAGTCATAACTGACGTGACAATTGGTGGAATTTCAAAAACACAATGTACCCTTGAAGCACGACATCTTGACAATTGAATATTAATTTTTAGAAATTTAATTCACATATTTACTATTTTTTTCTATTTTATTTTCGTCTGAGTGTTCAGAACTGGAAATTTGTAATTTTCAAAAAAATACAACTTGCGAGATATTTGTTGGATTTTTAAAAGACAATGTACCATTAAATGACGCCATATTGACAATTGAAATACAATTTTTGAAAATTTTATTCACTTGTTTTTGTACTTTTTTTTTCAACATTTTCCTCTCAGCGTTCAACACTGGAAATTTGGAATTTTCAAAAGGTCATAAGTGACGTGACAATTGTTGAAATTTCAAAAACACACTGTACCCTTGAAGAACAACATCTTGACAATTGAATACCAATTTTTGGAAATTTTATTCACATATTTACTATTTTTTTTCAATTTTTTTTCGTCTGAGTGTTCAAAAAATTATAACTGACGAAATAATGGCTGGATTTTCGAAAACACAATGTGCCATTAAATGACGCCATATTGACAATTGAAAATCAATTTTTGAAAATTTTATTCACTTGTTTTCTACTTTTTTTCAAAATTTTCCTCTGAACGTTCAACACTGGAAATTTTGGGATTTTCAAAAAGTCATAACTGACGTGACAATTGTTCGAATTTCAAAAACACAATGTACTCTCGAAGGACGCCATATTGACAATTGAAAATCAATTTTTGAAAGTTTTATTCACTTGTTTTCTACTTGTTTTCAACATTTTCCTCTGAGCCTTCAACATTGGAAATTTGGAATTTTCAAAAAGTCAAACTGACGTGACAATTTCAAAAACACAATGTACCCTTGAAGAACAGTCAACTTGACAAATGAATACCAATTTTTAAAAATTTTATTCACATATTTACCTTTTTTATATTTTTTCATCCTAGTTTCAGGACTGGAATATTGAATTTTCAAAAAAATATAACTGGCGATGCCATTGAAAATCAATTTTTGAAAAGTTTATATTACTTGTTTCCAACTTTTTTTTCAACATTTTTTTCTGAGCTATCAAAATTGGAAACTTGGAATTTTCAAAAAGACATAACTGACGTGACAATTGTTGAAATTTCAAAAACACAATGTACGCTTGAAGGACGCCATATTTACAATGGAAAACTAATTTTTAGAAATTCTTTTTTTTTATTTTCGTCTGGGTGTCATGACTGGAAATTTGTAATTTTCAAAAAAATACAGCTGGCGAGATAATTGTTGGATTTTCGAAAACACAATATGTCTTTAAATGGCGCCATATTTGCAATTGAAAATCAATTTTTGATAATTTTATTCACTTGTTTTCAACATTTTCCACTAAGCGTTCAACAATGGAAATTTTGGGATTTTCAAAAAGTCATAATTGACGTGACAATTGTTGGAATTTCAAAAACACAATGTACCCTTGAAGGACGCCATCTTCACAATTGAATACCAATTTTTTGAAATTTTATTCACAATTTTACTATTTTTAAAATATTTTGTTCGTCTGAGAGTTCAGGAATGAAAATTTGCAATTTTCAAGAAATTACAACTGACAAGATAATTGTTGGATTTTCGAAAACACAATGCGCCATTAAATGACGCCATATTGAAAATTGAAAATCAATTTTTGATAATTTTATTCATTTGTTTCCGACTTGTTTTCAACATTTTCCTCTGAGCGTTCAAAATTTTCCTCTGAGCGTTCAACACTGGAAATTTTGAATTTTCAAAAGGTCGTAAGTGACGTGGCAATTGTTAAAATTTCAAAAACACAATGTTCCCCTGAAGGACGACATCTTGACAAATGAATACCAATTTTTAAAAATTTTATTCACATATTTACAATTTTTTTTCTTCTTAGTTCAGGACTGGAATTTTGAAATTTTCAAAAATTTCAACTGGCGAGATAATTGTTGGATTTACGAAAACACTATGTGCTATTAAATGACGCCATATTGACAATTGAAAATCAATTTTTGAAAATTTTATTCACTTGTTTTCTACTTTTTTTTTTCAACATTTTCCTCTGAGCGTTCAACACTGGAAATTTTGGGATTTTCAAAAAGTCATAACTGACGTGACAATTGTTCGAATTTCAAAAACACAATTTGCCATTAAATCTTGACCTTTAAGTACCAATTTTTCGAAATTTTATTCACATATTTACTTTTTTTTTAATTTTTGTCTTTTCAAAACTGAAAATTTGGATTATTGTTGGATTTTCGAAAACACAATTTGCCATTAAATGATGCCATATTGACAATTGAAAATTAATTTTTGAAAATTTTATTCACTTGTTTCCTACTTTTTTGCAACATTTTCCTCTGAGCGTTCAACATTGGAAATTTGGAATTATAAAAAAGTCATAACTGACATGACAATTGGTGGAATTTCAAAAATAAAATTCAACCCTTGAAGAACGACATCTTGACAATGGAATATCAATTTTTAGTTTCCTACTTTTTTTTAAATATTTTCCTCTGAGCGTTCCACCTTGGAAATTTGGAATTTCTCTTGACAATTGAACACCAAGTTTTGGAAATTATATTCACATGTTTACTATTTATTTTTCAATATTTTCTTCCTAGAGTTTAGCGTTAGAAATTTGTAATTTCAAAAAGTTCATAATTGGCGAGACAATTGTTGGATTTTCAAAAACACAGTGTGCTATTGAAGGACGCCATCTTGAGAAGAGCGTAATACCAATTTTGGGAAATTTAATTTACACGTTTACTATAGTTTTTTACATGTTTTTTTTTCTGAGCATTCAGAACTGAAAATTTGTAACATTCAAAAAATCGTAATTCGTAAAACAATAATTGTTGGAATTTCATAAAACACAATGTACTATGGAAGAAAGCCATTTTGCCAATTGAATGTCAATTTTTGGAAATTTTATTCACGCGTTTACTATTTAAAAAAAAATATATTTTTCCGAGCGTTCAACACTGAAAATTTGGAATTTGAAATATAACTGGCGAGATAATTGTTGGATTTTCAAAAACATAATATGATATTAAATGTCGTCATCTTGACAATTGAATAACAAGTTTTGGAAATTTTATTCACACGTTTACTATTTTTTTTCAATTGTTTTCTCCGAGCGTTTAGAACTAGAAATTTGGAATTTCAAAAAATCATAACTCCCGTCACAATTGTTGGTTTTTCAAAAACACAGTGTGCTGTTGAAGGACGTCATCTTGGCAACGTAATACCAATTTTGGGAAATTTAATTTACACGTTTACTATATTTTTTTAATGTTTTTTCTGAGCGTTCATCAGTGAACGTTTGGAAGTTTCAAAAAATCGTAATTCGTAAAACAATAATTGTTGGAATTTTAAAAACACGGTGGGGTATGGAAGGAAGCCATATTGGCAATTGAATGCCAATTTTTGGAAATTTCACTCATTTACTACTTTTTTAAAAATATTTTCCTATGAGAGTTCAACACTGAAAATTTGGAATTTTCAAAAAAATATAACTGTTGAGATAATTGTTGGATTTTCAAAAACACAATGTTCTATTAAATGTCGTCATCTTGACAATTGAATACCAAGTTTTGGAAATTTTATTCATACGTTTACTACATTTTTTTTCAATATTTTCTTCCGAGCGTTTAGCGCTAGAAATTTGGAACTTCAAAGAAATCATAACTGGCGTGAAAATTGTTGGATTTTCGAAAACACAGTGTGTTTTTGAAGAACGCCATTTTGACAGCTCAATACCAATTTTGGGAAATTTAATTTACTTGTTTACTATATTTTTTAATGTTGTTTTTTTCTGAGCGATCAGCACTGAAAATTTGGAACACTCAATAAATCGTAATTCGTAAAACAATAATTATTGGAATTTCAAAAACACAATGTGCTATGGTAGAAGGCCGTATTGGCAATTGAATAGCAATTTTTGGAAATTTCACTCGCGCATTTACTACTTTTAAAAAAAAATATTTTCCTCTGAGCGTTCAACACTGAAAATTAGGAATTTTCAAAAAAATATAACTGGTGAGATAATTGTTGGATTTTCAAAAACATAATATGATATTAAATGTCGTCATCTTGACAATTGAATATCAAGTTTTGGAAATTATATTCATACGTTTACTACATTTTTTTCAATATTTTCTTCCGAGCGTTTAGCGCTAGAAATTTGGAACTTCAAAGAAATCATAACTGGCGTGAAAATTGTTTGATTTTCGAAAACACAGTGTGCTTTTGAAGGACGCCATCTTGACAGCTTAATTGGGGAAATTTAATTTACATGTTTACTCTATATTTTTTTAATGTTGTTTTTTCTGAACGTTCAGCACTGAAAATTTGGAAAATTTCAAAAAATCATAATTCGTAAAACAGTAATTGTTGGAATTTCAAAAACACAGGGGGCTATGGAAGGAAGCCATATTGGCAATTGAATACCAATTTTTGGAAATTTTACTCACGCGTTTACAATTTTTTTTAAATATATTTTCCTCTGAGCGTTCAGCACTGAATATTTGGAATTATCAAGAAATAATACCTCGTGTGACATTTGTGGATATTCAAGAACAGAATGGGTCATTGAAGGACATCATCTTGAAAATCGAATGCCAATTTTTAGAACTTTTATGCGTTTGCTATATTTTTTTCAGTATTTTTGTCTGAGCATTCAGCACTAGAAATTTGAAATTAAAAAAAAAATCATGTGACAACAAAGTTGGATTTTCAAAAACACATTATTCCATTGAAAGGCTTCATATTGGTATCTGAATATCAATTTTTGAAAAGTTTATTTTCGCGTTTACTAATTTTTTTTCAATAATTTTCTCTGTGAGTTCAGCATTGAATATTTGGAATTTTTAAAAAATCATGACTTGTGAGACAATGGCTGTGTTTTCAAAAAAACGCAATGTGCTATTGAATAAGGCCATCTTGACAATTACTCATTTACATTTTTTTCCGATTTATCCTCTGCGCGTTCAGTACTGGAAATTTAATTGTCAAAAACTTAATCTTCTTCTGATGATTATCCACTAATGGATGTTCGCGATCACATGCTTCATATCATCTCTCTTTCTTGCTGTGTCAAATAGTTCTTCAATTGTCTTCATACCAGTCCATACTCCTATGTTTCGCAACCATGACATTTGCTTTCAGCAAAAAAAAAACTTAATGAGGCAATGAAATACGTTTTATTGACAATTCGATATCAATTTGTTTATTATTTGTTTATTTGTTTATTATTATATCTTCTTGTGAGATTTCAGCAGCTGGAATTTATGAAAATTTGGTTCCATCAAGAATGTAGCAAAACAAGTATGGAATTTAGAGTTTTGAAAAAATTTATCTATACGTTTACTATTTTTTTCAAACCACTAAAAACTTCTGAATATTATTCGTATGCTGAACGTACTAAATTACTTAGCGAACTTATTTTGGCCCAAAAGTCCTAAGTTTATTTGTGATCGAACTCTAGGTTTCTAGTCTTATTACTTAAATAAACACAACTTATACGTTTGTTATTTGGACTTAATATTTGTCAGGATTTTCTAACGAGTGCTTAAGTAATAAGGAATTACAACGATACAAAAGCCTTTAAAGAACTTATGCATGTAAGGAGTGAGTCTATTGGTCGACTCATTCGTTGAAATTTTTTGTTTCAATGTTGGCTTGATATGTTTTTCAATGTCTTTTTTGTGCTGATAAAATAGTTTAGATTTTTTTATCAGCCAATTACGGAGGCTGCGTGTTTTGAGCACTGAAGGTAGTTTACTTTCTTTATGATCGACAACACTTCACCAAAGCTGACTGAAATAATTTGTACTTCCAATAGGTTGATTTACATTCTAGATACGTGAAGAAAGTGTTAGATGAGGAAAAAAACTTCGTATCATTAAATATGGAGTACAGATTCTAATTTGGGATTCATCAGTTTCATTGTGTTAAAAACTGATATTTAAACAGTGTTTTTATACGAGGGTTACCTTTTATATTTCAGGAATAAAGAACAAAAGAAGTAACTAATCATTGTACATGGTTTTATTGCTTTTTAAAATATTCTTCATGAAGATAAATACCAATTTTTAAAGCACTTTTTCCATTCCGATTAAAGTACTTCCAAAACATGCATTTAGAACGCATCAAACGCTTTTTCAGGCATCTAAACACGTTTACCACGTTATTTATTTTTGATTTGCAGGAATAAAAAGAAATAATTGGATGCCAAATCAGGGCCGCACTGTTGATCTATCAATTTGACTTTGTCAGTTCTCAACAAGTCTCTTGTTTGAGTCGATATGTGTAAGTGTGTGTGTCGGATCATCTGACTTCGGATGTTTGTTTCCCTTTATTTTTCGAAGATTCTATCAAACAAATGGTGGTGTATCATTCAGAATTGACCGTTCGACATGGTACAGTTGCCAGATGTTAATTTTTTTTTGAAAGAACAGGCGACCATTTGATTCGAAGTGCTTTGAGCGTGGACCACTTTCGTTGGATTTGGCTCATTTTGAAACACTGCTGTTTACTTTCGGGTTCAAACACATATATCCATGATTCGTCACCTGTTACAATATCATTGACGTGTTTTGAAGCACTGCTATTGCATTTCTTAAGCATTTCTTTCAAATAATTGAAAGAACCAATTTTTTAAACGACTGTTAAATGGGATCAAACGCGAGCAATTTTTTGACAGCCAAATGTTCATGGATTATTGAATATATACTGGTCCCACTAAAGCCCAAGAATGCCTAAATCTCATGATAAGTCACTTGACCATCTTGCAGCATGAACAACTCCAATGTTTTCTGGAGCAACAACCGATTTATAATGACCTTCACGAAATTCATCACTAAGCGGACTACGGCCATGATTAAAGCAATTGTTGATGGTGCTTTATTGCTATTCATCGAATTAAGTTCATTAATGCAAAATTGAGATAACAAAAAAGCGCACGCATTAATTTCATTTCTTGGCCCACATACATTTTTCATGTCATAGTAAACAACACAAATGGAGGACATCAAAAAGTTTTGAATAAGTCTACTGACAGAAAGTGGAACTTTACGTTAGGGACGTCGGTTGTCAGATGGCAGCACCTGGAACGTTCCCGAAATATAAAATGCAACCCTCGTTGTGCTTCAATTTTTCTTTGCTGTAGAATTCGCGTTATTATTTTTGAAACTATACAAACTGTAAATAATATAAGTAGGACAACAATAATTGAAGTAGTTGATCAGAGTTCTTTAGACTGAATAAACTACACATAATTTTCTACGATTTACAATTTGTAATTAGGTATAGATATTACTATATAGTTTACTTACATCCTCCTGCTGAATCCTCGTCGTCGTCATCGTCAACAATTTTGCTATTCCTCTTCTTCGCCTCTTCCGGATCGGCGACGCTGTCCCTCTTCCTCATCCTTCCCCATGGCGTTTCGGCTTCTGTGTGGGCTTCGACGGCTTCTTTGATCCACGCCGGCTTGAAACCCTTGACGGGAGTCTTGGACTCGGAGGCCGCTTGTACGGGTCGTTTTCCGGCCGGCATATCTACGGTTATAATATCGAATTAGGCCAATGCCAAACTGGACTGTCGTGTTTATTTTTGATCGTTCGACTCATCTCTTTTCACGTAAACAATTTGAAACAACAAGAGCAACGGATACAGTGTGCTTCAGATGCTACAGAAGAATTCTAATGCGCACTATTTCCACATTTACCATTAGAACGAAATTTTTCAAAATTTAGAAGGTACATCTTTAAGGTGACAGTTACTTTAATGCCAGAGGACTGATTTTCCTTTGTAAATCAAGTTCTATCTAAAAATATTTTGTTCATTCTTAGTTATTTAATAATTACTTGATTAGATTTAAAGGCACGTAGTTTATTGAGGTAGGTCAGGAGAACGCTAGGGTAAAATATTTTTAATTGAGGTTGGTTAAGCATTCCTCAAGCTAAGATTAAATATGTTCGGGTAGGTCGATAGGTTATCTTAATTTATGTCAATCGATAATTCATTGCGCTATGATTTTCTAACGCTTTTTTTATATTGGGGTAGGTCAAGAATACGTTGAAATGAGAACAAAAATAATGGCTATTTAGTAAAAACAGTTACAAAGAGGAATTTATTTAAAATAATTTGAATTCAAAACAGTTAGGAGTAACTAATATTTTTAAAACACTTGAAATTTAAAGAAGAAGTTATAGTAAATTAAATTAAAGACTTATATCACTTGAATAGCTAAGCTAAGTTAATTCCAAAGTGTATTATTTAGAACAGAATATTAAAGAACTTATTTTAAGTTAATGCCAGTAAGGTTTATATATTCCCAATATTAAAACAAAATAAATTGATATTTTAATTACGTTTGTTTTTATCTTGAAAGATATTATCCAATCAATAATTGATTGTTTATTTACGTTTGAAGATAACATTCAATCGACTCTCTAATTTTGCAACAGTTTCGCAACGCATTACATATTTTTAGACGAATTACTAATGTCGTGCCGATTATTTTCGAACAAATTACTAATACCACCACTTGTTAACATCGATGACAAGGGACAAGTCAAAATAAAATTTGACGAAAAAAAAAGAAGAGCGAAACGAAAGTTTATGAATAGTTGACATTGTGCTGAAACAGATGCGTATTTTGCGTGCGTTGGCGAGTGCAAAATGCGGATCGTGTGGGATTAGCAAACTCCCGACGTGCGCGGCTGCCAAGTGATTTTCGAAAAGCGTCATTAATTGAAATTAAAATAAAAACTCGGTCCCGCATCTCGAAAGTCTTGAAACCGTGCCGAATTCGCGGCTCGTAAAGAAAACGAGTTAATTGTGGCGTTTTTGGGTTAACTAAAAAAAAAAAACAATTCTATACCAAAAATAAATCATAAATAAATTTTTTCACATGTTTATATAAACATTCTCTATCTTTAACGTCAAATATGATTTTGAATCAATTTCATGGTGACTAACTGTTTTTCCCTACAGCAATTAAAACCTCTGACAATAAAGTTCGGTAAATAGTCCTGTATCATTAAGGTGGATGAAATATTAACGAAATTTACCTACTGTCCTTCGAAATAGTCATCTCCCATAACTATGCACCGCTGAGATCTGCTATACATGTCCTGGAAACTGTTTAAGAAGGCTTATTTTGGGATGGAGTTCAAATTGTCAAATCTCTTTTCTTGCAAAGTGAGTTTTAGTCGTGAGAATACGGAGGTGAGTCTGGAGGATTGAGATCTGGCGAGTATTGTGGATGCTCATTTTGCACTACCCCTTTTTTTGCGAGGAACTGTTTGACTATATGGCTGTGTGAAGGCGACGTAGGTTTCATGAAACGGTTCAATGTACCTTGCACCATTGAAAGGAAAGAGATCTGACGATATTCTAAAATTTTAATGTACCTTGTAGCATTGAAAGGAAAGAGAATTGACGATATTCGTGACATCCAACGAAACGTGGCGAGGCTTTCGAACTCCATCTCGAAAGAAGCCTTCTTGAAAAGCTTCCAGGACATGTATAGCAGATCACAGAGGTGCATAGTTACAAGAAGTGGCTAATTCGAAGGACAGTAAGGTAAATTTCGTTAGTATTTCATCTACGTTAATGTTACAGGACTATTCACCGAACTTTATTGTCAGAGGTTGTATTATTCAATAGGTTAACGGACGTTGGTAGCTCTTTTGTAAGGAGTCTCAATAAATTGTTTTATTATTATTATTCAAGTAAAACATGAGTCTTTACGAAATAAATAGATGTGACAATGAAGATAATCAAATCTCTAATGCCATTAAAATTTGAATTATTTCTTTATTTATAAGTTGCAAATACGTTTATTTTTAGTTGATCTCTCTCTCTAGTTTATTAAATTATTTCATATAGATATTAGTAACATATATTTATTGATAAAAATAGATATTATTAAATCATAATGTACCAAAATGTTCAGCAATTGATCATAAGGATGGTTGGTGATTCATTTTTGATATAAACACTAAACTAAAACAAATTTTGTGGTTAAAACATAATAAAGTATTTTTGTTTTTCAATTTTGGGTTGATATAATAGAAACAGAAAATGATGCATTTATAAAATCGTATTTATTATTTTGAAATATGCAATGTTTGATGAGGTTAAAAAGGTCGAAACTATTCCGCAACCATTTTTTTTAAATTCATTTGTATCACACTTATTAATTATATAAGTGGCGCAATTCCAATGGTTGTGTTGGCCGTCATCACTCATGCATTTCGTAACTGCATAGAAGCTATTTGTCTCATTTTTCAAGAAATAAATCTTCCGAATTCATAACTGTCTTATAAATTAGTATTGCTGTCAGGGCACTTTAGTAATTGCCATTTTATTTGCACCGTGATGAAAATATAAGTATGTACTCTGCTTAGCAACGGTGTATGGAAATATTTTGTTCTAACAGAAAATTATATGACAAAAATAAATTACCTTCTTGTCACAGACAAAAAAATATCTTATAACGCCAAATAGTATAATTATTATGTATTTGGATATACAAGTTTTAATTGCTAGGGTATGAATGTATGTGAATTGATTTGTTAAAATCATTTCTGTTCGCTGTTTCTCATAATTGCTAAGAAACTTGTAGAGTACAAATATTAAACATTCATTTTTGTTCCCTGCTAACAACAGCCACGGACCGGTTTCGATTTATTTTGGATCTTTGAACCGTGTTATTTGCGTATTTGTTTGTGTGAAAATGAGCTTGTCACTTTAAAGCCTCCATCATTTTGAAGTGTCATTACTTGTATTGTAAATGGAGAATGGTGCCGTCCACCCATCCAATCGCTATCGCTGTATACTATTTTGGTTATCGTTTCTAAAAGAAAATCTGTAGTCATTTCTTTTAGTTTATCGTCTTTAAAATCACTGTTTTGGCCTTCTTCAATTCCTTGTCCTGTCAGCTCCTGAAGGTCGCCGTTGTTAAGGCCTTCACCAAAAACTTGCAGTAGCTCCTCAATATCCTACTCATCTACATTTCCTAGTCCTGCTGTTTCGACTAGATTGACAATTTGACACATAATAAGCTCTTCTCGTTGATAATACTGGGATACCTCCGGCCATATCTTCTTCTACACTCCATTCATGCACTTCTTAGTTCCTTCTTACCAAGTGACGTCGATATTTCTTATGGCATCCATAACAAAATTGTATCTTTATCTCCATCTTTTGTTTTATCAATAAGTTGTTGGAATGTACGAAGAAGATAATGTGCCTTAAAATTTGCATTAACCCCTTGGATCATTGGCTGAATTAACGAAGTAGTGTTGCTTGGTAGGAAACTTATTTCCACCGGAATGCAAGTGTTTAAGTCCGCTAGGTTGATAGGTGCGTTATCCAACAGTAATAGAGCTAGCCTTTGGTTAAACATTATTTAGTTCTTGGTAACGTTTTACAGATTTACAAAAATTTGTCGTAAACCAATTTCCGGGACAGGACCAGTGACCTTTGCCTACAAATCAGCTGAAGAATCATCTGAAAAGATGCCCTATGCTCCTCAAAGAGACACATGTCTATTAATAATAATAAAACCAATTTTGAAAAATGTCTCTTGTGATCCAAGATTTCTTATTGAATTCCCAAACCTACCCATCGTTTTTAAAATTCCTTTCATGGGCCTTGAAACGGTCTGTTGTAGCTTTGAATTCCGGTGCTCGTTTTTCTTTTTGCGATATAAATGTGTGCTTTGGCATTCTCTTCAAAAAAGTCCTGTTTCATCCACGTTTAAAACCAATTCTGGTGGATAATTTCCTCTTCCAATTATAGTTTTTAACATTGCAGGAAAAATTGGAGCAGCAGTTGCATTCGCTGCTTCTCCGGTGATTCGAATGTTGTGGAGGTTGCTTCTTCTTCTTTTTTTAAATTATTAGACAAACTTCGGCTAGCTGTAAAATTTTCACTCGTATCTTTCACTTTGAATGTGATTAGATATATTTATGGCCTTTTGCTGGATTATTTTTGACTTTGCGTTCGATTTTATCATCAATTCAAATGCAAAGACGTTTTTCCATTTCTTCTAAAATATTGCTTTTTGATCGAGTTATCTTTGCTGCACTACACGATGTGGTAGTAGTTTCTGACAACTTAATTTTGTTATTTTTTTAAGAAACTACAGTAGTATTAATGTTGGTGGCAATAAAGAAAAATAAAATAGCGTACTAGCTAATGTACAAATCCATATGTAGGGTGGGTGGTTGTCCTCTAACCCACCCACCAATTATTAAAGTACACAAGACTTCTTTTCAGAGAAAAAAAAAACATGTGTAGATATAAATGTTTGTATGTTTAAATATAAACTGCAAGTTATGGCATAATTTATCAAAACCTTCGTGTAAATTATACTGATTACAGAGTAAGTTATTGAAACACCCACCCTCCTTACATATACATTTTACACTTACCAGATTTACTGTTTTCAAGAAACTCAAGCAGTATTAGATGATAATAAAAACATTCAACAATGTTAATTTATTTATTTATTTATTTATTTACTCAATCAACGAAACGAGTCCAATTACAGATTGGAATAAAAAAAACAACAAACTAAAATACAAAAAACAATATAAAAATGAGCAGAAAAAAGTGTTCTAGTTTAAGTAGAAATTAGCCATATTCCTTCACCTATATATAACGCCACACTTTCATTTTAAATTTAGTTTTAACTTTGAGAATGATCCGTAAGGACCGAAACACGTGTCACTTACCTGATAATAAACAAATGGAACATAACAAGTGTATTACTTCTCCCAATATGAAAATTTGGTTCCATCAAGAATGTAGTAAAACAAGTATTGAATTTATTAAAAACATAAGTGATGTGAAACTAGCTACGTTGTACAAGAAAACTAAGTTGAAAATGAAAAAGTGTTCAAATCATATATATTTCAAGCGACAGTGCCTCAAATTTAAAATAACACCAAAGTTTATGAAAATCAAATGCAGCAACAAATCAATAGAAGCTAAACGCGCAGTAACAAAAGCAACCACATATTGGATCGAACTGGAAAATAGAAAATGGTACTCAAGACGTTTTTACCTAGGAGAACACCTCAAAGTGATCCACATGGAGCTCACAAAACGACTGGACAACATCTCGCTAGACTGTTTTCTGGCCGATTCTATGGAATATGTTAACAGAGCATCACACCAACAGTACATAAACCAGAAGAAAAAGCTGGATAAGTTAAAAGAATTGCAGAACAATAAAAAACTACAACAGAGAACTACCACCCATATATTTTACCCTAGGCTTAAAAACTTTACGAATACCACGTTCAGCGAGGAGGAAATCAAATTGATGGAAAAAGGACTAAAATACTCACCGGCACCAACGACCCTTAAGAAGAATTATGAAGATCTAGCATTAGAAACAGAAATTGCAATAAGGAGAGCAGGTTTAACGGATGAGATAGACATAATACCCCTCTCAAACACAATTATTAAAGACGCCAGGAAATCATCAAAACCCAAGCAAAGCAGTAATAACGAAGATAAAACCATTAAACAAATAAAACAAAAGTGCATGAATCATGATCTGATAATATGCAAAGCCGACAAAGGTAACACGATAACAATACTCAACAAGGATGAATACGTGGAAAAAGTGAAAGCATTCATAACAGAGAATAGTTTCCAAGAAGTACAAAAAGATCCGACAACGAAATTCCAAAAACAAATCACAGACATGATAAAACACTCTACAAATATACCGGAAAAAGAAAAATTCAAACTGAAGGAAATGAACCCAAGAGCACCAACCCTATACGGAATGTCAAAGATTCACAAAGAAAATATACCAATTCGGCCAGTAGTGTCATATTGCCAGGCACCGACATACAAAATCAGCTCATATATAAACAAAAGACTACCACAACTAATACCACACAGATCAGAGTATTCTATAAAAAACTCAACAGAATTCGTCAATATGACACAACAGTTAACCTTCAATCAAAAAGTCATTTTAGTTTCGTTTGACGTGAAAAGTTTGTTTACATCTATACCAGTTCCAGAACTAAAAGATATTATTAAGAACCTTATAGCACAGCATTGTCCACAAGAAACCGAGATGTACACAATGATTGAACACTGCCTAGATCAAAATTACTTTCGGTTTAACAACAAATATTACATACAGAAAGAGGGCCTGCCAATGGGCTCCCCAACATCGCCACTATTCGCGGAAATCTACATGAAATGGTTCGAAGAAAAAGTGTTAAACAACAGCAACCCAATGAGAAATCTTACATTGGTCCCGATATGTAGATGATATGTTCTGTATATGGGGAGGTTCAGATCGACAAGTCGACATGTTCTTGCAGACACTCAACAACTATAACAAACACATTCAATTCACGATAGAGAAAGACGAGAACGGCAGAATCCACTTCCTGGACCTCACTATAAATATTCAAAACAACAAACTGCAGTATGCAATCTATAGAAAGCCAACCACAACGGACACCCTAATACCATCCGATTCTTTCCAGTCACAACAAATTAAGAAGTCAGCACTAAATTCATATATCCACCGCCTCTTAACCATTCCAATGCCAGAAAAACAATACAAAGACGAATTAGATACGATCATCCAAATTGCCCACAACAATGGATACAACCAGAACATCGTATTCAACATACTTAAAAGGCAAAGAAGAGCATTAAAGAGACAACTATTATATAATCCAGGAGATAGAAATACAGAAGAAAACATATATGCAGCCATACCATTAGTCAATAATACAAGCACAAAAATCAAGAAGCAGTTAGGAAGACGCAACATAAAAACAACAATAGTTAATAGACGAAATTTGGGACAGAGAATCATGAACAACAAAATAGAAAATCTGGATAGACTAAAAAGATCAGGGATATACAAAATTAATTGTTTAAATTGCGACGGTTATTATATTGGACAGACAGGAAGGAATTTCGAAATAAGACAACGCGAGCACAGAAAAGCCATTATGAATCGATCGACAAATACAGGATTAGTGGAACATTGTGTAACGACAGGCCACCACATGGGCGAGATAATCCCAATTCACATTATCCTTCACCTATATATAACGCCACACTTTCATTTAAAATTTAGTTTTAACTTTGAGAATGATCCGTAAGGACCGAAACACGTGTCAGTTACCTGATAATAAACAAATGGAACATAACAAGTGCATTACTTCTCCCAATAAGTTGAAATGCTTCTGTGGCGTGTGCGGGTGACCTCTAACCTTCTGTCTAATCATTAAACTATATAATACTTATTTTCAAGGAAAAATGTAGAAATAATAATTGATATAATTTAAAACTTAATGTTCAAATTGTGACATCATTTAGTCGTTATTTAACAGGTGTAGTAAAAAGAAATCCATTATTTTTGCATAAAATTGAAGGCTTTAATTACCATAGTTAGAATGATCCATTTTAACTTGTTGCCATTTTGAAGGTAGTTTCATTATGCCTCTCTCGTAGAAGCCCTCGTCCCTATTGGCAAAAAAATAAGACAGTCGATTTTCACAAGTCTCTTTTGAAGCGAATTTCTCTAACAAAATTGTTCGCCATGGGCAGGAACATATAATAATCCCTTGATGCCAGGTCCGGACATTAGGGTGGATGCAGAAGAACCTCCCAAACAAGCTCCCGGAGCTTCTGGCGAGTCACTATCGATATGTGTGTCTTGGCGTTGTACTGATGCAGCACAATTCCTCTCCTATTGGCCTGGCCAATTGTTGGCAGTACCGTTCCGAGTTAAGAGTTTTGTCTTAGATAATTTTCGTGCCAAAGACATAGCAAAACCTTTTTAGCCGTCAATCCTAGCTTGGCTACCATTTCCACCGGCTCACCGTCATTCGAACACGGCTGTTTTCGCTTGACGTTTTCGTCGATTCACTTTTTATCACCAATCACCAACCGCTTCAGAAATGGGTCGCTTTTGTTGTGATTCAACAGCGATTTGCATATGAAAATTCGGTCCAGGAGTTTTTTTGCGTTAACTCGTGTGGCACCCATACTACGAGTTTCTTTTTGTATCCAGCTTTATTCAAGCGGTTCTTTGTGCAATCTTTAAATCTTGGGCAATCGAAACAATGCGTACATAATGGTCAGACTAGACAATGTACATGATTTTATCAAAATTTTCGACAATTGGCCTTCCAGTGCGTGGTGCATCTTTGAAATCGAAATTACCGGAACGGAATTGACGAAACTAACATTGCGCGTTATTGGCTGTTACAGTGTCAGGACTATAAACGCTATTCACATTTTCAGCCGCGTTTTCGCCTTTATCAAAGAAAAACTGTAAAATATAGCGTATTTTCACTTTCCCAGTGCCAATCTTTGACGCCATCTCAAACAAAACTGAGTCAAGAAAAGTTTTTTTAGTACGAAATCTCATCTTTCTAACGCCATCTAGTGTGACCCGATCGGACTTATACAACGCGAAATACAGATAACCTAGCCATCTATTGAAAAAATAATTAATTTTAATTTTTTTACTACACATAATACTATAATTCTCGTGTATAATTTAGTGATTTGAGGATGGGTTAGAGGCCACCGACTTTCCATACATTTTAAAATTTTACATTTGTCAGTATCATTATTTCAATTTTCAAGAAGAGAAAGTATTAGTGCTGATGAAAAAAATATAGAGCAGTCTTCTATCTCAAGCATAAAGTATAAGAGGTTTATTTGCATATTATTGCATGAATATCTGGTTGTTGTTGTAAAAATATGAAGACATGATTTCTTTGTGTCTTCCAGAGTTTTTATTTATTCCACAATGTCTAGACAGAACCATGAAAATCGTTGTAGAGTACTTTCGTAAATTGTAATCAGATGTTTTTTGGCAAAAGTACCAGATTTTTTTAAATGTATCAATTTCTTTGCACATCACAATAATTTACACATTGCCTGAACGTGTTTAGAACTCTAGGTGTACAATAAGATACTTGTTTTATTCCAATAATATATTTTCAGACTCCTGGCATGTTTTCCAACAATTACCTGTCATTGTTAAACGAGAATATAAGTAAATTACTTACACGTGTCAGAATACTAAAAATATCTCAATGAACCAAATAATAAATATTAAAACGCAACATAACAAATTTGGTCAAATTTATAATATTAGTATAATATAATAAAAAGTGCTCCCCAAAAATAACGGATAAATTCTATAAAATCGTAAATAAAAATATTTCAGAAAAATGTTTTGACACGTCAATTTTTGTTTTTAAATTACTATCCTGACATACACTTTTCAGCCCCCTTCGTCCCTAAGGGGGGTTACCTCATGCGATACCTCAATTGATAGTTTTTTTTATTCTGAATACAACAAAAAAAATATCTTAATCGGTTGATATTTACCAAAATGCATTCATTTATAAAATTTAATTAATCAATCCTTAATTAAATGTTCAAAGTGCTACCCGTTAACGACGAGACAATGCTATAATCTATCCACAAAAGCTTGTTGAATATTGTCTAACATTTTTGGAGTAATTAAGTGAATTTCTGCTCGAATTATTTCCTTTAACGCCTCAATATTTCCAGGTCTATTCAAATAAACTTTAGTTTTTAAATAGCCCTAAAGAAAATAATCTAGTGGGGTTAAATCTGGCGATCTTGTTGGCCATTCAATATGTCCTCGTCTACCAATCCACCGATTAGGAAATACTTGATCGAGGTATTCTCGAACTGGTCGCGCATAATGTGGAGGCGCACAACCAAATTCTGTCATCGGATCTATCAGGATCTTCTGCGTTGGGAAACAATACCGCTAAAGTACGTAGTAGTTTATTTCGGAGAAAGTTCATGTAACGTTCACCATTCAGTGTTCCGTCGAAAAAATATCGTCCAATCATTCTGGAACCATCACCACACCAGTTCACACACATTAAGCTTTTGAGAATATTGTGTATTCGTTTCCATCATCCAATGCAGATTTAGATTTGTTTATTGATGGTACCATTCAGACAAAATGTTGCCTCATCAGAAAATACGATGTTTCTAATTAAGCAATGATTTGCATTAGAGAGTTCCATCATTGTCCTCGTCGTATCAAAGTCATCATCGGACAATTCTTGTACTAAGTGCACTTTATACGGGTGAAATTTGTGTTTTTCAAATAATCTGGACCCTGTAATTTTTGACGCACCAACTTGTGAAGCGATCTCAGCAAGAGTTGAATGTGGACCATTAAAATAACATCCAATTGTCGGTTTTCATTTAAGGCCAATAGACTTATCCTGTACATCGCGAAATTTGTTTTCGATTCGACTTACTGAACAAAACACGATCTTCCTTATGCGACCGGCTTTATCTCCAAACTCAATCATCATTAAAACTTCGATTCTTTCGGTTTCAGTAAGTCTCATTTTCCTACTATTTCTTCAATCACGAAAAACCCTGAATTGCGTTTGACATAAGTAAAAACAAGTTGCAATTGTTTTAACGATATCTTTATCTCCTTATTGTTCTTTTCTTTTTCTTTGAGAGCTGGACCCTTCTGTTTTTACAGAAGGAGAAGTCAGTGTGTAATCATTTTCTTCCTCCATTTTATTTTTTTTAACACTTAATTCTTGTTTAATATCTTCTATTTCTTCAACAGCCTTCTTCTTTAGTCTCTTTTTGTCTTATTTCTTTTTCTTGAATCCCTTCTTGTTTGGTTTCCTTTATTACCTCTCTGGCTCCTCTTCTTCAATAGATTCAGGTTTTATATTTTATTTTATTTTTGTTTTGTCTTAATGCGCTAAATAGGTTGGTGAACTGATGACCAGATGACCAGATGGAGATTCTTTGTTGGTTTATTTTTGTTATGACTACTTTGAATTTTCTTTATGAGAACTCTTTGGCACAATGATTTTACTTTTAAATACTCTCTTAAAATTATTTTGGTGCGCTGATATCACATATCCCATGATATTTTTTGTTCTTATTCGTCTCTAGATTTCCATTTACGTGACCGTGACAATTTTTTGAATAAACATTTTCCAGTTTTTATTTAAGAATAAAATGTCTCGAGCATGGGCGCCTTATTTCAAAAAGATTTTGAGCTTAAAATATAAACCTAAGGTTTTATTCCTTGTCGAAAGATCAGAAAGTCTTTTGGAGTTTTTTTGGTCAAATATTTTGGGATAAAAAGTAGAACTTTTTTCAGCTACAATGTTGCCAATAATTATTATCATGTTTATTTTTATTTCAATTCGTTGAAAACTTTGAAACGATAATTAGTAATAAGTTTTATTATCTTCAATTTTCATCAAAGCACAAAGTTATCGAATTAAAAAAATAATAGTGCTACGACACTCTTTTCAGCTTATTTCGACATATTTTCTGAAGTGATAATTTCCTAAATTCTAGTTTTCATTGTAAAAAGCAAGTGTGCTTATGAACTTTGTTGTACAGCTGGTGTAACTCTTGAAGTGATAAAATTTGTAAGTTTTTTTTTGAAACTATTGATTTGATTAATGATAGTCTCAGTCAGCGATTTTATCAGGCAAAAATGGGCGAAATTTATATTTAGAGATGAGCAAATTTGAGAATCTATTTGTATATATAATCTTGTTTCATATGTTACCCTTAAGTTGTGGAGGTAAGAACCTATTAATATTTAGAATGAAAAAAGGGACAACTTTGTTGGTGGGGATTATTTTTGTCAGAATAATGACAGATCAAAATTGAATTGTGTTTTATCTTCAAAAGTGTTTTCTAATTAATTCATTTTTAAACTAAAACTAGTAGAGAGTTTGAAAAAACAGTTGAAAGAAGCATATATGAACCAAAAGGTGGTTGAAAATAGTATATTCTTAAGTTTGAAAGTTGTTGAAAGTTGTGTAGAGCTGAAGCCAGAATTGTACTTTATAAATTGTGTCACTTTAGAAAAAAGGGAATTCTTACTAAATGAAGGACACATATTTGTTTTCGCACATACGAAAACTTGATTTTACAGCTAAATATTTTTAAATCAATACTTAGAGATGATCAAATTTGAAAGTCCATAAATATTATGGATAAACTTTTATTGATAAACTTGTCGAAGCTGAATTGTTTTTTATTTTCTAATTATTTCTCGAATCATTCCATTGTTTAGATGGAAATTAGTAGGTTGATAGTCGATTTTACTACTGACACATAATTGCCAATTCATATATACGAATTGCCCAAACGTAGTAGCAATAAGCTGTTTTGTCTTACTTGAAGGATACGTTTGTTTCTGATCGTCCGAAAGTTGATGATGTTGCGAAAAAGATTATATGAATCTTCAACTTCAATTTTACAATTTGTAATAATATTTTCATTTGTGATTCTGTTATTGTATACTAGATATACATATTAGATATTTATTCGGAAGCTGCCAAGCTATTTATAGATTTTACTGGAAATAAACGTTAAACATGTAAAGTAAACATTAAACAAGTCGTAAATTATTATTTAGATGAAATTTTAGATAATGGACAATAGGAGAGTTAGCCAGTCGGAGAAATGTTGACTAGAGTTGTAATTAAAACACGATAACAATGTTTTACCACTATATTTTTATACTTTCGAATATAAGCTAGCTAAACTTCTAGTTTGATAAAGACTAGTAACTTTAGTCACTGTGTAATTCTAAAAGTTACATTCAAAAACATTTTTTGGAAACCTCTTTAAAAGCCTTATATTTCAAATAATTTAATGGTTCCTATAATATTGAACTGAGCTGGTCGTAAAAAGTCGTTCAGAAATTTTGATAAACCTTACTTACTTACTTTTCAAAAATTTTGATAAAAACTTTTTTCAAGTCAAAATATTTCAAATATTTCCTACTATTCTCTTTAAACATCTAAGTTTTGAGGTTTTGCCTAAAAACACGTTCATCTCAAAATCTCGCTTGTGCATTCGACTATTTTTAGAATTTCCAGTTTCCGATGTAAATTCCAATTGTTTTTTTTTGTGTTGTTGCTCTCCGACGCTCTCTCTGATCGTGTCGAAATCGTTCTAAATCGGTCTCCGCTTAATTTTAGAAATTCGCACACTAAAGGCACTCGCGAGTATCCATCGGTCCACTAAAAATAATCATCGCCGTGAATCAAGTGTGCTCACACACCAAAACAGATGCCAAAATGATTACCCACCATTTGGCAACAAATCGTTAAAAAGTTAACGTTACGAAAAAATACATGCGTAAATGTAAAATTGATTACCGAATTGGTAAAAATATTTTATAAGAAAATAATAAATGCACAAAAATATCGGAGTTTTCAACAAAATTTTGGAGAAGTTGGCGTTGGATTTTTCGAGTCATGTCTGCACTAAGATCACACACGTGAAATGCTTAATGGTGACATCTGATATGTCAATTTAACAATTAGTGCTTCAATCCTAATTTCGTCGTTGATTTTTCAATTTTTGAAAGTAGTTAAAGTTAACTGACAAGGTACTATTTTTTTTAAAAAAAAAGGAAGGATGTTGGATGGCATTGCGAGTTGGGGTGATGAATGATATAGGGATGTTGGCTTAAGCTACTAGGCCATTCAGGCACTTAATTGAAAATCCATATTATATCTAATTAATTAGGTAAATAAAATTGACTACTATTTAGTAACGTCATCACCAACATTTTAATTTTTTGATTTTTGTTGCACATTCGACTTCTATCAAGTCTTACAAGAAGAAAATAAATTGATTAAAACCAAACGATAAAGCTGAATTACGGTGAGGGATGATTTTTGTATTGACTTAATATATTAAACCACCTACACCAACCTTTTATAACCCAATGAGCTATTTGACAACAAAAAGGAAAAGACTAATATTGATGCCTTCTATCAAATGATGTTTATATAAAACCAAACATTTAGGAAGTCCGATGTGACTAAGATAACAAATCCTGAAAATCAAACACTTGCAGAGAAACTTTGTAATTTCACATAGGAATCCCTAGATTTTATTAAATATTTACAATCTCTTATTAAAAATATGAAGAATTTGTTTTTTTGTACTTGGTAGTGTTGTAATTCTAATAAATGTTTTTTTGAATTCGATATTTAAAATGCCACAATTATATCAACAAATTGTATTATTATTTTCTTTGCCAAGAAAAACCACAGATCAGTTTCGATTTATTTTAGAACTCATCAGAATAGTGCAGTTGAAGAAAGGGCAGCGTAGTTTTACCTTGGAGTTTTAACTAACTACCCTAATGAGATCTAAAACAGATCGAAACCGGTCTGCGGCTGTTGTTGACAAGGAAACAATAATTAAACGTTTGATATAATTGTGCCATTTAAATATCGATATTTCTATCAAGCAAACTAAAGTTAATTAAAAGTTTAATTAAACACTTCTAATTAACATAAAAATGTTTCACCACGTGTTAAGTGAGATTTAATTCATCGTAAATTAAACGTAAATTAGAACTCAAAAGGTAAAACCAAAAATACTTTAAATTATTTATTATTAATTAAAACATTTGATAAGTAGAATTTTTATATGCTGACAACCTCATTATAATTAGAGGCGATTTTTTAAAAATGGATTGTAGAAATATCGGATATAAAAAAATCAAACAAAACGCGGTCGATTAGGAATTCAACGCGCATCAGTTAATTCGGGAACGACCGACGCAGGCACGCCGCGACGCCGCGAGGGGAGGGTGCTGACGGCGCCTACTCCGTTGCACTTTACTTATTTATTTATTTATTTATTCATCCAACATTACCGTATATCTCGTTCTCTCCTTCCTCAATGTAAATCCTTCCTTATCCAACACTACACTATTTTTACAACCAGTAACCTTATCATATCACGATTCGTTCGCTCGTATTTTATGTAATTCTTCTTTTTAATTTTTTTGGTACGGTTATCGATTAATTTTAATATTATTTTTTTTGTTCGTGGTAATTTGCAAATTTTGGTCGTTGTGTAAGTAAGGCGCGCGCGCGCGACCCTCGAGGCGTCTCTCGTGGAACTATGTTTTGAGCTTCGGTGAGTATGTGTAATAGCTATTTCTATTTTCGACGCCTGACGTCGCGACGCCGCGAATAGGCCACGCCGCCATCGCGATTCGCTCGTTTCAAGAATGAAAACAATGCAGTTGTTTTTTTTTTGCTTTTTTTAATAACCACTATACAGGAGGGTAAAATTTTACGGGGACTTGATCGGAGAAGTGGTCCCATTTGCTGATCTCTTGAAGGAGAGCGTCGCCTGGACACTCGGTACCGTTTCGCACCTGTCTGTGTCCGTACAGCGTGTAATCCTGCGCTATGTAGCCTTTTTGTACGCCGAAATCTATTAACTGTTTCACCACTTTTAGCTGATGTTCAGGAGGTAGGTCCGCTGAAAAGGATTTTTTTTTAAATTAATTTTAAAGACTCTCGTTAGATGGCGTTGGCTTACTTCTCCAGTCGCCTATAACGGCGATCCCTATGCTTTTCGCGTTGTAGAGGGGCGCGTGCGCTCCCACACTTGACCATCCACGGCCTTCGTATATTCTACCGTCACCACCTGCTGTAAAACTGTAACCTATGTCGTTCCACCCATTGCTATCCTGAAATTGCAAAAAATAATAATATTTGATTGTGTAGGCGTTTATTTTGTGGTACATCTTAAATATAGATAGTTTCAACTAATATTCATTGTCAAACCTAAAGTAACCTCAAAATAATCCCTAAATTTAAGGTTAATATAATGATTATCTATTAGTTGAAGCAATAGTAACTTGTAATTCTACAAATATTGTTATTAACCAGAGTTATCGAATTGGGTAAATTAAAGCACTTATGTTATGTTCCACAATTTTATTTTCAGGTACCTGACACGGGTTTCGATCTTTTACGATCATTCTCAAAGTGAAAAACTTGAAAATTTCGTTCCATCAAGAAAGTAGCGCAAAAAGTATTGAATATCAGAGTTATCGAGTTTTCATTAAAAACTTGAATTCATTTCCGTTTAACAATAATAATGGATCTATTTCAGTATCTTTCTATTTCGCCTGCATACCATGAGGAGTATTAGGGGATAAAAATAATATGAGGGGTAATGATGATGGTTTCTGGAGGGCGACCAGTTTGCCAATTATTGGCTCCTTGTGCCAATATTAATAGTAAAGTTTTAAGAAATTTTACAAGATACACAATAATTTCTCATTTAAGCAGCGTTATTCTGTAAAGTCCTGAGTGTAACTGAAGAAAGTGTATGTCAAAATTGTTCCCAAAGTTTTAGACGGATGAACAGAATCCCATTTTTTTTTTAAATATTGTGGTTACTGACGCCTGGAACTACGAACTACTATCCTGAAACGAAACGTCAAAGTGCGGAATGGCATACTTCCTTTATAACTATATGCATGGAAAGTGTGCTTGCAATTATTTTCAATTTTCAATTTTAAAGAGTTTGTATCTGCTGGCCAAAGAGTCACAAGTCGAGTTCATCGCGTCTGAACAGAGATCAAAGCCGCTTTGGGTTGTTCTCGTCCCTCACCGCTGCCGAAGTTTTGACCAAATTCAACGTGACAAGACTGCTGCAAGCCCTCTACAGTTACAGTCTTGACGTTGCTCTCAGCGACTTCTTTGTTCAAAGAAAGACCTGAAAGAAATCGATTCGACACGATTCCAGAGGTGCAGGGAGCCTAGACGAGGTTGATTAACAGACTCACGAGTAAAAATTTCCAGAGAGCCTACGCTGACAGTCTGTTGGTGCCCAAAGGTCATATTTCGAAGACTTAAAATAAATGTTGTATCCTCAAACCAATTTTGAAATCTTCTAAACACACCCAGCATAACATTTAATATGTGTTAGAAGTAAATTTTCTACAACGTGAAGGACTTTAATGTTTTTATGTTAATTTTAGTGTTACTAAATTTTCTTATATACAATTTCCAATACTAATGTAATTAACGGGTGTCCAACAATTATTGCAGTCCCGGGTGGCGTTGGAATCAAAAACGTAGGTCGATTCTTACATGTTGCAAATAAATGAACTGACATTTTTAATGCACATTTAGGTTATGTTTGACAATTAACATGTCAGTTCATTTATTTGCAACATATAAGAATCGACCTACGTTTTTGATTCCAACGCCACCCGGGACTGCAATAATTGTTGGACACCCGTTAGTTAATCTTAATAATATCAAATTTTGTAGTTTCTGCTGATGGTGACTTATACTAATAAAGGTCGAAACTAGTCCAGGAATAAAATATTTTGTAATAATTGGAAGTACTTCATTACTTAATTATATACATATACCAATTATAATGTTTTTTTTTGTGCTTCATATTTGGATAAATTGGGTACTTACTTGGTGCATTCTTTGGATTTCCCTGGTAGCTGCCATACATGTTTCCAAAGTTTTGCATGCCGGTGGTATATAGGTGTGATGGATGATGACGAATGGCACAGGGTTCACCATAGGTTCTACCAATTTTGCAGGTTTCGCGTCCCAATCTTCTCTACTGACTAGATCAAAATCACAGCCATCTGAAATTAATATAACCTTTAGACATATATCTAAAGAAAAAGAGAAACAGAAAAAAGAAGAGATATGGAAAAGATGCGTAGGTGGAGAATAGAGAGAAAGAGATTGTTTTGAAAAGTGGGGGTTTTGGATACTGTAGTAAATAATAGTTAGGTGCCATGGAAATGTAAGGATATGGAAATTAATGAAAGACAGAGTTGTATTGAAAGAAGTAAATACAATGCCATGTTTGAAAGATGGTAGGTGCACGTGAGGTTGTCAAGGTAGCTGAGTAACAATCAGCTCAATAGGGAGGAAAAGGCAACCTTGGTAAAAACTAGATGTGTATCAGGAGAGAGAGAGAGAGAGAGAAGAAAACCAACCTGCATCGAAAAAAGCTTTTAAAAATGTGTACTATGTGTGGTAAGGGTACTTGTAGACATTTGGCGGAGGAGTGCATAGTAGTGATGATTATGCAACTATTATTCTATTATTATACAGTATGGAAACTGGAATAAAATTTATAACTTCGATATAGGCGATTTTTGCAAAAATTCCCGAAACTTGTAACGTATTGTTTTTTCTTGCCCTCATTTCTATGTGTATGGTATTTGTTGCAAAGTGCAAATCGATGATAACATCATCTCTAATGGTTTTTAACATTTCTGGTGTGACTTGCCGTATTTCATGCCTAATACATTGCTGAAGGTCGTCAGTGTCGTTCAAATTTGTTATACAGATCTAACTCTTGAGATATACTCACAAAAAAAAAATTTGGACGATTAAAGTCATCATGTAAGGTAAAAGTACTTTCGCCAGAAAAAATAATTAATGCTAATTAAATCTGGATAATAACGGATCATCATCAGAATCTCGATGCGGAGATTTTTGGTTAAATATAGCATTTTAGAAACTACTTTGACAACTTGACGAGCGTGTGTGACTGCTTTAGTAACTATTCATATCATTAGTAACTAAGAAACGTAGTTCCAAAGCATCAAAATACCTATCAAAAACATCCTGGTGCAAGAAGGAATTAAGTGGAAGAATATAATTTCTTATTGTGAACTCCGCCCGCGCTTCTTCCGGCCAAAATGTTGTGTATATTTTTGTAGTTTATTTGTTTTTAAATGTATTTTTCTAAGAAAGAAGACCATAGTACATAAATAAATAAATACAACTTTACGCCGAAACGTGTTCAACGTAAAATTAGTTTTCATTAACGTAGGCTTTGAAAATATTCAAGAAATAAATAGTGTGTTGTATTCCTTGACCTTTCAAACGAGGTGTCACTTGACATACCTATCCAATTGAAAAAAAAAATGTCGGAGGTGGGTGGGCACTTCTGGGAATAGATAAACAAACAGCATATACATAGAAAGGGCAAGGAAAAGCAATTCGTAACGTGTTTCGGGATTTTCTGTAAAAATCGCCTATATCGAAGTTATGCATTTTGTTCTGGTTAAAGTTTCCACACTGTATGATAATGAAGATCTTTTTAGATATTTATGAAGGCAGTGCATATATTTTTTCAAAATTAAAAAGTAAGACGTACAGTTAAGGTCTTACATAAAAATAGCTTAACCTGTGAATGCGGATGGTAAGTTATAAAGATTCTTGAATTTTTTGGAGGATGATTTCATATATCAGTAAAGCCGCTATTTTATATCTTCTAAGTAATGATTCCTCAGATATTGAAACATTTTTTGCAATTATTTATTACTTATTCAAAGAGAATTTTAAGTTAAAATAAAAGTTAAAACTATAAAGCTGCAGAAGGCACAATTTCTTTATCTCAAGGATAGTTTAATTATGTAGGCTCGTCAAAAGCAGTAATTGGCCCGAAACCCTCCTGCGGAATCTCCAAAACCGCAGTCAAACGATCCATAAAAAATGGGTGGAGACACAGGCCCAAACCTGGTGGACGAACTCACCAGGACAGTGACAGGCGAAACAGTTCCTTAGGAAACAATCGCCAAATTTCACGACCGAACTTCTGAACCAAGACAGGAAAATGGTCAAAACAATAGTAGGTCTGATGATAGGACACTGCAAGCTCAACAAATATATGAGCGAAATAGGCCTGGTTGAAAAAGCACTATGCAGATTCCCCTAGAGGAAGAAAATGACTCGTTCCACATCCTATACCATTGCGAGGGTCTAGCAAGGATTTGATATCAAAAGCTGGGCACTACAAACCCAAACGCGGAGACCTATACCTAAGCCCCTCTGGCAGGGCAAATAGGACTAATCAAAGAGGCAAAGCTAGAGCTGGTCATCTGAGATAAATCCACAATAGATCTGAAAAGGCGTTGGTGCCACTCATATAACATCTAAATTTAGTTGGTTGGTCAATTTTTAGCTGCAGCTTCTCAAAAACAAAGACTAAATTTTTCAAATATTTAAAAAGAAAAAATGTAGAATGTTTTTTTCCTTCCTCCTGAGGTGGTATCGCTATTAGCGCCCCTGCACTGCGGTCTCCGTGGTCTTTTTGTGCGTCTCTGGATGTGAAATATAAATTCGCGACCCAATTGCAAGTGGACTGTATTATTAAAATTCGCGTGTTCTGTGTGGAGACAAACATCATTGTTCTTGTTGTTTTCTTGAATGTACTTGATAACTGTTTTCTTCGGGGCGCTGTCGCCGATTTGCTCCCAGCACCTTACCCTGTGGAACCGCCTTTCTTGGATGGGGGTGGCTCCTTTGGGAACACCTGATTGGCTGCCATCATCCCCGTCTTCGCCCCGTTGCCTTTTCTGAACATGCACTACGCGTCGCTTCAAGGATACTTTCTTATCCCTGGAAAAGTGCACAGGCTCCGCTTCCGTCCGAGATGCCTTCCAGATGTGTCTAGACAATCTGTTTCTCACAATGGGACCCACAACGTTTAACAGCCCCCATAAATTCGATGCACTTGCAATTTGGTCTGACAAGTTATTCTCCATACATACAGACGACATACTTCGCATATACACTGGTTGTTGGGGAGTTTCCTCCTCTGTCAGACACTCCGGCATAGGAGACTTTCCTCGATTCTTATCCTATGTTTGTGACTAGTGATTTTTCTTAGATTCAATCTGCTCAGTCATGACAACATCAGTATGTTGCGATACATAACTCCTTGAGAAAGACCAACGGTCGAAACTAGTCGGAGAAATATAAAAATAGTGAAACATAACCAAGTGCTTAATTAATCCTTTTATCAGTATGTTGTTAAGTACCGGACCATCTAGGAAGAGTCTCGTATACCTCATTCCCTTGGTTGTGCCATGCCTTGTTTGGACAACAAGTCGGCCCCCAAGTATCCAATAATTCCTTGGGTATTCAGACACAATGGTAATTGGTCCTTTGTTATGTTTCTTCTACATTACGTGATGAACACACTAGTCAATGGTGGCTAATTTGGCCTGGATGATGGAGGCATGTTCCCCAGAGCAACCGCGAATTGTTTGCTCTGGTATAGATACCAGCCCCGGTTCAATTAGTATTTTTGGCCCCGTCTGTGTACCAGATGGTTCCTTTACTCGTTCCTGGATATGTTCCATTTGTCCATTCACTCCACTGTGGTATGAAAAGTTTTGAATCTGCGGTATCTGTGTACGATTTTTGGACCTCATTTTTATTATCTTTTCTTCTTGTTGTACTTCAAATGTTAATGGTCTTGATTACCCCACATACAGGGCGCGGCGGAGAAACTTACTTATTTGAAAAAACTCCCGAGCGGTGAGTTGGGCGGGTAGAGGGGTGGGAGGGCGGCGCATCTGGAGGGGGAAGTCCCAAGTTTGTTTCTCCCTCTAGTCAGTTGGCATCATGCTCTGGTCTAGAGAACAGCGGGCGTTCGCCGTCGAGAGCTTCTTTTCTAACGGTCGCTCACTTGTTGGTACGCAACGTGCCTTCCGCGCTCGCTTTGAAATTCCTCCTCACAGACTCGTTCCTGGCCGTAATTCGATTCTGTCGTGGGTTCACTCATTTCAGGAGTGTGGAAGTTTCGCTAAACCCAGAAATGGACATCAAAGGACCACTAGAACTCCGCAAAATGTTGAAAGAGTGTGGCAGTCAATTGTGCGTTCTCTCCGGTGCTTCGGCAAACATGCAGCTGCTCTGGGAATTTCTGGCACCACTGTGTGACGAATTCTCCATGAAGACCTTTAACTTCATCCCTATAAATTGGTTGTTGTGCAAGAATTAACTGAACGCGATTTTGTTTCCCGTCAAAATGCATGTGAAGTGCTGCTTGACAACCTGCCTCAAGACGCGGTCGTTTTTTTCAGTGAGGAGGCTCACTTTCACATTTCCGGCTCCGTCAACAAGCAAAACATGCGTTACTGGAGTAGTGAAAATCCGCGTGAATTTCACCAGAAGCCACTTCATTGTGAACGCGTTACTATCTGGTGTGCGATATCGGTAATGGGAATAATTGGTCCTTATATTTTTGATGAAAACGAACCCGCACTTACCGTGAATGCAGCTCGTTGCAGGAACATGATCGAGGAATGTTTTTTTTCCAATCCTCGAAAAATGAACGTTAGAGACATGTGGTTTCAGCAAGATGGAGCCACAGCACACACAGCACGAGGCTCAATTGATTTGTTGCGACAACATTTCCCCGACCGCCTCATCTCTCTCAGAGGCGATCTCCCATGGCCTGCACGCTCTCCAGATTTGGCTCCATGAGATATTTATTTATGGGGTTATTTGAAATTCCTGGTTTATTTCCATCGACCACGGACTATAGCTCACCTTAAGAACAACATTCGCGACGCCATTGCCAACATACCGATTGATATGCTGCGAAGAGTGGAGATGAACTTCAAAAATCGACTTAATCAGTGCATGCACAATGCGGTTCGCCATTTAGCCGATGTAATTTTCAAAACTGTATGAAAAAAAAACTTGGGATATTGTAATCTCAAATAAAAAAAGAATTAAAACAATAACTGAAATACTTTTGTTTTTATTTACCTTTCAAATAAGTAAGTTTTTCTGGCGCACCCTGTATAAAGTGTGTTCATTTAAGTGCATCCTAAAGGCTGCCTGTCTAGCTTCCATCACAACAAGTAGATGTAGTGGTGGTAGCGATAATATGTGTTCCATGACTGCTGTGTGCGTTGTTCTCATTGCCCCAGTGATCAGCAGACACGTCTGTCTTTGCACTCTTTCAAGTTTTACTGCTGCGCTTTTGGTTTGGGTCTTTTTTCCCCAAACGAGCGCCGCGTATGTTACTCTAGGTCTTATGACCACAGTGTATAGCCATTTCTTTATAATGGGTCTTAGTCTTCATGTGGGTCTTACAATTTTTCTGGTCGCAAAAAGTCCTCTCGTGGTTCTTTTGCTGATGCTTTCCAGGTGGAAGTTGAAGTTCAATCTGGTATCAAGTTTGAACTTAATTTTTGATTGGGACTTCTATTTCATACATACGTAGTGATTTCATGTTATCGGTTTTTCGTCTCCAAGTGAAGTGAACGATTGCCGTTTTGACCGGGTTTACAGGTAACCTTTCATTCCTGCACCATCTTTCTACGGTACTTAGAGCCCTCTGCATCAAGGTTGATACAGTGGTACCAAATTTCCCGCTTACTAGAATGGTTAGGTCATGTGTATACCCTACTGCATAGATGCTAGAGGGTTTAAATCTGGTGATCTTGCAGGCCATAAAATAAGTCCATCTCGTCTTACTCTTCTAGGTTTTAAAACATGTGCACTGCAACAACAGTCAGCTGACTGTGATAAAAAACAAGTTGTGTCAAAATTAAAGGAGATGATCATGTGAAGTTTCTGAAGAGGTTACTTTGTTTTTGTCTAATTTGGTTCATCCTAAATATCTAAAAATTATTTTTTTTTCAAAATGTTTACTGGCATGCATTTGATTATTTATTTTCAGACTAGAAATATCTTATCACAGAGTTTTCAGGATCTGTTAAGAATTGCATATTTGCCCAAAAGTGTTTAAAATTCTTATTTTCGAAAAGTTAGTGTAACGAAATTTATATTGTGCGTCAAATTTGTCAAATTTGTTAAGAAAAAATTGTTTTTATTTTTCCTTATCTACTATAGAAAAATAAACAGATTTGTAGGCAGCAAAAATTAATTGAGTTCATGGTATAATTATTAAACGGTACGGAGTATGAAAATTAGGTTTTGTCTGGATTCTAAAGAATCAATAAAGAAACATTTAACGGTAAATATAGTTTAGTTGAAGTAAGTGCACTATATTGATATTGAAAGATGTTTCAATAACCACATGAAAAATTGATGAATGAAATATATCGTGGAAAATCTTCTTCACAAAATTATCACTTAAAAATTATATAATGTCTGCTACGTTATATTTTCGTACTAATTTACAATGTCTTGTATAACTGACTGATTGCATAGAGATATATTGGTGAGGACCTTTTATATATTGAATGCTTTAAGGAAAAAAACCCATGGGGATTTGAATTATTGTTTTTCTGTCAACAAAAGCCATAGACAAATTTTGATCTACATATTTTGAATCTCCAGGATCGCCGTTGAAGGCAGAGAAACTCAGTTTCAATACGGAGTTCAATTAGAAAAATCTATGAGAACGTTTTAGATAATAGGTGTTACCAATAGAAAAACTCTCTCTTTGCCCACTGGAACCAGCATCAAAAGTATTTTTGATTTTTTGGCTTTCACCAAGGCACAGATGAGTATTCCCAATCTACACGCAGTCTTTGTGGTGACGTTAATTTTAGCAAATTAATAACCTTCAAACACAAATAGTTTCTTTGTAGTTTTAAATTAGAAGTACAATACTATTGCTGTATTTTTTTTTATCTACAAGAAACGTAGAAAGTAATTTTCTAGATGACCTATATCTACAAAAAAAGAGGTCGTAATGCTTCTATAAAAGAATATCTCTAATCATAATACGGTTTTGTGTGCTTTTTTTCAAAGTTTGTAGTTTTTTTGTCTATTTTAAACTGCTATTGATTGTCATTTGTGTTTCTTTTACAAATTTTTAATAATTATTCAATTAGTACTGCGCTTTTAAACATTTCAACTGTTTTTTAAATTACTTTCAATTGATTTCATTTATCTAGACAAACAACCTTTTCTTCGATCAGAACTATTTTAACTGTTTTCCTTCGACAAGTTTCATTAACATTTTAGTAATATTAAGCCGTTTTTTTAATTTCAAATGTTTTCGGGCGTGGCATTTGATTTAGTTTTTGATAATTCAACTGCTTTTTTTTAATTCTTGAATCTTAAATGCATTCACTTCCTAGTACATTACATACTAGAATAAAGAAAACACTTTTACTTTTTTATGGTATAAAAAAGTAAAAGTGTTTTATGACATAGAAAGTAAAATAATAATTCAAAAAAACAGAATAAAGAAAACACTCTTTATTCTGTTTTTTGAATTATTTTTGCTATTATAAACTATTAATTGTTATTAAATAGCATTTTCACACTTTTGTTAATTCGAACTGTTTTTTTTTTTGAATCGTTTTAATTAATAAATTTTTTATAATTAATGTGTATTTCTAATCATTTAAATTATTTTCTTGAACGACATTATACTATTCTAACATTTTAGTTTGTTTTAACTCTTTTAAAAATAATTTTCAATTGTTTTCATTCGCCAATTGTTTTTATTTTGAAAAAAATCAAATAATTTCAATTGATTTCTAAAGTGACATTTACTTATTCTAGAATAATATTACAATTTATTTTGATTTGTTTAACGATTTGTTCAAATAATTTCTAATTTTTCGTCAATTTTCAACTCAATAAATTTTAACTGTGTTCAGACATGTTTATTTTATTTAAAAAAATTTCTCCGTTACTTTAAATATATTATTAATTACATTAATCGTTACTTTAAATTATAATAAAGCCAATGTTAATTTAATATAAAATTAGAATACTCATCACTAGTGGTTCTAGCGTACTCTTGACCTACGCAAATAAACAATATAATGACCCTTCGTACTTCCGACCTACCTTAATATTTTACGCATTAACCTAGGTCAAGAGTACGCTAGTTTATTAAGTTTGGAAACTTCTGATGGTTTGTTTTTATTTTGGCAATTTAAACTGCTTTCCCTTTACTCTAGCAATTGTATTAATCGTTATTTTAAAGCATAATAAATTGAATATTATTTTGCTATTGATTATTATTTGTTCTAGCGACAATAGACAATACAATGACCTGTCATATTCGCGACCTACCTTAATAAACTATGCATTAACTTAGGTTCCAAATACGCTAGTTCAAGCTGATTAAGTTTATTAAGTTTTGCAAATATTGATATACTTTTTGTTTGTTTTGATTTGTTTAGTAAATATGCTAAGAGAGAAAACATCTTTATTGAAGATAGTAGCTATATATAATTTTAACAATATTTGTGATTCTTCATCTTCTTCTTTTTCTTCGTGACTATACAGTACCGTAATATGCCAATTTATTAGGAAACTTCAATTTTCTTTGATAGTCTCATCGTATTTTCAAGCTCAATTATAGATGGATTTTTAACTATTTTAAGCAATGCTTTTGCAAACTACTTTTTTGTTAGTCGTAATGTTATTTATTCCAAATATTACTGAAAAATATTGTCCAAATCATCATTATTTGTTTATTTCATAGCTTCTGAGATAATTCTGTTGAATTTAAAAATAATAATTTCATTTTAAAGTAAACACATTAATAATAAAAAAAAATAAATGGAAAGCTTATAATTGAGTGTACATGGTGGAGATAGAAAAAAATCGATGGGGCATTCTCGAGCCAAACTTGATGCCGAAAACAGAAATTAGCTATTGTTGTTTGTTTTCAAGTTATAGCTTAGTTATTTATCATTTTATCAAGATAAGAATTGCATGTTCTTCAGGTACTTTTTCGAGGAGAATCGAATGCGATTTACAGGTTGTTTCTATCATCATTAATAAAAGAGATACAGCACTAAGTTGTATATATTTATATGAAAGTCATAGTTGGCTGTGCTATTAATAAATTGGTTATTTTCCATTTTCATTGATATACAGGGTGTTCAATTTAAGTGAAGACGTTGAAATATCTCGAAAACTACACATCGAATAAAAAAAATTATAATTAAAATTTGTTTGCCTCGGAGGGGACATCTAATGATCTCGACCCACTACCCTCAACCCCCTAGGGGGTAGGGGGTGAGAAATAGAAAAGTTAAATAGGAACCCCCATTTTTTGTACGGATTTGAATACTCCGGGAAGAAATAAGAAAGTTTTATCTGAATTTTTTTTTTGTATTCATGACAGACGACGCTATAATCGACAAAATTCAAAATTGGCAAAAATCGTTGAAAAATGGGGATTTCCTGAGAAACTCAACCCCAGTCGTTTCAGTTCTCTATAAAGTTCATTAATATAATTAAAACTAAGTTTACTCAATCTTAATTTGTGTGATATAATTATTAATATACCTCTGAACATTTAGTTTTGTTAATTGGGAATTAAATACAATTTTTAGAAAATGTTAAAGTATGTTTGGATAATTTGCCACTTGTATTGTTAAGTAATAAGTATTTCCAACAAGATGGAGCCTCTTCACACAACGGAAGACAAGTTAATAATTTGTGAGATTCTAGATGGTCTAATAATAATAATTCGATTTGATTCCAGTTGATTTTTTCGTATGAGTTCATTTAAAAAAAAGCAATGAATGAGACGGATAATAATGAACGCAATATCCCAGTAAATCGATAATACAATTAAAGGTATTAATAAATTTTAATCGTATCTACTATTTAATTAATCGACTAACGTTTTTTTTTACGCATTATCGAAAAGAATGAATTAATCAAGATTACCTTATCTTTTAATCTACAACTCGTGTCTCTCCATATTACTACATATTCCTCTTGTGTCAAGAATATATAAAAAAAAAAAATAATAAGATTAAACGTCGGGTCCTCTAATCGCTAAATTGATTGGGATTTTTGTAAACACATCGCGGATATAATGCTTATTGAACTAAATACCAAGTTTCTAATATGACTTGCGGTTCGATAAGCGAAAAACGCGAAACATTCGTACACGGGAAGTACCGTTTAGCTGGAAAATCGTGTCTCTAATGAGCGGTACAACCGAATGAACGGAATTTGTCTCTAAAACAAAAGCAACAACGATTTTTCACCGAAATTGTTAATTTATTTTATGCCGAATATCGAAGAAACCGTTGTACATACCTAAATTGTTGAAAAATATTTTGAATGCGTCTTTAATTGTTACTAGAAATTGTAAATTATACACGGTATTGTTACAATAAAATGTATATTTCCTTTTTTAAGATTAAATTAAGTAATATTAGATTTAAGCTAGTTCATAAGTTTGGACGCAAATTTCATTTTGTACATGTATATGACATTTTGAAATAAAAAGATATTATTATTATAATCAAAAAAGTATACAAAATGAATACAAGAAATAATAAAATCTTCGTGTTAGATCTTAATTACGTAGTACTAAATCGTAATAAAATAATTATACTAAAAGTTTATACAAATTTTTTTAGTATAATTATTGTATTGATTGTATTGGCTTTATTTTATTATTGTATTGTCGAGATAACGGTTATTATCAAGATCGACAGATTAAACAAGGTTGCACTTGAAAGCGATCGAAATCAGAGGACCGTGATGACTTTGTTTTGGTCGTTTTATTTGCGATCTGTTGATTCGTTTGTTGGACGTGAAAATAATATATATATACAATTGGGTTGTATAAAGTAACGCAAAAACATTAAATATGAATAAGTACTGAAATTTGCGGATGGAAAAATTGCGCATTTCCTGTGTGTGTTAATATGAGAATTGCACAGAAAAAAAATCACGACAGGTTTCATTTCTATAATATAATTATATGTGTGTTTGTTGTTGTTAGCGAGGTGATTGATGATTTTTATTTATTTTTTTCGTTGCTGTATTATTGGGAGCAAGGTAATAGTTGGAATGTATAATTAACTATTTCACAAAATACGAATGTAGTAATGAGTTAATTAACTTACCAATAAAAATATGTTAATGAAAAAACTAGATTAGGAAAAGGTTGATACGAGTTTGGAAAAACAACAGTTTAGTGCTTTTTAACGAATTATTTTTTTTAAATGTTTTAAAACCGCTTTTTTCGTAGTAAATTTTCAATTATTTTTCTTTCAACTGTCATTTTTTAATCATTTGCCTTTTGTTTGAGAACTTTGCGAACATTTCTACTGTTCTTTGGCTACAATTTTTGTAATATTTGCCACCCTTATTTCGATCGATATGACAAGTTTTTTTACTTGCAAAATTTGTTGAGAATACATTTTTTTTATATATAATTGTCGACATTGCATTTTTTTGGAGGTTGCACTTTTGTTTAGACTGAATTATTTTCAAATTTCGAAAAAGTAAAATTTAAAGAAGATGATTATACTTTTATGACCTTGAGAAAATAGAATCCAAAGGTCTTTCAAGGCTATTTAAGGTTATATAAAATCTTTCAACGAAAGTTGTCAATTTTTAATCAGCTGCCTTTTGTTTGAGAACTTTGAGAAATTTTCTACTGTTCTTTGGTTACAATTTTTATAATATGTTCCCCCTTATTTCCCATTGATCGATGTGACTAGTTTCTTTACTTACAAAATTTGTTGAGAGTACGTTTTTTTATGTATAATTGTCGACATTACATTTTTTGGGACGTTGTACTTTTGTTTGGACTCAATAATTTTTAAATTATGAAAAGGAACAATTTAGGGAAGATGATGATAATAATTTTATAACCTTGAAAAATTTGGATTCAAAGACACTGAACAGTCTTTCGAGGCTATTTATAGTTAAATAAAATCATTTAACATTATTCAAGGTCTTTCAACGAAAATTTAGGCTCATTCAACGTTATTAAAACAGTCATCTAATATGAAGACTGTTTAAGGTCGTTCGATGTTCAATTAACGTCATCCAACGGACATTAAACTAATTAGAAAATTAATTAAAACACTTGGTTTTACATAAAGTTGTTGGAACATAACAAGAGTTTTACTTCTCCTTTTTTGAATTTGAAAATTTGGTTCCATTAAGAGAGTAGCAGAACAAGTATCCAACGCCAATATTATTCAAGATCATTTAAGATCATACGATGATCAGTGAAGATTATTAGCATTCGAGGTTATCCAATATTATCTAACAATATTTCTTGAATAATTTTCTCATTTTTGTCTTGGTGAAACATTATGAAATAATAGGTAAAGAATTGATAAACACTTCAGGAACTTTAAATGAAAACACACTTCGTTGATTTATCCTGATGTATCACAAAGTGATGGCTTCAAGCATTAAACATATGATAAACACTTTGTTGTTTATCAATTCTTCACCTATTATCTTCTAACAATGGGTGTCTTTGCAATGTTTTAATTGTTTTTTTTTCTTCCAAAGAAAGCTTTTTTGGTTTTATTAACTAAAGTTTGGAAATATTTTTTCTTAGATTAGTTAAGTACATTTTGAATTGTTCTATAATAAATTATCATTTTTTTTTGGTAAAATTTGAACTATTTTAAGATTATTAAACGGTCATTCAAGGTTATCTAATATCACCTATCTAACATTCAAGACCATTTAAGATCAGCCAAAAGTAATTCAATACCAACCAATGGGCGCTTAAAGTTAATTATAATCTTCTAAATTATTCAAGATGGTTAAGTAATATTTGTTAATCAATTAAGATCATTCAACATCCAACCAAGGTCATCAAAAATCATAAAATATGATTCAAGGTAATACAAGATTATTCAGTTTAAAGTTAATTATAATCTTCTAAATGATTCAAGATCGTTAAGGAATATTCGATAATCAATTAAGATCATTCAACATCCAACCAAGGTCGTCACAAATCATAAAATATGATTTAAGATAATACAAGATCGTTCAACGATCATTTAATGCCATTCAACATCAATTCAAGATTATTTAAAAGTATCCAATATTATTCAAGATGAGATAAAATCGTTCAAGATCGTTTATGAGCATTCAAAAATCATTAAGGATCATCCAATGGTTATTCTAGATTACTTAAAGTCACGTAACAGTTATTTACATTAATTTAACATCATTTAATGATAATTTAGTAACCCTAACATTCGTTAAGGGTTATTTAAAATAATCCAAGATTATTTGAAAGTTTTTTCGACATTCATGCAACGTTTTTTCAAGGGTTATTTTAAAATAATCCAACATTATTGAAGATAATTTAAGATCATTCAACGTTCATTTTAAATACATTCAACGGTCATTAAGGATTTTTTACAATTATACAAAATCATGTAAAATCTTTCGAAGGCCATTTAAGAACATTCAAGACTATTTAAGATCACCTAACAGCTATTCATTCAAAAATCATTAAGGATGATTCAACGGGCATACAATGTTATTTAAAATCATGTAAAGTGATTCAGGATCATCCAACATTCATTTTAAGTTATTTAGATTCTAGGTTACTTCAAATCACATAAAATTCATTCAAAACGATCATTTAGATGATTGTCGAATAATCTTATTTGTTATTTAAAATCATATAAGATTATTTAAATTATTTAATAAGATAATTCGACATCATCATTTAAGGTCATCCAACGATTTTTTTTAAGATGATCAAAAATTATCCAACATTATTCAAAATAATTTAAGAAGACCATTTAACGCCATCCGACGGTCATTCAAGATCATTTAAAATTATCTAACATTAGTCAAGATTATGTAAAATCATTCGATGGTCATTTAAGATAATTCAAGGTTATCTAAAATCATTCAACAGCCATTTAGGATTATTTATCATCATTTGAGTGTTATTGAGGATCATTTAAGGTTATTTGAAATCATATAACAGTTATTCAAGGTTTTTAATTGTTTCTTATTCGATTTTTAATTACATTTTTTTTTCAAACCACTTTCAGAAAAGTTAAGTTTTGAAACACTTTTCCTTATGTACATTAAAGTCAGTTTTAAAGTGTTTTTGGAACGTTTTTAACTGTTTTATACTAAAGGATTTATTAAGATATTAACATAAAGGTGCCATCTATTGTCTAAGCGTTGTACTAGATCTCTGTTTGAGTGATGAGATCCAAAATAGATCGAAACCGGTCCGTGGCTTTTGCTGACAGGGAACAATAATTAATGTTTAGTTTAGTGTTTATTGCTGTTTTCGAAAAAAACACCACTCTTTTTAGTTCGAAATGTTTCTAGAAAACAAAACATTTTTTTTAATTAGGTAATTTTTCTATAATTTTTTTTGAAGAATAGGCAAAAATAGAAGATCACATGTTGTGAACTCAAACCTTTCTAAGTGCGATCAAAATTTCAGTGAAAAATTATTATTAAAATTATTATTTACTTGTGAACTCCGCCCGTGCTTCTTTTGCCCAAAATTTTATGTATGTTTTTATTTTTATTAATTTGTTTGTATGTATTATTCAAAAAAGAAGACCAAAGATGAATAAATAAATAAATAAATAAACTGTTTTAAGAGAATTTTAGAACCTTTTTTTACATTGATTTTAATTGTTTTTAACAGAATTTTATTAGTATTTTTTGTTAAATTTCAATTGTTTTCTTTGCAATTCCAAAATTTTTATTAGAAAAAGTTATGAAATATTTTTTTTAGATCATTCCAATTGTTTTTTTATGTAAATTTTAAATTGATTTTTATAACATCTTCATTACTTCTATTAAAAATATTTAAATGTATCAATTTTTTATTTTATTTTTAACATATTTTTTTCTTCCTTTATATGTTATAAACAGTTTTAAGAGAATTTAAAAAAAAAAATTTCACATCGATTTATATTGCTTTTAAAAGAATTTCATTTGTTTCAATTTATAGTGGGTTTTCTTTGCGATTTTTTAATTGTTTTTTCAAAGAGAGATTTATTTTGGAAGTCAAATTTTTATTAGAAAAAGTTTGAAAATATATTTTTTTAGATTTTTAGATCATCTCAATTGTTTTTTTTAAGTAATTTTTAAATTGATTTTTGAAACATTTTATTTCTTCTATTATAAATTCTCAAATGTATAAATTGTTTTTTTTTTACAGATGTTTTCTTCTTTCCTTAACTTTAAAACCTCTTTTCTTTCACATCGATTTTAATTGTTTTTAACAGAATTTAATTTGTTTTTTTTGTTAAATCCAAAAAAAGACTAGTTCTTGTTGGCGAATTTTAAAACATTTTTTTCATATCGATTTTAATTGTTTTTAAAAGAATTTCATTTGTTTTTTGTTAAATTTTAATTTATAATGGGTTTTCTAATTGTTTTGAGATTTTCATCATTTCAATTGTTTTTTTAAGTAAATTTTAAATTGTTTTTGTAGAACATTTTTATTTCTTCTACAATAAATTCTCAAATGTTGTTTTTGGTAATAATTAAATTAAATAACTATTTTTAGACAATTTTTATAGAATTTTTTTCTTCTTAGTAAATCCTACATAAAATTTCAGCTTTTTAAAGAGAATTTTCAAATGTTTTTTTAGGATTATTTTTAATAGATTTTTTTCCTAATATTTTCTAAGTAAAATTTTAAAAGAATTTTATAACTAAATAAAATTTCAATTGTTTTGGGTGAATTTTAAATTTTTTTTTTAATGTTTTTAACAGAATTTTTTCTTCTTTCCTTATAAGTTCTAAATAAAAATTAAACTCTTTTAAGAGAATTTTGAAATGTTTCTTTTTTTGATTTGCTTTCTTTCAATTGTTTTGAGAGAATTATTAAATTGTTTTTTTTATTTTTATCCTTATATGTTTTAAATAAAATTTCAACTGTTTAGAGAGAATTTCGAAATGTTTCTTTTTTAGAATTGTATTTTACAGATTATCTTTCTTTCCTTAGGTTTTTTTTTCAAGAAAGGTTAGATTTTTTATGGAAACCTTTAAAATTTTTATTTAGCGAAAGCTTTGATTTCCTTTTGTGAAGCTAATTACTACTCTTTTATCTGCACGTCTATCTTCGTTATTATCTTATAAGCAGCATTGTTTCAGAAGTGGTTGTGGCACAGGCTACAACTTATTTTCCTATGATCAAATGGTTGACTGTTATTTTTGACAAAATTTAGTTATTTATTGATAATAAAACGGGAAATCCCAATTATGAATACACAAACAATCACAAAGAAAACTCAATATATAAATTACAAATGATAGAATTTTACAAAGAAACTTAACAAACATTTTATTTATTTTCTGTAAATTGGATTTTCCCTTAATAAATATAATTATTATTACTATCTCTAAAGAGATGGAAAATAACCCTTAAGATAAATACTAAGCGTAAAGATGACTTAGGTAATTATTGGTCTCTCATTTATTCTTTATTCAATTATGGATATTAGCGATTTTCAAACTTTATAGTTTTCTAGATATTAAGGGTTGTTTATAGAAAGGCACTTGGTTGGTTTCACAATTAATATTAAAAATGTTTCACCACGTGATAAACGAGAACCAAATTCAACAAATGTTTTCTAGATAGTTTTATAAGAGAATGTTTATCTTAAAATTCCATGGCTGCAAGATGTTTTATTCCGGAATTAACTTTTGAGGGAGAGATCACATCTTTATTGAGTATTACAATCTATAATTACAATAGTAATTATTATGTTTCTTCGTCCTGTTCTTGGCTATCGACCGTAGGTTTAAAGCTTTAAAGCGATTTTCATGGTTTTCTAGATTTTTTTTAATAATTGAATTGGTTATTTTAAAATTCCATGTATTTTTTTAACAAAAGAAATTGAAAAATCCCAGTCATTTGTTTTAATAAGTTTGATAATGACCACTGTGTAATTGAAACTAGTCAAGAAGTATTGGGTAAAAATAAAAAGTAGTTTAGAAGAATTCAACGTTTTTCTGTTATTCATTGAAAATGTACTGCGAAGTGAACGTTCCAGATTCACTAGTTTTAGGTAGGTATTGTCTGCGGTGATATCGTTTTTTAAACGGGCCTCGAAAATCGAACATCGGCAATGTTTCAATTCTAAATGGAATTGATTCATTCTCGTGGCGGCCTTCCAACAGGAAGGACGCACGTAATTATGACATAGCTGCACTGATGAGCTGTGATACAGCGAAACACGTGTCTGCAGATAGTCATTACATAACACTTTTCGAGACTCGGTTAAAAAACGATAACACCACAAAATTGTTACATAGTGCTAAATATAATTTTAGACATGTAACGACAGCTAACAGTTATATCATTCAATGCCTGGCGGTGCTTTAGTACGGGGAGTAGTTGTTTTAACTGTTAGCTGGAGTTTTTACATTATTATGTAAAACATTAGTGCAGAAGCTCATAGAGATTTATTTCTCTCATTATTAATTAAATTGATAATTTTCAAACTGTATCGTTTTCTTCTTGTTTTGGTTTTATAACGGAATTGGCAATCTTCTTATTTCATTTTTGTTTTTAGAATTTTATATATTATTTATCAATTTTGAGATTTCTTTGTACAATTTGTAATTTGTGGTGTTTAAATTTAAGAAAACTGGTGATTATCAAATTGTATCGATTTTGGATTTTTCAAACATTATTAGGTCACATAAGTTTTATGTAATAATATGACGAATTGATTTCTCACTCTCACTCAGCCCCTTGACGGAACGTTTCTGTGTTAATTTGTTAATTAAAAATGATTGACAAGGTTTTACTAATATTTATTTTACTCCAACTATTTTTGACCAGAGGTCAATATTAAGAAGGTCACCTTGGTAATAAAATTGTATAACAAAACTTTAAAATGATTTGACCATGTCACATTTTTTCTGCCTTAAAATACTTGATGTATTTTTTACTTTAGTTTTTTCCGAATTTTCTATTAAAAATCGCTGACGGATGTGTTTTTCATCCATTCGACTCGTTTTCTTGAAAACCCTTTAACTGGTTAACTGTGTTAAGTGCGAATTTCTGCGTGTGACCAAAATCGATCAATGACGAATATACACGTCAAACTCAGTTAACTACTGTAAGAAAATTATAGTATGTGTTCTATACACAAGCGTTAAAGAAATAAAAAATGTATTGTTTAGATTAAAACAATTTTTTATTGGTTTTATGAAAATTTCCAATAAAAATTGCTGACTTGAGAAATACTTCAGTCATTTGACTTTCTTTGATTTTCTTGAAAACCCTTTAATGGATTTTGAAGAATATTCAAGGAAACATTTTAGGCATAAACGTTAATGGAATAAAATATGTATTCTTTAAATTTTACTTTTATTTTTTTGCAGATATTTCCATTGCGAAATTTGAAATATTAAAAAAATACTTTATTTATTTTGACTGGTTTTCTTTAAATTTCCAAAAATTTCTGACTTGTATTTTTTTGCAGATATTCCATTGCGTAATTTGAAATACTTTATTTATTTTGACTGTTTTTCTTTAAATTTCTTGAAAACATTCTTAGTGTTAATAAAATGTTATTATAATAAAAAATACATTAGGTAGATTTTATCCCAAGTTTTTGGTAGAAATTTCCATTTAATTATTCAGTTATCACATATGTGGAAAGTTGAAATAATGGTATGAAAAATCTATCAAAATTTAAAAATGACGTCCGCAAAAATTATTTCAAAATATCTTGGGAACCAATTGATGAATTTTCGAATTTGAAACACATTCTAAATGAAAATACATCATTCAAGACTTATTTATTAGTAGTATTATATATAAAATTGATTTAAACAAATTATGTTAAACATGTAATAATTTAATAATGAGAAAAACACGTGTTTTTCTAATTTTTAGTTAATTTCCTACAACGTAAAGGACTTTACATTTTTATTACGTGATAATTTAATTAAGTAATTGAAGTAAACGAGTTGAACGTTTCTGAATATTTAAAAATGTATAATTAAATATTAATAAAAACGAATTTTCATTAAATTTTATTCCATTTCTTTATATGTCGCTGTAAAATCACACTATTTTGAAAAAAAAATTAGCATAAAGGTAGATGATTAATTTTTCCATTTATATATTTCATAAATTAAATTTTAATGTTACATTTTTAAATTAAAATAATTTTCTTATAATAGCCAAAAATCTCATAGTACAATCTATATAAATTTGACGAATAAAGCACTAATAACCTTTCTTCACAATTTTATGTACATTTCGGACACAAAGTGACCATTATTAATGGATTGGCACTATATAAAAATTGCCAACTTTTATGGAACCAAACATTTTTCTTCATCAGCTATTATTATATTACTAGAAACATCAATTATGAATCTAAAAAATTTCACTGTGCATTTCAACGGAATCCTCGTGTTCACATTGCTTTGTTATTTACATGGCAAACAAGTAGAAATATGAAAAAAAGTACAAATATATTATTGTACATAATAAATACCCAATTGTTCACTTACTGATTACTAGTTATACCAGTTCTACTAATTAATTTAATCTTTTTTTATTGTATTAATTTATAAGTGACAAATGATTTAGTATTGATAATTTAATGTAGTAAAAATTTAAATTATACTAACTTGTGATCATTCCGAAACCAAGGACGATGTAAACTAGAGCACTTTGCATCTTACGTTACCGAACTAATTATTTTTTGAACTTCAGTCTTTTCGGAGAAAAAATCTTAAACCTCAAGTACTACTTGCTCGCAGGCGATTACGCCGACTGAGCGACGCGAATAGTCGCTGAAGTGGTCATCCTTATCGCACTGTCAATCCGCACTTGCGATTGGCCAAAACCAAAAGTAGGCGTGCATAATTTAGACTGAAATTGTACTTTTTTTTTTGTTAAAGTTTGTTTATTGACAGTAATAAAATATATCGGCGATATTGCGAGGATTATAAAAAAGTAGGTGTGGATTACCGATTGAAGGCAATGTGCGCATATAATTTTCGTTATAGTAAACAATTGATATTGTATTTCTATAAAGTCAAGGTTATTATATATTTTTCCGTTTGTTTAAATATTAAAATATTGTGAGATAGTTGCTTAATTTTTTTATTTGTGAGAGTTCTTTGAATGGATTATCGAGCATCAACATGCGGATGCTAATTTTTTGGGCAAAAATATTCTATTCATAAAAAGTGATACCAACAAAGTTAATTGTTTATTTATTTTGAAAAATATTCTAAGCGATGAAGCACATTATCTCGTTGATGGCTTTGTTAACCGTCAAAAATTGTCGTATTTTGGGGTTTGGAGAACTCACGTGTGATTGCCGAAAAACAAATGAATTCACAACGTGCGGATTTTGGGCTGGTGGCATCATTGGACCATACTTTTTTTGAAAATGAGACTGATCAAGCAGTGACTGTTACTCGATATTGCGACATGATAACACTGTTCTTTATATTAATGTGGCCAGTATGTAGTTTCAACAAGATGGTGCCAAATACCTTACAACCCGTGAAACAATTCAATTACTGTAGGAGACATTTCCTGGTTGTGTACTCTCTCGTTTCGGTGATCAGAATTGGCCCCATAGATCGTGTGATTTACCACCATTTGATTTCTTTTTATGGGGTTATTTGAAGTTAAAGGTCTATGTCGACAAGCCCACAATCACGAAATTCAGCCACATTTATGCAGAATGTGTATGGAAATTTTCGACAATACAGTGCTTATGTGCTACCAAAGCCTTGGAGACCATTTGCCTGATGTGTTATTCTATAAATACCCCAATCCTAAGCACTTTATGATTAAAAAAATTACAATCTAAATATTAAAAGCCATGTTTTTTTTATGTAATTCAAATCTTGCTTTAATTTTGGGACACCCTTTATAACCGTTTTTGTATATTAGGTTTTATTGTATATGTAGGGTAGGTGGGTGGCTAATATTCTACCCTCCAGTTTAAAATTAGAGGCGGCGGTTTTCTTATATATTTTTAAAAGAAGTTCATATGAATTGGAGGTTAATTAAACTCTTGGGTGTTGTTTCACAAATTATTTTTGAGTTTAATTAACCTCTAATTAATATAAAACATGTTCACCTCGGTTAAATGAAAATTTAATACATCGTGAAGTTTATATGCTAAATCTTGTACAAAACTAATTATAATCAAATTGGTATTCTTCAAAATACTTTTGTATGATCTACAGGTTGGAGGGTGGGATAGAGGCCACCCACCCACCCTACATATATGAGTAATATTAAACTACAAGACTTCATCTCATTTTCAAAAATTGTCATGTATCTTTTGAAAACAAAAGTCGCTGCATAATTCAAATTTAAGTTTAAATACAAATGACCTTGTATAGCTAATCTTATCTGATTTAGATTTAAAGTTTTCCCACCCAGCATGCATAAAAGTTGTATAATTTACTCATTTAATAATTTTACCGTTTGAATTTCTATTTTATTCAAAAAGTTTTGTAATAATTTTATTCCAAATCGCGAGACTATCAGTAATTGAAATTTATTTGTATATGTAGGGTAGGTGGGTGGCCTATATCCCACCCTCCAATCTGTAAAACTTCATCAACAATTATTTGAAAAATGTGTGTGAATAAATCTCTAAAAATTGGAATTACATTTTGTGTTTATTTATATTTTACAGCTTCTAACTAAAACCCTCGATTATGTTTTACTGATTGGAGGGTGGGATAGAGGCCACCCACCCACCCTACATATATAGGGGTATTCTAACACTTTAACTGGTTTAAGTTCCTCAAAGCAAAATTCGAGATTGTGTAGAAGTTGATAATTATTTTTAAACACTGTTGTAGCTTATCTCCCAATTTATATGTAGGGTGGGTGGGTGGCCACTATCCTAACCTCCAATTTTAAAATATAGGCGAGGGTTTTCTCATGAATAAAATATTATTAAAAAGTTACAAGCTAAATCTTGTAGAACATTTTACTGATTGTAAAAAAAAATTGGTATTAAACAAAAAGTACTCACGTATGATCTATAGGTTGGAGGGTGGGAGAGGTAGAGGCCAGCCACCCACCCACCCTACATATATAGTGCTATTCTAACACTTGGACTGTTATAGTTCCTCAAAACAAAAATCCGAGATTATGTAGAAAATATAAATGATTTTTTAAACACTGTTATAGCTTAAGTCCCAATTTTTATGTAGGGTGGGTGGGTGGCCACTATCCTACCCTCCAATTTTAAAATATAAGAGAGGGTTTTCTCATGAAAAATATTTAAAATCAGTTTTAACATTTTTTTCTAAATAAAAATTCCTAAAACGTTATCTAGAGACTCCAATTTGGATTTATCTGTTGAAAGAGTGTTTATGATTACAATACTTTTTCGTAAATCGTACAGGGAAATTCAAAATATATAGTTTTAAAGCATTTATTGTACTGGTAGGTATCCATACAAAGGTTTTTAATAAAACAATACACGATTTAGGTTTGCTACTTAATTAAAATTATATCGGGTGTTTCTAAATGAATATAGCGGCCATCCCCCACCCTACATATACACGTAAAATTAAGCTACAATACAGTTCTTCAATTTGAAACATTGTCATCAGAATCAGTGTTGTATTTTTTTGAAAACAAAAGGTGTACCAAGAATGTTGATTAAAATGTATATGAGGGTAGGTGGATTGTATCTGTCCCAACATCTTATAAAACATTGGCGAGAATTTTAGTAAATATATATCTATTTATAATAAAATTTATTTTTAAAGAACTTATGTTCATGTAATAATGGGATAATGGATACCAACCCACCCTACATATAATAGTAATATTAAAATATACGACTTCTTTTCATTTTCAAAAATTGTCATGTATCTTTTGAAAACAAAGGTGTGGGAGTGTCCATCCAAATTTAAGTTTAAATACAAATGACCTTCTATAGCTAATCTTATCTGATTTAGATTTAAAGTTTGCCCACCCTGCATCCATAAAAGTTGTATTAATTTACTCATTAGAAATTTTACCTCTTGAATTTCTTTTTCATTCAAAAAGTTTTGTAATTAATTTTATTCCATACCGCGAGACTATCAGTAATTGAATTTTATAAGTACATGTAGGGTGGGTGGGTGGCCTCTATCCCACCCTCCAATCAGTAAAACATCATCAACAATTATTTGAAAAATTTGTATCAATAAATCTCTAAAAACTGCAATTATTTTGTGTTTATTTATATTTTACAACTTTTAATTAAAACCCTCGCTTATGTTTTACTGATTGGAGGGTGGGATAGAGGCCACCCACCCACCCTACATATACATGCTGATTTTAATTACTAATTGTTGATGATTTTGCCGCTAAAAACAATCAAACCCTTTATGCAATAAATAAAACAAAAACAAAATTTAAGTTTAAATATAAATGACTTTCTATAGCTAATTTAGATTTAAAGTCTGTTCACCCACCATACATCAAATTTTTACTAATTTACTCCCTCAAAATTTTTACTTTTTTAATTTCTTTTCTATTCAAAAAGTTTTGTAATTAGTCTTATATGAAACCGCGAGACGTTAAGGAATTAAAGTTTATACGTATGTATGTAGGGTGGGTGTGTGGCCTCTATCCCACCCTCCAATCAGTAAAACATCATCAAAATAATGGAAAAAGTATTATGATGGCCACATCACCATTTTAATAAATTAAAATCTCAAGTAGTAAATTGGTTTAATATAAAAATATAGAAATATTTAATTTTTGAAAAACTCATGTTTATGTATTAATTAATTGGAGGGTGGGATAGTGGCCACCCACTCACCCTACATATAGTCGTACACTTAAGCTACAATGCTGTTTTTCAATTCCAAAAATTGGCATCAGTAAGACTGGTGTATTTTTTTATGTGAAAATGTAGCAGTGACTGTATATATAATATGTAGGGTGGGTGGGTGCCCTCTATCCTAGTCTACAACCTATAAAACATTCGCGAGGGTTTTAATGAATGTTTGTTTTAAATCCAAAAAAATGCTTGTAGATTTCTAGAATTTTTTTCAATAATTTCTAAAGCGTTGTTGAATTTTGTGGATTTCTAAAATTTTTAAGAAGTTTAAGTCAATATTTCAGATATTTTCTTAAAGAGTTATAGAATTTTTTCTTCAGTTTTTTTTTTGTAAAACTTTGTAGTATCTTTCATTCCATTTTTTAGAAATTTCCTTATGAATAACAGAAAAACGTTTAACTTTTTTTAATACTACTTTTTATTTTTACACAACTTAGTTTGATAATGATTATTGTGTAATTCGAAACTAGTCACGAAATTGTGTGATAATAAAAAGTAATATAAAAAAAGTTAAACGTTTTTCTGTTATTCATTAAAAATATACTACGAGGTGAACGCCTTCAAAATTCAAGATATAAATTTCCTTATGTGCCCCTAGAATTTTCCTTAATTTTTTTTGTAGTTTTTAGATATTTTTGGTATCTTTTATTAAATTTTATCAGTTCAAGAATTATCCTGTTTTTTTGTAGATTTCCTAGAGTTCTAGAATTTTTTTCAGTTTGTTTTTTTATGGATTTCTAAAAATTAGTAACTTTAGGGTGGGTGGCCTCTATCCTAGTCTACAACCTATAAAACACTCACTATTCAGATTTTTGTTGGTTTAAGAACCTCTTTTTAATTCCATTTTTCAAGAATTTTCTTATGGGCCTTTAGAATTTTTCTCAATACTTTTTTGTAGATTCCAAAAACTTCTCAGCAACTATAATCACATATTTGAAGAACTTTTCTAAAGAGTACTTGAATTTTGTAAATTTCTAGAATTTTTTAGAAAGTTTCATTCAGTTTATCAGGATATTTCTTAGAGAGTTCTAGGTTTTTTTCAGTTTGGTTTTTTATAGATTTCTAAAAATCAGTAACTTTAGGGTGGGTGGGTGGCCTCTATCCTTGTCTACAACCTATAAAACATTAGCGAGGGTTTTAATGAATATATTTACAATAAAATCATATCTTAACCCTCTATGGGTCAAATTTTTATTTTAAATAAAAAAAAAATGCTTGTAGATTTCTAGAATTCTTCAAGAATTTTCTTAGATACTTCTAGAATTTTCTTCATTTTTTTTTGTAGGCTTGTAAAACTTTTCTTCATTCCATTTATCAAGAGTTTTCTTAGCGGCCTCTAGAATTTTTTTCAATATTTCAAGAACTCACATTTTTGAAGAAATCAGTTTTTAGGAATTTTCCTAGAAAGTTCTAGAAGTTTTTTTTTTTATAGATTTCTAGACGTTTCCAGTAACTTTCATTCCATTTTTTCCTTAATTTGTTTTTGTAGATTTTTAGATCTTTTTATTAACTTTTATTACATTTTATGAGTTGAAGATTTTTAAATTTTTCAGAAAGTTTCATTCATTTCAGTCTTTCAGGAATTTCCTTAGAGACTTTTAGAATTTTCTTTAGCTTTTTTTTGTAGATTTGTGGAATTTATTTCTAATTCCAATTTTCAAGAATTTTCTTATAAGCCCCTAGAAGCTTAATCAATATTTTTGTAAATTTCTAGAACTTCTCAGCAACTTTCATCGCATATTTGAAAATAATTTCTAAAGCGTTGTTGAATTTTGTGGATTTCTAGAATTTTTAAAAAGTTTAATTCAATATTTCAGATATATATATATATATATATATATATATATATATATATATACAACATCTTTATTAACAGACAAAAATAAAATACAGATAAGACAAATATAATACATTTATGATGATATGAGTGTTAGGATGTTAGTCTGTTAAATGGCTATCGACCGGAGGTCTTTCAGCCCTATTTCAGATATTTTCTTAAAATTTATAGAATTTTCTTCAGTTTTTTTTTCTAAAACTATCGAGTATCTTTCATTCCATTTTTTAAAAATTTTCTTATGAATAACAGAAAAACGTTTAACTTTTTTATACTACTTTTTATTTTTACACAACTTAGTTTGATAATGATTACTGTGTAATTCGGAACTAGTCACGAAGTTGTGTAAAAATAAAAAGTAGTATAAAAACAGTTTAACGTTTTTCTGTTATTCATTAAAAATGTACTACGAAGTGAACGCCTCCAAAATTCAAGATATAAATTTCCTTATGTGCCCCTAGAATTTTCATTAATTTTTTTTGTAGTTTTTAGATATTTCTGGTATCTTTTATTAAATTTTATCAGTTCAAGAATTTTCCTGTTTTTTCTTTGTAGATTTCTAGAGTTTTCCAGAATGTTTAATTCAGTTTTTCAGGAATTTTCTTAGGGACTTCTAGAATTTTTTTCAGTTATTTTTGTTAGTTTGAGAACCTCCTTTTAATTCCATTTTTCAAGAATTTTCTTATGGGCCTTTAGAAGTTTCCTAAATATTTTTTTGTAGATTCCAAAAACTTCTCAGCAACTATAATCACATGTTTGAAGAACTTTTCTAAAGGGTACTTGAATTTTGTAGATTTCTAGAATTTTTAGAAAGTTTCATTCAGTTTCTCAGGGATTTTCCTCGAGAGTTCTAGAATTTTTTTTTGTTTGTTTTTTTATGGATTTCTAAAAATCAGCAACTTTAATAATAATAATAATATTTATTCAAATATTCATATTACAACATACAATTACTATAAATTACTTTAATTCCATTTTTTAAGAATTTACTTAGAAGCCTCTACAATTTTTAAAATTTTTTTTGTAGTATTCTAGAACCTCTTAGAAACTTTCATCACATTTTTGAAGAATTTTTCTAGGTTGTCCTTGAATTTGTCTCAGAACTTTACAGTATCTTGCATTCCATCCTTCAAAATTTTTTTAGAGTTATACAGGGTGAGTTTTTTTCGATGATCTCTATGGGGATCTCGGAAACTATAAGAGATAGAGAAACGGTTAAATGGGGAAAGAAGTGTAGATTTACGAGACAAATAAAATGCCACTTTCAAAGTTTTCAAAAAAGTCAAGGGTAACTAGATATTTCGAAAAAAAGTCAATTTTTTTAAATCAATATATCTCGGTTATTATAACAGATAGAAAAAAACTGTAAAGAACAAAGTTTTAGATAATTTTATGCAGATTAATAAAAAATAATCAGAAAATTTTTATCCCCATTATTTTCCGAGATATGACGCAAACTTACATTTTTTTAAATGGAAACCATAGTTGGCTGTGACCTCATACAAAAGGTATTTTTTTTCTCTTTAAACCAATATGGCATACGACATAGTTATTTCTAAAAATGAGTGAGTTATAGTCATTTTAAATTTCATTATATATAAAAAATGGGTAGCCATGAAAAAGATGAAAGTAAAACAATTGCAGTTGTTTATAATATTAGCAATATTGTAATTATTAGTTATACAGAGTTAAACCAACATGAAACAACTGAATAAAGTAATTCTGTAATTATCAATATATCAATGGGAGAGAAATTTGAATATTAAAAAAATATGGTCAAAGAGTCCACTATTAATACTATTATGACATAAATTATATCTTTTTAAAATTGACATATGGCTTATTGACTATTCTCATGTAAATTGAATTAAATGTTTCAATAACAGCTAGTTTATGATCCTCCGCAGATTGATATGATTTTTCATATACTTTGTTTTTTACATAACCCCACAGAAACAATTCTAAAACGCGCAGGTCGGGAATCTAGGTGGCCCTGGGATTGGTTTATTTCTTCCCACTTATGAGTTAGGAAAAGCATCATTTAAATAATTTGTAAAGCCAACATGTTATGAGGTGGAACATCGTCATATTGGAACCATTTTAATCTTGCTTGTAATGATAAATTTAAACAATCGAGCGTATCTTCAAATGTTTACTGAAGAAAATGAAAGGAATTAGTTTCACTTAGTGAGCTTTCAAAAATATATGGACCGAAAATTATTAATCCAAACACACCATGGATTAAACCCAAATTTAATTTGTAGTTTTCTCTGTGAAACTTCTCGTGGATTCTCTTAAGTTCATCTATGTTCATTGTGGCGATTAAAAATACCACAATTAGTGAATCGCGATTCATCTGTTCATAATATTTTTGTAAGAAAGTATTATCCTCTTGAAAAATGGGTTTATACCACATACAGAAGGCCATTTGATAATTACAAAATTATTATTCTTATGCTGGTTTTTTTATTTTTATTTAACTTTGTAGAACTAATAATTACAATATTGCTATTATTATAAACAACTGTAATTGTTTTACTTTCATCTTTTTCATGGCTACCCATTTTTGATTTATAATGAAATTTAAAATGACTATAACTCACTTATTTTTAGAAATAACTATGTCGTATGTCATATTGGAATAAAGAGAAAAAAATTATCTTTTGAATGAGGCCATAGCCAACTATGGTTTCCATTTAAAAAAAATGTAAGTTTGCATCATATTTCGGAAAATAATGGCGATAAATTTTTTTTATTAATCTGCATAAAATAATCTGCATAAAATTATCTAAAACTTTGTCCTTTACAGTTTTTTTCTATCTGTTATAATAACCGAGATATATTGATTTGAAAAAATTGACACTTTTTACTTTTTTCAAAATATCTAGTTACCCTTGACTTTTTTGAAAACTTTGAAAGTGGAATTTTATTCGTCTCGTAAATCTACACTTCTTTCCCCATTTAACCGTTTCTCTATCTCTTATAGTTTCCGAGATCCCCATAGAGAACATCGAAAAAAACTCACCCTGTATAACTTTCTTTGGAGAGAGAGAATAACATCTTTATTCGAACACGTATATATATACAATTTGGAGAAACATATACAAATGAGAAACGATAAGGGTTAGTCTGTCCGTTTGGGTTTTCTTTAGATTTTTTTGCAGTTTTCTAGATTTTATCGGCCACTTTCATCATATTTTTGAAGAATTATTCTAGAGAGTTATTGAATTTTTCTTAATAATCTTTGTAGATTTTTAGACTTTTTAGTTACTTTCATTCTATCTTTCAAGAATTTTCCTCAACTTCCTTCGTAGATTTTTAGAAATTTTCAATAACTTTTATTAAATTTTTTGATAGTTCATGATTTTTCCCTGATTTTCCAGGAATTATCTTAGAGTTCTAAAATTATCTTCATATTTTTTTGTAATTTCCAGTATTTTTCAATCCATCTTTTAATAATTTTCTTAAAGAATATTTTTCTCAACTTGTTTCTCAGTATATTTAGAATATTCCGCCAACTTTCAATAATTTAATAATCCCGATATTCATTTAGAAACACATTACAATGGTAGGCTATCACTTAAATAAATGAAGCTCGGTAATTAAATTTTTATCACATTTAAGTGTGATAATGAAATTTACAGGTCATGTATCGTAGAAAAAAAAATGTTTTCTTGGTTGGTGTTAATCAAGCAATTTGATTTATTAACACTTTAACATTGACCGTCTCGTATAGCATTTGTTTACCTAGTATACGTATAATAGTAAGTAATTACGCTTCTTATATCTTGAAGGATTACGTCTGTGCATTGTTTGTTTGTTCCATAACATCTAAAAGAAAAACTTGTCAGTCTAAGTGTAAAAACACTGTAGTTTAGACTGACAAGAAAAGTAGCGAGGTCATTTACTCATACACTTAAATAAATACTTAAATTTTGTGTTAATGATAGCCCGCAATTAAGTGAACTGTGAACCTAAGAATTATATCACAAAGATAGAATATTTATTCTATCTTTGTGATGCGATTTTAGAATAATTCGAATCAAATTGAGCCTCGTTAAATCTTAAACTCGCGGTTGTTTTTCAATCGTTTGAAACTAATTAAAAAACAAAAGCTATCGACTTGAAATTTCTAAAATACACTTTTTGAACATTCTTTTTTATAAATAAATACAAAACGCCGAAATTAGCGATGTGATTTTTAAATAATTCCAATTAAATTGAGCCTCGTCAAATTTTAAACTCGCACTTTTATCAATCGTTTAAAAATAATTAAAAAAACAAAAGCTGTCGACTTGAAATTTCCAAAATACACTTTAAGAATATTCTTTTTTATAAATAAATACAAAACTGCAAAAATTAACGATGTGATTTTTTAATATTTCCAATCAAATTGAGCCTCGTTAAAATTTAACTCGCGCTTTTTTCAATCGTTTGAAAATAATTAAAAAAACAAAAGCTTTTGACTTGAAATTTCTAAAATGCACTTTTAGACCACTATTTTTTATAAATAAATACAAAACTGCAAAAATTAGCGGTGTGATTTTTAAATAACTCCAATCAAATTGAGCCTCATTTAATCTTCATCCCGCGCTTTAAATCGTTTGAAAATAATTGAAAACCAAAAGCTATCGACTTAAAATTTCCAAAACGCACTTTTAGAACATTCTTTTTTATAAATTAGTACAAAACTGAAAAAATTAGCGGTGTGATTTTTAAATAATTCCAACCAAATTGAGCCTCGTTAAAATTTAACTCGCGCTTTCTTCAATCGTTTGAAACTATTTTAAAAACAAAAGCTATCGACTTGAAATATCCAAAATGCACTTTTAGAGCATTATTTTTTTATAAATAAATACAAAACTGCCAAAATAAGCGATGTGATTTTTAAAAAATTCCATTCAAATTTAGAAATTTAATTTTTTCAATAATTTCTAATTCGAAAATTTGATTTTTTAAAATAATAAGCTACACGATTAACCATTTACTGACGTAGAATATATTTAAACATTATTGAGTCAGTTGCCGTACACATCTGAGTAAGTTATTTATATTTCATTATATTTTTATTTTAGTAAACGTTTTTATTTATATTTGAAATCAATTTTATAATAAAGCTGTACTGAAGAGATCGAGAGATCGAAACACGTGTCTGCAGATGGTTATAAATTGAGTAGTGAATTATTTAATTACTTTTACTAATTTATTTTAATTACATCAACTTAAATTAATTTTTTGTTTCAAATTTATCATAATATAGTCACTCACAAATTATTTAACTTACATTAAATCATTTTTAATTCATTTTACAGAAAGAAATACGTTCAAACTAGTGTTGCTTTGATAGTTGTACTATTTGTAACACGCAAATTAATTTGTATTATTCAATGTCTGTCGAAGTATTAGCTAGAGAAGTAGTTGTTTCAAATTAATTTGTTTTGTAGTCTTAGTAGACTCATTGTTGTAGATTCACGAAATGTTTTCGTATTTTTTAAATTTATTATTATTTACCTTGATTGAGTTTTGTTTCACGCTTTAGGTTAGGTAAGGTTAGATGAGAATTGGTTAGATACGGTTAGGTTATATACCTTCTATTTTCACTTTTCTTTTGTTTATTTCAGACATTTGAGAGATTATTTACATTATTAAACTATTTAAGGCAGTACAAAATGATCTAACAGTATTTCATTAGTTTAATTTTCAACATCACGGTGTAGCGAAGGCCGACCGACCATCGCCATAAATTCGCAATTCACGTACTACACCATCGACCTTAAAACTAAGGATCCGAAGTAATTTAATGTCGCTATTCAAATTTACTTAGGCAAGTACCGCAAACTCGCCATTTACCATAAATATCATTTGATTCCGCCCACCTCAAAATATTCTGATAGAGAGAGGAAAAAATATATTCAATGGCACAACCTCTCTCCGCTCTAACCAAACACAGTAAACGCACACGCGATCTTGTAATTTTTTCCAACCGATTTCAACAACCATAATAATGTCACGGAACACAAATATGTGTAAAAAGATAACATTATCATCATCATTACAACGTAGAATGAATTAATCTGCCATTATTTTTTTCCGCGCCATTGAGGATTGAAAATAGTGATATTTGTAAACATGCTTGATTAAGAAGATAACGTTATCAATAAGGATATAAATGCTACATGTCGTTAAGAATACTATTACGAAAATAAAGTTTAATTAATTAAATCTTTAATTGTGGAGGCGTAACAAGGTCATCGGGTCTCCTTCTTCAATTAAATAATTATTTGATTGTTCTCCCATAATACAAGCCTAAATGGGATCATGCTCCGTCTTGTTGGAACTAAATGAACAATAATTCGTAATATTATTAAGTGATATACAATAGGATCTCGATAATAAATAGTTGCTTTACCTCCAAGTTGGATTGACCAATTAGAAGAAGCTCAAGATTGTATAGTAAAAATTAATGAACTAAGGTCATTACATTCTAGACCACTTTATCCGATGAAGATGAAGATGAGGAGGTTGTATACGAAAAATCAACTAACTAAGATCATTACATTCCAGATTACTTCAAAGGCGAACAAAAGTGTAGATGAGGAGGTTTTAATAGAGGAGTCATTATTAACATATTAAACACAATTCATATACTGATTCAGTACAAATAATTCTTTAGATTAATAAATTAAAAGTTAATATAATCAAATCGCTTCAAGAATTATTATTACAAGCTAGGTCTGCAAAAATCCAATTTAGAAAAAAAAATTCCTAGTTTGGGAATACATATTTAGCTTCGTCAAAGCTAACTTCAGTTGCAAACGTTCTTCGCTGGTTATTAACCTTTTCCATCCAAACTGTACAGTTATGAAACACTATTTTCTATAGATTTTTTTTAATGATAATGGTTATATTTTGGTTTCCTTCTGCATGTCGTTAGAGTAAAACAACCTTCAACGTGTTCTTATAGGTAAATATAAAAAAAAATGATTTAATTACTTATTTTGTATTCGATGAGTAATCCTCAATTTGTGGTAGATGTTATTATACTACTGTGTGCAAAAAATCTACTAGAAAATGCTTAGAATACCTCGAATCTCTACTCATTTCCTATTAATCATACTCAAATTAGTGGTTTAACTGAAATTGCCGCAATTAAACTCGTACTAAAAGTGCCGGAGGGCTGGAATTCAAGAAGATGACGGCGCGTTTGGGGTATTCCCCGCCCGCCCGCTTCTGTGTTTACGGTAAACAGCGGCGTTTTTTGCGTTAAAAGTGTTGCAAAACGCAGTAAATAATTCGCGGATTCAGCGTGATTACAGTTTAATGACGCCCCGGAGCTAATTAAGGTAAATTAATGGGTAACGAACGGCGAAAGGTGTCGGCCGGATTAGTGCGGCCATGAAGGGGGAATCACTAGAAATGATTCAAGGATTCTAAAGTTAATTGATGGATTTAATGAATTAATGAATATGCAAGTCGATCGATCTCACGGTGAACTATTGCTGAACGGAGTGTTTGGTTTATTGAATGATTTTTCCTTGAAGATTATAAAATTAATTTCAAGTATTAAAAGTTGATTGTCGTATATTCTTTTATTATCTTCCAAAATAAGTATAAGAACGTAAATAATAAAATTCTTCTAATTTATTGTTCCTTGTCAAAAGCAGCCACGGACCGGTTTCGATCTATTTTGGATCTCATCAAAGTGGCGCAGTTGAAGACAAGAAAACGAATGGCTGGTATTAATACATTTTGTTGTTCAATTGGCTATTAGTCTATGAAAATTAATTAATTCAACTTTACGCTTAATTAGCCATTGATCATAAGATCAATTGTTATTGATACATTTGTGTGTGTGTAATTGAGCTTATTACCTTTAACGATTGTTCGTTCGTCACCCTTCAGCGCACTTTTTAATTTATGCTCTATTCTTTAACCACAACTGTTTTTGAATTTGCGATTATAGTCCCAATTATCAATGCATTTTTGACAATTTTTGATTTCTATTTCAGCACCATTTTTCAACCTTCACTCTATCTAAATTAATGCTTAAGTAATGAAATATTACTTTCGCGATTATAAAGTTCGCTAATGGGAATCATAACGATGGTTGCAACCGTTATTTTATTGTAATTCATGTAAATGATAAATAAAAACTCGAACTACTAAAATATATAAATATATTACAAAAATAAGTTTTAAGTTTCTACGTTTGATAATGACCTTAAGTTTCCATGTAACTTGAGTAGTATTTTTGTAATATTGTTAAATCTTAGCGGCCAAAAACATAGTGATAGCTTTCATTTAGAATGTAGAAATTTGTTGTTGAGTTACGTGAAGATATAATTAAAACTTGATTAAAACACTAACACTTTCTTCACAATTAATTTTTATTTCGCTAGATGAAATAAAAATTAATTGTGAAGAAAGTGTTTTAATCAAGTTATAGCTTTCATTGTTAATTATCACCAAATATAATGTACTAATAATAGTATGATTCGTAAATACGTTTTGTATTTTTGTTTTTCACTTAAAAACATATTAAATATAAATTAGTCATATAAATGCGTGTACGCGGCGTAATTTCCTGCGCGCATGTAAATTGAATTTTGTGGAAATAAAGAAAGTGGGACCGTTGATCGATGTAACGAGTGCACACACTCGCGCAGGAATCCCCTGGCAGGGACTTCACTCGGTCGCGCTGTTATGACTGCGCTCAGCAGGATGCCCACACTACGGCCTCTTTCGGTAATTCACATAACCTTTTCTCCGCGTGCACCGTGTTTACATTTCGAAACCAATTCCTTTACATAAATGTCGTTATCATGCACAAAATTTACCAACCGACGTAAACCAGAAATGATGTATTTATTAAATTTCGCGGTATTACCTTCAAGCCTCGAGTTATTTATTAACTGCGGAAGTACTCACTCACCTATTTTCTGACGCATCTTCGCTGGTCGACGGTATCACACAGACTGATATTATGTTTGCAAAACAAGTGCTATCAGCTCTTGCACGTGATACTATTATTTATTAACAGTATTGTGAAGTAATGGCTATTCGAAAATATTTTCTGTGTAGGAAAGTTTAAACCAAATGTAAAAATTATTAAGGGGAGGTTCTCATCTAGCGACCCAAAATTAACATGATTTTTCGAGAATTTTTTTCTCCAAGTAAGGAAGTAAATAAAGCACTCAAGTTTTTTTGTACTTATTAAGTATGATTTGAAGTATATTTACAAATTTTTATAGAGTGTAATATCGTATAGTCAATTGTTTATTTATTTCTAAAGACTGTTGCCTAAATAAAAGGTACCAAAGCGGGCGACACTGCAGAGCTTCCAAACATCTTCTGAAATCAAAAAATGAAGTTTTTTCATAAAATATATGATATTTACAGGATCTTGAACATATTCAGCTAAGAAAATGTAAAAAATTAAAAAATGGTGGACTTTTGAAAAAAAAATTCATATACTTTTTGGCTTTTAAAAGTGATCTAAAAATAAAAATAAAAACAATAGTCATCTGCATTTAGGTTGAGGATCCCTTAAATTTAATAAACTTTAAAATTTAAAAAAAGTAGCGATATATGCAGTAGTTTTTGAGATATCGTGTCGCCCGATTTCAACAACATGGTTTCGAGAAAAACGCGTTTAAAGTTTTGGTAGGCGAAATTCATTTACTCGTAAATTCCATTTTTAAACAAAAAAAAATAAATTTTATTGGTCGAGCTTGATGAGAACCTTCTCTTAAGAATGTAATGGTTGCCACGGTTACAATTATAGTATAAGTACTTTAATAATTTTATTACGAAGAGTGAAGCTTAAATTTCTTTAATTTTACATTGTAATTTGTATTTTATAATTATATATTCTTCGAAATGTTTAATTGGTTATTTTCTTATTATCACAAAAACACTAGTTAAAAATTGATATAATTAATGAATAACTTTGATCAGGGTTTATAAGAAACTAAAATTGGTGGTGTAATTCTGCTTATTTTTAATATTTAAGGCTTTATAATAGTCAAAATAAAAACAATTACATAAATAAATTTAAAATCGATGAGGTTTCCTGGGGATCAAGCGCCTCGTGGTACAGCAAGAATTTTCTTCTACTTGTAGAGTTTGTAATATAGACGTGATCTATTTTTTATTTCACTTATGATCTATTAAAACAGAAAATAATTGTCTTCCTAATGTATTTAACCCTTTGCGCTCGTATGTCGCCACATAGTCGCCATAATACATTTAACCGTTGCGACCGTATGTCGCGTTGTATAAATTTACTGTTTTCGTTACAAATATTCTTCAGTTTTCTTATAAACACCACCAGATAAAGTCGTTGTACTTGAAAATTTTACTATATTTTGAAAAAATAAAAATACCGAAAAGACGCTTACAAGGTGAAATTATAAATGAATTCGACAGTAGTGACGATGAATTTTATATGGACTTGTATGATAGCGACAACTTAGGTAGCGATAAAAATAGTGACAGAAACAGTGACGAAGAAAGTGATATAGTAGTAAATAAAAGAAGGGGAACAATACCAATAGCAGTAAGTTCTAGCAGCAGCAGCGAAGCAGATTGATTTCACTTCCGGTGATAAAACTGAAGGGCCAAAAGTTCCTGGTAATTGAACAAAACCGATAGATTTTATTAAACTTTTCCTTACCGACGAACTTATTGAAAAAGTAGTAAACGTGACAAATAATTATGCTCGAAATAAAATTGTACGTAAAAGATTGTCAAAACGCTCTACATGGCACTCGTGGGTTGATGTTACTGTAGAAGAATTTACGGCTTTTCTTAGGGTTGTCCTGTATATGGGTATAATAACAGTTTCGAATCTACAAGAATATTGGTCACAAAATTTCAACGCCAAAATTCCTTTCTTTGGCAGTATAATTAGAAGAGAAAGGTTCTTACAAATATTTTGGATGTTTCACTTAAACGAAAAAACTCTTAGAGCTCGCTCAAAGAAAGTGATCCCTACAACCTTCCGTAGGTTTTTTCTGAACAGTTGCATACAGTATTTGGCCGATTTTTGTGTTTACCTCCTCATTTGCTTATAAGCCATCTTTTTTTTTTGCTTGTAGCCTTCAGCCGCTGCTGCCTGTTCGCTTATATATATATATATATATATATATATATATATGTCCAAGGATGGCAGCTGTAGCAGTGCTTCCATGGCCGCCTTTGGTGTTGTTCTCATGACTCCTGTCGCGCTCAGGAAACCGCTGCGTTAGACGTGATCTAGAAGCCTTACGGCTGTTTTCATAGTCGTTCTTAGCCACTATATTACTGATTCATATGCCGCACGTTTTCCATCCGATAGTCCCCATGTTTTCCCCACAGCTCGTTTGCATTGTCAGAGTGCTATGCATACTTTCATGGATCTTTCAGTCTGATGGACATTCCCATTCAGATTGTAATCTAGAAGAATGACCAATATTTGACATCTTCTTTCGTGGTAAATTCTCACCCCAAATGCTTGGTAGCTTGAAATTCTTGATTTCCTCCTATTTGTGAGCAGAAGAATATTCCCATTTTTGCTGGATTTATAAATAGTCCTTAGTCTATGTACCATTTGTTTACTATGTCAAGAGCATCCAACATACGTTTCGTAAACATACTTTCCGAGTTGCCGGAAAGTAGGATCATGATATCGTCAGCATAACTTACTTTGTAGAATCCTTGTCTATTCAGTGAGTGATTAGAGTAGTCCGTTAAGGACTAGGTTCCATAGTAAACAGGAGAGCACTCCGCCCCTGTGGACAACGTTTTGCGATTCTACTTACAAGCCTCCTGTCACCTGTTAAAATATTGGCTGTTTTCCATTGCAACATATTGGACTCCCTGTCAACTGTACAAACTCCATTGGCTTTATTAAACTTTTATAAATGAAACACAATAACTTTGTTTTACCACTATATTTAATATAATATAGTGATAAAACAAAGTTATTGTGTCTCATTTACAAATCATTTAAGATGTACCACGAAGTAAACGCCTACCATTAAATATTTTTTGAACTTTTCTTGCGGATGATTTGATGGAAAAATTATGCTCACAATAAAATTAAACAAAAAAGCTTATCAAAGCGATCCACGTGGAATACTTTATGGGATCTTACAGTCGCAGAATTTAGGGCCTTTTTTTAGGAGTTCTTCTAAATATGGATACAATAACGATTAGCCATCTTCAGGAATATTGGCCTCAAAACTTCAATGCCAGAATTCCTTTCTTTAGTACTATATTTAGAGGGGACTGATTCATGTAAATCTTTTAGATGATTCATTTGTATGACACAGATCCATTAGATTTAGATTTTTTGGAGTAAAAGTTCAAGGAACATTTTATTTCGTCAAGGGAAATTTTTGTGGATGAATGGAACGACAAATCATAGGGGACTGTCAAAAGCGACAATTATTGACTATTGAATGATGGAAAATCCGGAGACTTAAATGCTTAAATTTTTAAATTTACAACACTGCTTGTTATTTTAGAAAACATTAGTAATAACAGTTTTGCCTTTTAGTGACAAATATAGTGTATGTATTGAAACTTTGGACGGGTAACCTCAATCCCTTCTTCTAATTATTACACGTTTACAGAATGGTTGAAGAAATTATTTGTCAAATGTATGCATCTAGTAAATATTTTTCTTACTTTCCTTGTATGAAGTAGTTGGTAATTTTTTTTTGAAGAATTTCTTCAATGGAAATATACGTTCTTATGGCCATTAAGCCGCCGTAGACAAGAGAAGGACTTAAAAATGGTGTTGTGACCACAATAATACTTTCCCTATATTTTTTTCGAAAACCCTTAGGATATCCTTTCATCAGTTTCATATTATTACTTAAAACATTTTCCTTTACGTTAAAGGTTTCAGCTTTATTTTTTTTTAACTTTATTAATTCATAAATCATTAGAAATTAAAAAACAAAACTCCAAAATAAAAAGTAGCGTTATGAAAATTAATAACGCCATGATAATTTACTGCAATTAGATACGTTGTATACATCGGACCTTTATTAATTAACCTGTTGCCAAATTTCTTGGTAATAATTTTGGAAGAGTGGGAGGACTACTTGAAATAAAGTCTCCTTTTTGCACACTTTGTGTGATTAATTTCTCACAGATTGTAATCCCTCAAAGCTTACTGTACATTCTCATATACTTGTGGGGAAGGTATCTTTATTATCTACCTCTAAACCACAATCCTCAAAACCCACTATAGAGGTTTAAGGTAAATTCTTTCCCAAAGGTGATTATTCAAATGTCACATCGATGATTCTTTGCCATCCTTAATAAAAGAAACCTGCACGGGCAAGAAAAGTATCCGTTTTCCCTGGTTAGAGAGCGTATTATTGGCTACTTTTACAAGAATTTATTCTTCGCGCATTCCTTTGTGAATAAGAGAATCAACGGGTTCGAGTGGAAGATCACTCATATGAGTGAACTCTGCCCTTCTATATGCAATTATTTGTATGTATTACTTGCTTAATTGCATATTTTTAATGTAATGCATAGGTAAAGATTAAATAAATACAATGAATTAAGAAAATCCTATATTTTCAATTTATGGTAATCTGAGCCGAGTGTTTACTGCAACAGAATTTTGACTCGTTCCTTATGATCACCCTTCGAGAGCAAAAAGTGATAGCAATTCTATTAAGAATTTACATAACAGCCTCATCAGAGTAATTTGATGAGAGATGTTTTGTATTAATTCCGAGTAGCAGGTGAAAGAATGAGATTGGCAGTACATACCATCCATTTTTTTGTCTGTTAAATGCAGTTAGATTGCTTGTTCATGATCAAGTATTAACCCTTCTTTGCATGATTTTTTCTATTTTTTTTTTAAATAAATCAGGGTGATGTAATTTAATTAATGCTCTAGATTAAAGGAAAATTATTCAAAAAAATCCTATTGTAAATAAAAATATGTATTATGTAAAAAACAATATGATGGAAATTTACATCATCATGCATTGTCACATATTTAGCTCAGTACTAAATAAATAAAAAAATATAGTTATTGTTATTAAAATGTAATGATAACTTTGTTTTCTCAAACTTGTTCAGTGGCATTGTTGAAGAAATGGGCTCATATCCAAACTTTGGCGACCAGTATGATCTTGTGCTAGGAAATTTGATTACTGACATGTATAATAATATACCAAAAAATATACAAATCATATTCTGTAAATGTTATAGATGAACTGGGATTACTCTGTATTATATATAAATTTGTCTCCTCTACTAATGTTTTGATAAAATCTTCAGTGATAAAATGGTTAAAACGTTGATATGGAGTTTCTAGGTGTGATAGACCACCTGAAGCAGTAGAACTCCCCAAGAAAGTAATTTTATCTGTGTCAGTCGCTTAAAAAGTTGCCAGCAACAACAAATTTCCATCATCATGCAAAGAAGGGTTAAGGAAAGTTGAATAATGTAATGCTCTATCGTCTTGTACAGAGTTTTATATCCGTTCAAACATTATCCTTTACATTAAGAATTTCCGTTTTATTTTTACTTTAAATATTTAAAAATTCGATACTTGTTTTGCTACATTCTTGATGGAACCAAATTTTCATATTGGGAGAAGTAAAACACTTGTTATGTTCCATTTGTTTATTATCAGGAACTGACACGTGTTTCGGTCCTTACGGATCATTCTCAAAGTTAAAACTCGAAAAACACTAAACACATGTCAGTTACCTGATAATAAACAAATGGAACATAACAAGTGTATTACTTCTTCCAATATTAAATATTTATGCATAATGATGATTAAAAGAACATCAAACCCTGCCGAAGACGGACATCACATTATATATCTTTTCTAAACACTTGGTCTCTAGTAAACTATCCTAAGTGCATTTAACAGATAAAACTGAACAGTATGTAGTGCCAATATCCATTTAGGCTGATTTGAGGTGGCTATACAATCTCTTCCTGTGCCGTCTTTATCCTGAATGTCTGTAATTGTTATACTGTGATTTTAGGGATATGTATCTTATAAGTTTAGTATAGCATAAAGACAGTATGTGCGCCTTAGAAACAAATTGTTGAAGTGTCGGATTTAATAGTGCAAGTGCTTTAATCGTGGGGTGGAGGTGCCGGGTTCTGAATACTTTTTGTGTCTCAATTTTTTCAGTTAGATCATTTTACACAAATATTTCTTAATAATATGTGCTCACATATGAATGATCCCATTATTCTTTAAAAAAATAACGTTTGTTTCTAGAAACGACAAGATGGAAAACCGACCAGTGAGACCCAAGAGTAGCCACGAAGAGCAGATGATAAGGCGTCGCGACAAAGAAATGCAGCACGCCGAGACCTGGGGCAATGCCGTGAAATACTACGAGAAAGTCGATAATGACAACTCGAAATTTTCCGACTGGACCAGCCCTAGGTACTACGAAGATAATAATAAACTGATCCATGATATCAAGGCAAAACACGATGCAGAGAAAAATTTGGGGGAGCGCAGAGAACACTTGAGAACGGTATTGCAGGAAGACGAAAGAACTCACGAGGTTGAACTAATGATGGCAAAAGCCAAACAAATGAACGGCAGGCGTAAGAGTAACATTGATGAGATACCCGATGAGATTTTAAGAGATGTGAACAATAGCCTTAAGTTAAATGATGATATGCGAAGGAGGCAACACGCTGAGGAAGCACTGTATAAGCAATGGCGGAGTAATCCGGCTTTAAGTGATTGCCAATCCCGCGAAAACATTAAAAGTGTTAAAATGACTTGGTTGGATCAACAAATCGAGAAGAGGATGGCTAAAGAGAAGGAGGAAGAAGAATTGCGAAAGTTGGTGCAGGAAAGAGAACGCCTCATTAAAGAGCAGAAAGAAAAAGAAAATAATTTAGCGCGCGAGGTAGAAGAACAAAAAAGGGCCCTGGGAAAATGTCTACAGGAGCAAATGGACACAATTAAAGAACGCGATGTAACTGCTAAGGAGTTACGTGTAACAGAGCGTATTGCGATGACAAAAAAAATTGAAGCGGCAAATTTATTAGATGAATGGAGAAAAGAGGAGAAAATGCGTGAGGAAAAAGAAATCGTATTGTATAACATGAAACAACACCAGCGAAAACTTGAGGAGAAAAGTAAGCACGTAAAGGAGGAATTAAAAAGGGATCAGGCTTTCATCGAGAGAATCAAACAAGCTGATATACTAGATAGAATCGATGAGGAGAAGAAACATCAAATAAGCGTTTCAATTGATGATTTTAATGTATTAATCGCACAGTTACATGATTTGGAAGAGAAACGCAAACCGCACCTCGAATTTACGTTTGAATCAGAAGCGAAACCAGTCTTTGAACAGTTTAACGAAACGTGGACGAAGGAGAGGCGAATGCGTGAGGAATTAATGCGAGAGGTATTGCGAGAAATACAAGAACAAATTGACGCTAATGTAGAGAAGAATAAAGCTCATCAATTGAAGCTAATAGAGGAAAAAGAGGAGTGTTTGGAAAAGGCGAGGAAATACCGCGAGGAAATGGATCAGCTTAAGTTGGAAGAGGAAAAAAAGCGCCAGGAATATAAAAAGGAATTGGACGAGCAGATGAAGGAGAATCGATTGAGGAAACGGCGGTTGGAGCGTTTGGAAAAGAAAACATCCAGCGATGAATTGGAGTCGCTGCGTAAGCAGGAGGAGCGTATTAAGAAGGAGATAGCGAAGATACACGCTTCACCGAATTTATCTCCCAACTTTGGAAAGAAGAAATCGCTTTATTAAGTTAAACAAGCTTTATTTGTATCTTTTGTATCTTCAAACCGGCGTCGAGGACGCATCGTCCAGATTCTTCTTTAGCTCCTCAAGTTTCCTGATGTCATGCTCCGATGTGTCGCACCTATACACCAGCAGGGAGTGGTAAAAGTGGACTGCGAATAGGATGAAAATGACTAAGACTGGTATCACTACGACGGTTGCGGCGATCGCCGCATTCAGGGAGTAGTCCCAGAACTTTACCCAGCACAATATCGCCACTTCCACGAGGAATAGGAACAGTCCTGAAAGAAATTATTCACGGTTAGTTCAATGCTTTTTATCTAAATCACTTATTTTTTTAAAAATTTAATGGCACATTAAAAATCATCGTATTTTTGTTTTTACGGCTAACCTAATACTGTTGAAAACGCCCATGCGATCTCGATAAAACCGCGCATCCGTTCGTGCGGACTCTCCGAAACCAATTCGCAGACGTCCAGTTTGGATATGGCATCGATGTTGGGCAGTATGTAGGTGGAAATCATGAGGGCGAAGATGTGCACCGAGACGAGGACCGTCGTGCATATTGCGAACATTATGAACAGCCATTCGGGTACATTCGTCGGTTCGTTTATTTGAAGCTCGACCTAAAAAAGAAAAGAAATTTCGATCAATATCAATTAGAAAAATTCTAAATGGGCGATTACAGAGAAGGTTACTATAAATGTCTTAAATTAAATTTGAACTAGAGAATACTTATGTATACGTTTGCTTTCATGCGCTCTTAATCCTTTAGGAAGCATATTAATTATTATTAATCTATAGAAAGCTGAATATCATATGTTCAATCATGCTTACCATTGCTACCATGGCAAACCCAGAGAGAAGTTCTGAGGTCGTTGATGTAGCTTTTAATTTTGCCCTAGACATGTGTAACCTTCGCCACGATAGACCTTCTGGTGTGGGATTCGGTGGGCCTGTGTAATTCTCGTCTGTTTCTTCGAAGAAGCATCTACAGCTCCCTGCATGAGCACCACTATCTGATCCATATATATCACTAGGCTGGCCCATCTACATCAAAATATTGATTAGCTAAAGATTCTTTCTTAAATAAAACATTTGCTGAGGTTTCAGTGATTGAAGGATGGATTATTGGACACTAACCAATTTATGTATTAATCTAACATACTTACCACAAGGAATAATTAATATTTTCGACCTACGCTAATAAACCATTATTCAAGTTAGCGTAACTTTGACTTATCTCAATATTTTATGCATTAATCTAGCGTACTCTTGACCTACCATAAAAAAATAATTGTTTGAGCTGGCGTAATTTAGTTTGAGAATGATGAACTCAATTATAATGGTTTAGTGGTTTACCTTTTTGTGACTTTGTGGTAGTTTTAAGAAGGGCGGCGGTGGCGCTATGCCGTAGATCGGGGGCGGCGTCCTCTCCCTTGAGAGGGACGGCAGACTGAGGGACGCCGAATCACTGGGTGGATACGAATTCTTGGGGCTCGTCTCCGACAAGAATGAGATTCTGCTTCTGTGAAATGTCTCCGTTGACAGGTTCAACGATTTCGGCCTATTCTGCACCAGATTTGAACGTATTTGCAACTACAAAAAAAAAATTGCATTTATATTATTAATTCATACTTTTAAACCAAGAATCTCAATTTTCATTTGGTAAACCTTTGCTTATTATTCAATGATTGAAGAGTGTGATAGTGACCTCCACCCACCCTACATATGTATTTCAACTTAACCTACAAATCCTAGTTTTCGTTTAGAAAAGAATAAGTTGAAGTATTTGATGTTGTGGCCAAAATAATAAATCAACGGTTTGTAGATTAAATTTTATTATATATGTAGGGTGGGTGGGTGGCCACTATCCCACCCTCCAATTAATTTATTATCAGTGAGGGTTTGTAATAAGTAAAATGCGCGATATGATAAATTTTCATTTTTAATCAATTGGTAAGTTATCAAACTTATATTTCAATGAGGTAATTTAAACCAGCAGTTAATTTTGCATAAACTTACTTATACATATCAAAGCAAAATATGTAAATGATTGTTTGTTCGTATCAGAATGAACTATTTACCTAGATAAGCAAATTCCTTACATACTTCAACCCATGCTTTTATCAACTTCACTTAAAACTAGGCAGTTTTAACCAGAATTACTCAATTCAAATATTTATGATTATTGCATTTAACTCACCCAGGGATTCGGTAAGGTCTGTAGAGATCTGTTCTTGAGATTCATGTCCAACGACTGCTGCTTCTTGTACGGATGATGGTGTCGCCTGTTGCTGTTGACCGCCAACGGGAAATCGACCTGTGTGGACTGGTCCATTTCGAAAACGCGACTGTAATTCGCGCTTCCTGAAATTGCAAAGAAAGAACATAAATCACGATCAACCGGAAATCGTCCCCCATCAATTATATCAGTATGGCGTTTTTTCGACCGTAACGGGTTCTCTCGCTCCCAGAGAGAAAATTTAATGCGAGTGCATACGTATCGAAATGACAAAAAAAGGAAGCAAAAATATATACATGTCGCGCACGCGAAAATAAAGTGTTTCGGTTCAGCGGTCGCGAAGGTCGGTTCAATTTTTTTTATTTGCAAATATTGTCTAAACATAATCGTAAAATATGTTTTTCTTCTTTTCAGATGAAAACATCAACGAATAAAACTGGCTATTACATCAGCACATTTTTCTCTAGCAAGAGTCAATATGATGATGTATGCCAAGAAGAAGATTCGAATGTTGTTACCAGGGCAAGGCGGAAGAAGAGAACATCAGTGGATAAAGAACGTTTAGACAAAAATAAATATCGGAAAAAATCAAATTCTAAAGAAGTCTTAAAACCATTAATTTTTCCCCTAGAAGATTTCGAAATGTTCGCATCAAAATGGTACCAGGATTTGTGCTTATCGTATACACTAAAAATTAAACCGTTAGCAACTGTTGACCAAATGAAAGAAGGGTGGGTTTTGAAAAACAAACAAATGAAATCATTGATAATGACAAATGATTTAATCAAGGACGAGTATTTACAGGAAGTTAAATCTTCAGATTTAGTGGTGAATTGTCCAATTCGTAAAATTTTACCTTATGAAAATGTTAAAGTTGAAAAATCACTTATGAACATTAACCAAAAAGAAATGGACCAACAAATATCAAATAATTTGGTTAGAAATTATTTATCGAATAATGATTTAATAAAGAATAATAATTTACAGAAAGTTACGTACTCAGATTCAGTGGTGAATTGTTCAGATCTTAAATTTTTACCTTGTGAAGATGCCAAAGTTGAAAAATCGCTTTTAAACATTAAGGAAAACCAACCGTTTTTAAACAACCAACAAATAAAATCAACACATATCTCAAATAATTTAGTAAGTAATGCCAGTTTACAAAAAGTTGATTCTTCAGATTCAGCGTTGAATTCTCCAATTCAAAAATTTTTGTATTGTGAAGATGTCAAAACTCAAAAAATTATTAAGCGAAGAAAATCACTCTTGGATGTCAATCAAAGCCGAATTTCTTCTCCACGTCGCCGGCATTCCTTCTCACTCTCAGTGAATGGATTTAATTGCAAAGAAAATGATGTTAAGATAGGAGATGAACGCGAAGAAAGATTTCATGCTACTAAACAATCAGTTAATGAAAATGTGCTGATGACTGAAAATACTGCATCAATGTTAAGACATAAAAATAGTAATTTATTAATGAACGTTAAAGTCAAATCATCACCATTAAAAAGTAAAACGAATTTAACGATATCAAAAGACCAAAAATTAGAAAATAAAGATAATAAACGCAAAACAAAATTAAGAAATAAAAATAACAATTTTGAAGAAACAAGTGAGAACATGCCTAAAAATAAAGATTACTACTTTGATATTAAGAATGAAGATGTGATTACAACATTAAAAAGTGAAATAAAAATTGAAAATACAGAAGCGAATAATGATGATATCACATTTAAGAATGAAGATAAACGATTAATTGCAGGTATGAAAAATGAAGTAAATGATTTTATAATTAAAAATGAAAATGATTTTAAATTATATGATAAGGATTTAATAGCTTTAAGAAATATAGAAAACAATTTCATAAGGAAAAACGAAGATATAACTTATACGAAGGTAAATAAAGATGGGTGCAATCCGAAACAACTAAACACTGAAAGTAAACTAAAAATTGAAGATGATACATTGTTAATAAAACATGAAGAAACAACATTGCTAATAAAAAATGAAGATAATACGGTGTTAATGAAAAATGAAGATATTTTAGAAACGAAAGTGTGGGAACCTCCTGGTTCAAGAAAACCACTTTGGATCCCCCCGAAATCTCCCCACAATCTAATCGAAGAATCCCTGTACAACAACCCTTGGGGATTATTAGTAGCAACGATTTTCCTCAACAAAACTAGTTGCGAAAAAGCTTACCCATACATCAGGGAATTTCTTAGGGACTACACCACCCCACACGATGTTTTGAAGGTGAAACCCTCCGAACTGGAGCGTTATTTCGTCAACATAGGATTGGTTAAGCGGTCAGTTCAGGTGTGGAGGATGTCTCACGATTTCCTATATAAGAAATGGAAGGACGTCGGGGAGTTGCATGGAATTGGAAAGTACGGACGCGACGCTTTTGAGATGTTCTGTTTGGGGAATATGGACGTTGAGCCCAATGACAGGTTTTTGAGGATATACAAAGCTTGGTTTAAAATGTTTGAAGATAAACACGCATAGATTTAGAATATTTAATGTTTTAGAGCTTTTATTGTATTTTTAATTAATAAAAATTATATTGTATTACTAAATATCATTTTTTGTTTAATAATTCACCGTCCTTGTAATACTCTAGTGAAATTATCTGTATACCTATACTTAAAAGAGCGCTTTCTTTTTCTAATGCAATTTGTTTATTGTACCATATTGAACGCCCTTGCCATTTATTGAAGTAATGATTTCTGACGTCAGAGTAAATATATTTTTGTTTTGTCATTTGTAAACGTCACCAATTTTAACAAGTTTTCGGCCTAAATTCGCGGTTGAGGATGGCGATCAAGAATGAAGACAGGGATAGGAACTACCTGGAGCAGCTGAAGAAGAGGCAGGACGAAATTAAAAAATGCTTAGAGTCGATGCCGAGGGAGTGCAATCTTAAGAGCGCCCCGCCAAAATATGCACCGCAGACGAAAAGGTGAGTTTCTGTTTTTCTTTTAGCTAAATATATTTGGAATTTATATGTATAAATTGCCTCGCATAAACGTTAATTGTTAAAGTGCAGAAAAAATGTTTAAAATAATTGCATCATCATATAAATTATGCTGCTTTATTCGTCTATAAATCTTTCTACAGATACTTTAAGATGTATTAGAGAGAATTATAATATTGTTAATTAATAATTTATGGCTTTTTATAATGCAAAAACTACTTTTTCTAGCCGAAATTTTGTTTTCCACTTTTTAGGCAATACATTTCCTTAAAAATAATTATGCCGCTAATTAGATTTGCAAGCACTTTAACAATTAAATTTTATTTTTATTACTTGCTAATACCGGCGTGACGTCGATGGCAAATTAACGTGTACAATTTTTTTTTCCATGCCGATAACTTTGGTAATTGAGGAAATTGCCCAAAAGCCGGTAAACATGCTCTTCATTAGTTCAAGCTGAAATTTCTGGAAACATAATAATAATAAACAATTTAAGGATTAAAAGTATTCTTTCTGCAATATTTGACATCAGTCATGCTTGACAGGCGAAAAATTTACTTTTTGTTTATGATGCTGTATCAAAAAGTACAAATATACGTAGAAATTAAACATAGTCTCTACTGAAGCTACTAGAAATTATCACTTCTTTGATATTTCTATTCTATTGAATACTGAAATTATTAATTAAAATTCTTATGTAAAATATTTTGAATGTAGTTTGTAAATTCATCATCTATAAATGTGTGTTTATTTTAATTATTTTATAATTAATCTCTTCATTCACAGATTCTAATAATACAATAATTATTTTTTTGTTTTTGGTAATTAAAACTATTATATTAATCAGATTTCATTTATCGCAAGGTGACCTACGTTTTTTTTTTTGCTGTTATTTAGCTAAAAAAAATCGGTTAGGTTGGATAATACAATTAGCACGAAAATAACAGGGTTATTTGGTGATTATCGCGCAATTTCCAGGTACGTACGGAACGTCAATTTAAAATGATTGCGATGATGCGATAGGAGTCGATTCCTGGATGGATTTTCACAATCTCGTGCTTATGATGTAAATTACGCGATCTAGTGCATTGTTTTTCAATTATGAAACAACGAGTTGTAATATTGTAATAAATTGCAGTTTTCAGGTGATCATGTTAAAAAAGACAATTAATCATAACTGAAGAGAATTCAATTTTAAACGAAACCAAAAAACTAGTTTTTTTAAAAGATACGGAGATAACAAACAAAATTTTAGATGTTGGACAGAAGGTTACGTTAATTATATCAACGTTCATTGAACAATTACAAAGTTGTTGTGTGATAGACTCGAATTTTAGGCAGTTTGTGTAACTGTTTTTGGTGAAAACAAGAAATGATTACCAAAACTGAGGTTGTTGAGAGCAAAGAGAAATCGACTTCTTTCGTAAAATCACATATAAAAATAAATAAATTGATCAAAAAGCATACATAAAATTTTGGACGTAAAAAGCACGGGCGTAGTTCATATTGAAATACGTTCTTTCACTCGATCATTTTTTGCATCGTCATGTTATGAAGCTCATCTTCTACATTCGAAAACATTTATATTTTTCTTCATATGGGTTTATTTGTCCCCTTTTTTTGGAGTTTTTAGCAGTTAATGTCAGCATGACAGATATATATGACGTACACGCAATGCAAAGAAGATGAAGGTTGGATCTCTGATGAAATCTGCTAGTATGAGCGAAGCTGTATAAAGTGTACCCTTTATATTCTACAAATTGGTTCCTCTAATACCAACATGATTTAATAAATTTTGAGGCATTTCTAGAGAACTCAAAAATTGATAATAGTAAATTTTGCCCAATAGAGTCAAAAGCTTTTGTAAGTCTGTACAAATAACGTCCACCTGGTCTTATCGATAACTTCAGATATAATGTGAGCTTGTTGATCGATCGATTGACAAATCCATGTTGTCTCGTTGAAATTAAAATTAAAATTAGAGAAATTTAGCGAATTAATTAATTATTGAAATAGGTCAATAATGATTTACCTTATTTTCACATCTAGATATTAAAACTGTATTTATTCTGTCAGTCTTCCAGCAATCTGGAAATGTTGAAGAAGATAAAGAACAATTAAAAATATGAATTGGGAAAATGTACTGAAAATATGTGGGTGGCCTCTATTCCATCTTTAAATCATTAAAACCTGAGTATCATTGAAAAAAACTGTTGAACACAATAACTATTAGGTGCTTCCATATATTCGTTCGGTTTCTGAAAGCCTTTTTTCGTACAAAGGATGAATTTTAGTCAATGATATATTCTCCGATTTGTTGATGACCTCTTGCCATCTTTCCAACAATTTCTTTATTCTGCTCTCATAGAAGGTGTGGGGCTTAGAAGCGAAAAACCTGTCGAGGTACGTTTTCACGGCTATCTGATTAGCGAACGATTTCCCATTGAGGGAGTTTTGGTGCAAGGTCCAGAGAATACGGTGGGGTTGGGCAAAACACTTCAGCCAAGATGCACTTATGCTGCGGTGTCTGGCGCTATCGTAGTGGAATATGATACCTTTGCGATTGACAAGTTCTGGACGTTTCTGTCGCAGTGCTTGGTTTAATTTCGTTAGCTGCGTGCAGTAGACCTCCGAATAAATTGATTTTCCCCTAGGAAGCAGCTAATAAAACAGCACACCACGATGATTTCACCATATGGATAGCAAAATCCTCTTCGGGATGGCATTCGACGTTTCGCCAGCGGTTTCCCATGATCCTTTGCGGACTACCTTGTCGTAGATGATCCACTTTTCGTTGGCAGTAACTATTCGTTTTAAAAACGGTCCCCTTTCGTGCCGCTTGAGAAGTGAACAGCAGATGGACATTGTGTTAGCCAAGTTCTCCTCGGTCAATTTGTGTGGCACGCAAACATAGAGGCGGGACACGTAGTCAAGATGTTGCAAATACCTTTGAACGGTTCTTTGCCGTATTTTAAGTGTTTCCGGAACACTTGGTATCAATCAAATCAACCTCGTTGGGCCGACCGCTGCGGGGTCTATCTTCAAGACTCGTATCTCCGGAATGAAATTTGGTAAACCATTTCTGAGTGGCAGGTATTGTTAAGAAATCATTCCTGTATACGCCGCATATCTTTCGGTGAGCTTCCGCAGCTCGCTTGAAATAATAATGCAAAATATGCCGAAAATGCTTCGAGTAAGCTATTGATAATGAGTGCTTTGCACTCGAAACGTATACATTTAGCGAATGAAAAATATTTTGTGAAAGAAAGTGTTACCATTATTTTTCCTGTGTAATTATCATTTTGGATGTTTTAATGATTGAAGATTAGGTTAGAGTGTGGTGGTAAAACATATACAGTACCAGTAGAAAAATACGTCCCTTATCTCCAGTCAAGGTACCAGTGGCACATCCCCACCCAGTAGAAAAGCATGTTCCGTACCATGTTAAGGTTCCAGTTAAGATACCTGTGCCAGTTCCACAACTCTACCCAGTTGAAAAGAAGGCTAATGTCCCAATTAAGGTATACGGTTATAAATCATACCTAGTCAAGGTGTTCCACAACCTTGCCCAGTTGAGAAACATATTCCAGTCCCAGTACCAGTACCACAACCGTATCCTGTAGAAAATCAAATTCCATACCCAGCAAAAGTTCCAGTACACACCTAGTGTAATCTTTTGGTCATCATAACGCATCATCTCGCAACACTGTGGTGCATTTAATAAAAAAAAATGAGGTTAGTGGTTCAATTCTAACCTCGAAAAGCAGTGGCCGTTCTCGTACCGGTCGGGCGATTGAAAACATAGTGGGTGCGAGTGTTGACGAATGTCCATCCACCTCGATTCGCCATCGTGCTCAGCAATTGGACGTTTCAAGAAGCTCTGTGCAGCGAATTTTGACTAAAGATCTGCATTTGCATGCCTACAAGATCCAATTGACACAAAACATGCAACCAGCAGACCATGCGCAGCGCCGTACATTCGCCAATTGGATAGAGGAGCATCAACAAATCGATGGTGATTTTTCGAAGAAAATCATATTCAGCGATGAGGCGCATTTTCAACTTACTGGCTACGTGAATAATACGTCGAATTTGGGGAACCGAAAATCCTCAAGTGACTTAACAATTTCCCATGCATCCATTGTTTGGTGCGGATTTTGGGTTGGAGGAGTAATTGGGCCGTACTTTTTCGAGAATGCTGCGGGAAATGCGGTTACTGTCAATGGTGTTCGTTATCGTGACATGATAACCAACTTTTTATGAAATGAATTAAACGGCATGGACTTAGAAGGCATATTCTTTCAACAAGATGGTGCAACCTGCCACACTGCGAACGAAACAATGCAGTTATTGCAGACAAAGTTCCATGGTCGTGTTATTTCGCGCCGTACGATGTGAATTGGCCACCAAGATCGTGCGATCTGACGACATTAGTCTTCTTCCTGTGGGGTTTTCTGAACGAAAAAGTGTATGCCAATTATCCCCAGACCATTCCGCAGCTCAAGGAAGAAATTAGACGCACCATTAATGAAATTAGTCCGCAATTATGTCAAAATGTAATTCAAAATTTTGTCAAAAGAATGACCATTTGCAAAGAAGGTCGAGGCGCCCATTTATCGGATATTGTGTTCCACACATAACCTCCATGTTTGTACCTTATATTAAAATAAAAACATTCGTAATTTTCCAATAATATAATATGCTTTTTAATAAATTAAAAGTTCATTTTGAGACACCCTTTACACGTTGAAAAAAGCTGGTACCGTATACAGTATCAGTAGGCAGACTACTGGAAATGCATAAAACAAGGGAAATATGGCGGGGAGGATTTACAGAGCTGAAAGAGTTTTGGAGAAAGAAATTCTACAATAAGAAAGACAGAAGAGAAGAAACGACATTGTAATTAAGGGAAAAGCATTCGCAAACAAAGAGTGACCTTTATGAAAGATTCCTTAGAAATAGAAGTAGCAATCCAAGAGAGTTATAACATAGATAGAGGAGGAAATGCAGCAGTTGCTAAACTTATACAGAGCTAGAAGACATGGTAGGGGGGCGGGACTAACTAGGGAAAAGGGAACAGAAATAAAGGGGAAAAACTGAGAAGCGGAGAAGAGAGGCAGAAACTCTAGATATTCCTAATGGGAGAATGATTGGGCTGGATTAGTAGAGACATGGGACATGAGGAATAAGAAATGGAACGAGACCAGAGGGTGACTTCCAAGTAAATTCTTGTGGAAGTATCAGGCGGCGATAAAGAGAAGCGATAAGAGTAGGCCAAGTGGAGCAATAATTATAAGGGTTAAGAAAAAATGAAAGGAAGAGGAAGTCTGAAAGGTGGAAAGAGAAATGGTCCAAGTAACTTTAAGGAATTGAATGATTATATTGGCAATGAAGACGGGTTAAAAAACGAATTTATATTAGTCGGAGGAGATTTTAATGTTTTAGTGTTTAAAATCATATTACAAATTCCTATATTTTCTTTCTTATGTTTTTATTAATATTAATGTATTCATAGACATTTGTTCATCGTAGAGCTTCTATATTGATTTATGGCGATATTTACATTTTTGGAAGTTTATATTACTGTAATTTTATGATCTTATTGTGTGCGCACATTCAAATTCCAGAAATAAACCCATTAAGCAGAGATTAAAGGAAATTTCAGCCGTTAAACATTGTGACGTTCCGGGAACATCTTTCTGTAAGTTCGGTTGTTTGTATTTGCATAAAATCTTGCTACCTGGACCCCTTAGATTAGGGTTACCAACCGCGCTGTCGATGAATTCACAACCCCCCTCGACTCAATGCGCATGTCGCCTAGCTTATAAGTTTTCTAACTGTAAATCTTTAAGAAGCAGGAGGAAATTTACATTAGCCGCAACAGTTAGAACTGGTGGATGCAGGAGAGAAAAAAATATATGTATGGGAAAATTTAGGGGAGACAAGCGAAAGACAAAATAATAAATAGAGAAGGAAGAATGATCGAGTGGCTTAATATAATAGTTATGAATGGTATGTGTTAAATGGGGCCATAGGAGGAGACGAACGAGGCGAATATGCATATGTAGAGGAGATGGGTAAAAGCATAATTGAATGGAGAATGAGAAAAGGGAGAGGAAAAACTTCGAGGTAGGAGAACAAGAGGGATCATTTTCCAGTGTCGATGTAAATGAACAGTAGTGGAGACGAGGAAAGACAGGATATTGGAAGAAGATATAAGTTTGGCATAAATTGGCAGCCAAAGGTAACATTGGAAGAGATGGAAGAACGCATTAGAGGGGCTCAAGTGGAGAGGCCGAAAAAAAGGAGGAAAAGAAAATTATTGGCATGATGAAGAGTGTAGGGAAATGAAAAGCAGAGAGGGGTACAACTTTAAGTGATGGAAAGCAAAAGATGAGGAGAATTGGTTTAAAGAATGAAACAATGTCAAGAGAGAATACTGGTCAATATGTGAAAAGAAAAAATCAGCATGAAAAAAAAAACAAGTAAAATGGGTGAGAGTAATTAAAACAGAAAGGGAGTTTATATGTAGAAGAAAACAAAGGGAGAAGAGTAAACGTTGAGAAAATGATTACGTTCTTCAGGGAGAGTATGAACTAATATAATATGATATTAAGAAAACGTCAGGAACGTGTCATTGTGGACCAAAGAAGTGTTTTAAAGGAGGAGGACCTTGACAGGGCAATGAACGGGATGATGGGCAAGAATGTGTATGGTACAGATTAAGGCATTGAAAATATTAAAAGATGAACAGAGAGAAGGATGAAAGGAACTATTAGAACAGCAGAAGGTGGTATGGAGCAGAAAGAGGGAATTACCGGAAAGTTGCACACAAACGGTAATTTTTTGGTACACAAATGAGGTGACAAAGAAGATCCAGCTAACCATAGGCTGAGGTTAACAAATGAAATGAGAGAGCCTGTGGAATGAGTATATGATAAGTTATAACGTAGCGTGAGAGGATCTGGGGAAGAGTCAGGGTGGTTAAGAACAACCAAGGGGCTAAGATAGGAATGTCCAATGAGCCTAATGCTTTTCAATATGTTTATAGTAGACATGGAGTATTGGAGCAGGGATAGGACGGTGGAGTAACAACTAAAGGGCTAAAGATTAGAGTGCTTGCTTATGCGGATGACATAGCAATCATGGCAAAGAGGAAATTTGACCTGGAGTGCATAATAAAGAGAATGAAATGAAATGGTGTTTTCAAAAGAGAATGTTAAGCGTGAATGTAAAGAAAATGAAAGCAATGGTGTATATGAAGGGAGGAAGTAAAGAAGGAAGAATGAAAGGTTTTATTGGAATGGAGAAGAAATTGAAATAGTAAATTGTTTCAAATACTTGGGGATAGTGTTCACACAAAATGTGAGGCGGCAAGAGCACACACATATGAAGTATGTGACGAAGAAGGTAAAGGCAGCGGCTGGAATTATGTGGAGAGAATGGTGGAGGAATATGATAGATTCAATGGTGGCGATCTATACCATATGGAAAGTATGCCTGAAGTCAATTCTAATATATGGAGCAGAAGTGTGGAGTTTCAGCATGAAAGAGAGTATGAAAAGAGTACAAATGTGGTGGATGAAGAGAATGTTAGGACTTAGAAGAGTACGCCATGGTATTCAATATATCAGGATGTATGGGTAAATTACAAATTATTACTTTCCCTATATAATATATATAGAGGAAGTATTGTTTTCGTGCATGAAAATGTCTGTGGGCGCTGTATCTCAAAAACGAATGATCCAATTGGGCTGAAACTTTAAACTTAAGGTTTTATCGTTAAAAACTGGAACAGAAAAGCTTTTAGTAAACATTCATAAACCGGAAGTGGATGTTTACTCGAGGCGTTTTCTTTATTTTTTCGATGTTTTTCCAAATTTGAAAAATATTACATAACTTTTCAAACAACGGATAAAGGGAATGAGAAATTGAAGAAGTTTTATTAAGACATGTTTTTCGTAAAATTCTTAATTTGTGAGAAAGAAATTTAACTTAATTTAAATTTTTCTTTAAAGATTCTTGAAATTTCAGTAATTTCTCCTCCACACTTTTAGTTTTTATTGCAACTTCCTTTCGAAAAAATTATCATCGAGAATTCTAGAAATTTTTACAAGTTTAGCAAAGATTTTATTCAGAGTTTCAGAATTTTTCAGAAAGTCATTATTTATATTTATTTATAAAACTTTTTGTACAATATTTTGTTCACCTTTTTCTAAGTTTCTATAATTTTCTCAGATGATCCATACTTTTAATTTTTTTTACATTGAGCTTTCTAAATTTCCTTTTAGATTTTAAAAATTTTTTTTCAGGATTCTAGAAGTGTACAGTAAATTCATTTTATTATCTAATAAATAAACAAATATTTCCAGAATTTTTAGCAAAGATTTTATTCGAAGTTTCTAGATTTTTCAGAAAGTTCTTTCAAGATTTTGTTTAACTTTACAATTTATTAGGAACATTTCTTTTAAATTTCTAGAACTTACTTAGAAGCTTCTAGACGTTTCAGGAATTTCTTCTCCATATTTTCAGTTTTTTCTATCTTCGTTTCCAAAGAATTTTGATCAAGTATTCTAGAATTTTTCACAAGTTTTCTTGTAGATTTCTAGAACCTTTTTGAAGGATTCTAAAAGTTTACAGTAATTTCTTCTTATTTTTTCCAGAATTTTTAGCAAAGGTCTAATTAGGGATTTTTTGTAGAAAGTTCGTTTTAATATTTATAAAATTTTCTTTGAGGCTGTTTCAAATAATTTTAATATTGTCTTATAAATTGTTCAGGACTCAAAAATTAAAAAAAAATATTTTCCAGAACATTTGACTTTTTCACAGTTCAGAAATTTCCAGTAACTTTTACTCAGGTTTTGAAGCTATAGATTTTTCTAGAAAATCTGTTCTTTTCAGTAATTTCTCCTCCAAATAACAAGATTGTTTTTTTTAAGCTGTCTTTTAAATTGTAACATTTTTAGAATTTTCAAAAAAAAAAATCTAGAAATGTAGATTTTTTGTAAAATTCAGAAAATTTCCAGTAAATTTCGAAGATTTAAATAAAGTCTTTTTTAGAAAATTTCTAGAGTTCAAAAGGTTTTTTGAAGTCGTCTTTTAAATTGCAAAGGTTTTCTTTGAAGCATTGGGATTTTCTAGATTTTTCTTCTAAAAGTTTAGAGTTTAGAAAATGGACAATAACTTCTTCCCGAAACTAAATTTTTTTCAACTTTTCTTATAAATTGCGAAGATTTTTTCATGCTCTAAATGTTTTTTAATTCGTCTTCTTTTCGAGAATTCATTTAAATTTCGGTAATTGCTTCTCTGGGAATTAACATTTTATTATTTTTATTATGATTATTTTGTTTCAACTAGAGGCTAATAACTTATTTAGAAAGTTCTAAATTGCGGAATTTTTCTTTTTTTTAGTGAACTTCAGTTGTGTTGTTTTTTCGGGAAAATTTTCACCAGTTTCTTTTATTTTGATTTTATTTTTTGGTCATATTCAACTACTTTTACTCTTTCGAAAAATTTCAACATGTTCTTTTTGATATGAATTTTCCCTTTTTTCAATTGTTTTTAGGGCTTTTGTAAAAAATTTGAACAATTTACTTTTGGTAAAATTTAGCTGTTTTTTTTCTAGTGAATTTGAATTTAGCTGTTTTTGAGTTAATTTCAATTGTTTTTTTTTTTGCTTTTATTGAGAAACCATAACCTTTTCTGTTTGTTAAATGTCACTGTTTATTTTTACTGGAATTTAATTGTTTTCTTTTGAAAATTTTCAACAAATATTATTCTTCGGTCAATTTCAATTGTTTACTGTCAAGAAGATTTTCAACAGTTTCTTTTTGAATAAACTTCACTGATTTTTTTTGTTGCTTTTTGAACTTCAGTTGTGTCTTTTTTTTCAAATGTTTTTTGGGCTTTTGTAAAAAATTGGAACAATTTATTTTTTATCAAATTTGGCTGTATTTTTTCTAATCTCAATTGTTTTTTTTATTGAGAAACTATAACCTTTTCTGTTTGTTAAATGCCAGTGTTTATTTTTACTGGAATTTAATTGTTTTTTTTTGAAAATCTTCGACAAATATTATTCTTCGGTCAATTTCAATTGTTTACTGTCAAGAAGATTTTAAACAGTTTCTTTTTAAACAAACTTTTTATTGCTTTTTTTTTGGTTGTTTTAAGCATATTCTTTGAACTATAAAAAAATATGCTTAATGTATAAAAACTGATAATTGGTTTCATCATATTTTTTCAAAATTCTAAACTGCCTTTTTTCATTTTCTATTTTTTTAGTTTTAACTTTTGTCCTTGAGAAATCAACCAATAGTTTGAATTTCATATGTAAGTTCTTATAAAGACCCAAATTCTGGAAATTTTGTAATACGTAAGAAAATGATGATTTTGTCTTTTACCTTCTATTAATTACATCTGTTATATATCAATTATAATCTGTCATCAATCTTCTTTCTTCTTCTCTCGCAAATATTTTATTCTTTGAGAAGAACTTTTTTTTTCATTCCTTGTAAAACTATCAGATTTGTTGTTTTTTAGAAAATTTTCCCTTATAGTCTTTCTTATTTTTGAAAAAGTTTAAAGAATTTTCAGTAATTTCTCGTTTTTTGGGGCAGTAGAATTTTAGGGATGTTTTTTTTCTGAAATCTAGACTCACGTTTTTTATGAAATTTCCACTAATTTCTTCTCTAGATTTCAAGATTTTTTTAATTCAACCCGCTTTTTAAATTGTGAAGATTTTATTGGAAGCTCTAAAATTTTTAAAAAATATTTTTTTATAAATGTAGACTTTTTCAAAAATTTAAAATAATCTCTAACCCACCCTCCAATCAGTAAAACATAAGCGAGAGTTTTAATTAAAAGTTGTAAAACGTAAATAAACATAATATTATTGAAAAATTTAATAGATTTAATCAAACAAACTTTGAAATTTAAGAAATTTTGAAGAAAATAACTTTTCAAACAAAAGTTAAAGAGAATGAAAAACTGAAAAAGTTTAATTGAAACTACTTTTTTGTTCTTAATTTAAAAAGTTGATTTTTTTGCTTATTGCTAATAAACTAAAAGAGCTAAATGAAATTTATATATAAAGAATTCAAAAATAATTAAGAATAACCTCATAGTTTTCGAGAAAAATATAGGGAAAGTAGTATGATGGCCACATCAATATTTATTACAAATGTGATTCTAAAAGGTACGGACAAGACGGATAGAGAGGAGACTCAATAGGAAAAGGGTAGACGTGAGACGTAGAAGAAAGTAGGCTAGTCCAACGAAGCAGAAAAATAACTGACAGGAAGAGGCAAACTATTTGAAAGTTTATTAGAGATGACCCTGAGGGATGTGGATAAACAGGAAAGATGGATAATAATTTTTAAAAGCAGATACAATCCAAAGTATTTGGAAATAGCAGAAGAGGCGGACAAACGGAAGGGAAAGTAGTGATGGCAAGGTATAGATGTAGCAGCAAAGCACAGGGGAACCGCTTTTGGATGAATGAGGAGGGAAGAATGTGCCGAAGTGAAGAAAAATTTGGGAGCTTTGGATAGTAGACATTGTGAATACGCGTAGAGTAAGTTATTGAAGGGGGTTACTAAGGGAATGAGCATAATAAGGAGAATAAGGGAAAAGAAAAAGTCCTGTGGAAATAAGTAGTTTTTAATCAGTTTTGTAGTAGATGTATGAGATAATTTGTGTAATGGAAATGACCCCAATAAATGATTAATTAATCATACTGTGTATGCTTCTTTTCATTTCTCCGAATGTTATGATATTTGTTATATATACGTCTAAGTATATGTCAATTTTTCTACGTACTTATTCAACTTTATTTATATTTTATAATAAAAAAAATAATTGTAGGATGTATGCAACAAAACATATTTGAGGGTCCTTGGAGAATATACATAATTTAACATTAGATTTATACAAAATACCCATTTTTTACAAATTTGATGTTAATTTAGGTTTATTAAGAATACATTCTGTAATTGAATTTAACAATTGTTTACCGATTTCTGGGTTTTCTTGCTTACACTATGCGATACTGTATATCCTTGACTTGTAATACTCATTGCTCATTGTTCACTATAAATACAACACTTAGCATGATCTGATCCTGTCGGAGATAATAATAATCGGTAATTTGTTCGTTTTATCGCTGGTTTTAACATTGAACAACAACAGTTTATTGTAAGCATTGAAATTTCTTTGAAGTTGTCGTTTTAGTAGGTGTACGTGTTGCTACATAAACGCCGGTAAGAAATATAAACGCTTCAATTAAAATGTTTACAATCAACAGATGTACAAAATATTACGCAAATAAACTTATATGCAATGTAATTGATATCATGAATTAACACACTAATTCGTATTTCTTAAATAATTTTCTCACATGTCTTGGTGAAACATTATGAAATTATAGGTAAAGAATTGATAAACACTTTGTTTTAAATCAGCGAAACAAACTAAGTGTTATTATACAGTGCAGTTGTTTTTTATTATTTAATTCTGTTTTTATTGTTTTTCCTGGTGAAAGCATATTTCTTTTTGTATATGATTTATTGTTTTTTTTTTAAGGTGGTTATTGAATTTGTATGAGTTCTTCTTCTAAAATCTTGTTTTATGTTGATAGGTAGTTTTCAGGTTTGGTTTGAAAATAATATTAAACACACGTCGGTTACGGCCTCGAACTTGCGTGCAGCAACGTTGGTTCGGGTCAGTACTTGGATCGGTGCCCGGTTCACCATTGGGATACAATTAATGGTACTTTAGAGTGACGCATACAAATACACAAATCTTAATAAATAATATTAAACTGAAAAAAAGGAGTAAGAGGAATTCAATATATTATTATCTAAAATTATTGCGCATTGTTTAGAATCGGAACATTTACAGTGAAACGATTCGAAAATTTTTCCAACCTCTGTCACCTGTTAATTAAGCATGAAATGAGTCATAAAATAATCTTATTATTACAGGTAATGAACAGAAAAAATGTTATCAGTAGCTGATACCCTGTTATCTTAAAACAATGTGTTTAGCAATAATATTTATATACTTCTTGTTACTCTCCTTCGTTAGTATTAAAAACTTATAAATAAAATTTATATGCCAATAAAAATAAAGATGCAATTAATTAATTAACATTAATTTCGGATATAATAAAATCATTTTTAATGGACCAATAAGATGGCATTAGGAAAAAAATGTATGTAAAGAATAATGATTAAAAAATTAAATATCGTATTATTCACTAAAACTAAATGAATTAGTGTGAACTAAAAAAATGTACTTCTTGACAACAGTCAAGTCTTGTATTTGTTTTTCATTAATCACTTGGTGAAATTTTTAATCAACTACCTATGTTTGCTAATTTCCTTGTAACATAAGCTATTACTTCAGATGTATTAATCTCTTGGGATATTCTTTTAGCTAATACTTGCAATGTGTTCTAAAATAACATAATTCTAATATACCACAAAACAAAACACCCAAGCGCCACCATTAATCAATTTATTTCATCATTGCATCTTGAATCATAGGGTTGACAACGACATTCACTGACGAACGATAATGGACTGAAAGACCAACGGTCAATAGCTAATGGAGAAAAGAAGAGAATCGCTATAGTAATTGTCGTATTATCAAATGTAACACTATTTTCACTATTTTGTAATAAAGATTATTATTATTATTATTATATCAATTAAGATGTTTATCTCTGTAATAAAATAAAATATGCATTCTTTTAAATTAATAGACTAATTCATCCATTAATCTTTAAATCCCCTCTATATATGAGAAACTAATAATTATCATCTTAATCATTGCACCCAACAAAAACATATCATTAAAATTGTCTCAATTAATTACATTATTCAAATTTGTTAAAGCATTTCTACGAAGTTTGCGTCATCTCGTCTCCTCCCTGTCTGATAATTTTTGATGTAATTACGACAAAAAAGTGCACGCTCATTTGATCTTAAGAATTCAGGCGATAATTACCACTAATCGTCCCGTGATACAGGAATTCCCATCTTTTTGTGCGCGCACAGATTAATTCTAAATTGATATTTGTTTGTTGGTGGAAAAATAAAACGTTGTGTAATAAAAATTTGTTGTTGGATATTTACGCATAAAATTGTGTTCGTTATTTCAGTTAAGTGGTTGTTTAATGGTTTTCAAATAAACTTATATAATCACATACTTAAACACGTTATTTTATTTAAAATAATATTGCAAAAATAGTTTCTAAAAGTTATGAGATCTTAATAATTCGAACTACAACCTCTGATAATAAAGTTGGGTGAATAGTCCTGTAACATTAACGGAGATGAAATATTAACGAAAGATAAGAAAAAATAGTTGAAACGTATAAGTTTCGTACAAAAATAGTTGAAATTTAAAAAGAAAACACAAATCAAAATTTCTTTAATAAAAAATAGATAATTTCTTAAATGAATATCAGTTGTAATTGTTTTAATTTTTAATGCCGAAAACAATTGTAAATTTGCTTTAAAAGCAGTAGAAAGTTTTAAGAATTGAAATTTTATAATTTTCTAGACTGTTTATTTTTGATAATTGGTTTAAAAACAATTAAATTTAATTGATTATTTTCAAAACAAAACCACTGAACTTTATTAATAAAAAAACAGTTAAAACTTAAAAGATAGTTTTAAGCACAAAACAGTTGCATTTTTAAATAATCTTAAATAAAAACCAGTTGAAATTTAAAAAAATCAAATGCTAAAACAAATGAAAACTGGCTTTAAAAACTGTAGAAAACTTTAATTAGAAGAAGGCGAAAATATTTCGTAAATATATTTTATTAGAAAACTTTAAGAATTAAAATTTTACAAAACAAAAATTGTTGAAAATTTCTTTAAAAAACAATTGAAATTTTAGTTAAAAGATTTTCAAAATGAAACAATTATACTTTACTTAGAAAAATAGTTGAAAACATAAAAGATTAAACAGTTTCAGCTTTGCATAATAAATAAGTGAAATTAAAAAAAAAAACAAAATTAAAATTTCTGGTAAAAAATTCTTAGCTGATACTTTTTAAAAATGCTGAAAAATAACTGAAAATTTGCTTTAAAAACAGTAGAAGACTATAAAAATTAAACTTTTCTAAATATATTTTATTAGGACTTTAAGAATTAAAATTTTACAAAACAAAAAATGTTGAAAACAATTCAAATTTTAGTAAAAAATATACAATTTTAAAATAAAACAATTGAACTTTACTTAGAAAAACAGCTGAAAACATAAAAGATTAAACAGTTTCAGCTTTGTGTATTAAATAACTGAAATTGAAGAAAATCAAAACAAAAATTAATTGTAAAAAAAATCTTAGATGATAATTTAAAAAAATGCTGAAAAATAACTTATAATTTGCTTCTAGAACAGTAGAAAAATTGAAATTTTGGAACTTTACAAAGAAAAATAGTTGAAAACATGAAAGATTAAACCGTTTCAGCTTTGTACAAATAAATTTAAAACATTTTTAAAAAAATCTTAAAAAAGAAAAATTTCTTAACTTAACAATTTTTAAAAATGCTGAAAAATTTTAAATTTTCTAAAAATAATCGTTGAAAATTTGTTTAAAAAAACAATTGAAATTTTACTAAAAGACAAAATTTTGAAAATGAACACTTGAAAGAAACAGTTGAAATGATGGCAGTTTAAAGGCTTAATTAAAATAGTTGAATTGAAAAATAAAACAACAAATGAAAATTTCTTAAATAAGTGGAAATTCTCAAAACAGTTGAAATGAAAAACTATTAAAAACAATTAAAATTTTTCCTTTTTTCTTCTTTTTGTTGAAACCTTGTTTAAAAAACTATTGATTTTTTTAAATAGTCGAAATTATACTAAAAACACAATACAGATTTTTCAAAAAAGAAACAATAAAAATATGAAATATTAGAAAATTTCAAGAATTGAAATTTTATTTGATTTGTTAAAAACAATGAAAACATTTTTTTGAAATACATAGTTAAAGTTTCACTAAAAAACTATTAACAGTTTTAAAATAGAATAATTCAACTTTATTGAGTAAAGTTGAAAATAATAAGAGATTAAACGGCACAAATATAAATGAAGTTTAATAAAAAAACAAATAACGAAAATTTCTTAAAAATGAAAAGTGAACATTTTTTTAAATGAAACAGTTGAAATTTAAAAAAGTGCTAGAAACCAATTGATAATTTGTTTAAAACAGTAGAAAACTTTAAGAGTGGAAACTTAACAAAAAAGTTTTTTAAAAGCAATTGATAATTTTTGTTTAAAAACAGTTGAAGAAAATTCTTTTTAAGCATGGGAATAAATTATCTAAAAACTAATTTAAACAGTCGAAATTATACTAAAAACACGATTCAGATGTTTAAAAAAAACAATTAAAGTTTAACCAAAAAACTATTAAGAGTTTTAAAATAAAATAATTGAACTGTACTGAGAAAACCAGTTGAAAATAATAAGAGATTAAAGGGCACAAATATAATTGAAGCTTAAAAAAAATCAACAAACAAAAATTTCTTAAAACTGAAAAGTGAAATGTTTTTTTTTTAAATGAAAAACAGTTGAAATTTGTAAAAATTCTAAAAACCAATTGAGATTTTGTTTAAAACAGTTGAAAACTTTAATAGTGGAATGTTAAAAAAAAGTTCTTTAAAAGCAATTAATAATTTTTGTTCAAAAACAGTTGAAAAAAATCTTTTTAAGTATGGGAATAAATTATCTAAAAACTAATTTGTTAAAGAAAAACAGTAGAAAACTTTAAGAATGGAAAGTTTGCAAAAAAAAACAAAAGTTGTTTAAAATCAATTCATAAGTTTTGTTTAAAAACAGTTGAAAAAAAATATTTAAATATGGAAATAAATTATCTTTTAGAAGAAACAAAGTACAAAAACAAACAAATAATATTTATTAATTATTTTTAAAATTTTTGTAATTTTTTTTTTATTTTAAGTTAATGTTTTTCCCAGTAAACATTGTTTTTACAAATTTCTTTAGTTTTTAACATTAACAGGTTTTTCTATATAATTTAATCAGGAAAATGATAGGTTTTTTCTTTGCAAATGTTGGTTTAGTAGTTTCCCAAAAAATCAAATAAGAGTCTATTAAAAATAGTTTAATTCTAAGAAAATTTCTTCAATTAAAACAAATGAATGCGAGACCTGTGAGCAAAATTATTTTTCGATCACTTTCTGTAATTATTAAATTGTTATATCTATAGTACTAAACGGGTTCCTTAAAGTAAAAAATTAAAAAAAAAAAACCATTGGGGATTTTGAATTGTTTGAATTTTTCCTATATTTTGGTAGAGCTGAAAAGAATTTAGTAATTTAAATGTGTTTGTATTTCCACTTTCCTATTTTTAATTTTAAGGAAACAAAAAACGAAATATTTTTTTCTAAACATAATATTTACAAGCTTTGTCCCTTAAAATATTTTATTCTAAAACTAAAATACATATTGTGTGGTATTAAACAATTCATGGACTTGTACCTAACTTTGTTTGAATTATTAATAGTTTTTCTACCGTACAGTTTGATTACGTATCCAGAATTAATTTGTTTTGGATACTTTTAACTGTTAAAAATGTGACAATGTAATGAAAAATATATTAGGATTCGAGTACGCTAGAACATTGAATTTTTTTTTTCTTGACAGGTCAAAATACTTTTACCATTTACCATTACCATTTTTTTTGAAAATTAGTGAAGCGAATTTAATGTTTACAAAAAACACAACAACAAATGAATAACAAAACTGTTTATAAATTTTTCTTTAAATTGCTCAATTTATTAATTTGATCATTTAATCAATTTAAGCGCTTTTAAAATATTTCCTATTTCGAAAACAATTGAAAATATACTTCAAAGATTAAAATTTTTTTGAATTTCTTTAATTAGATCCACAAAAAAATAGTCAAAATTCTAATTTTAGTAATATGAAAATCCCCCTCGTTTATAGTTTTTAACATAATCCATTGCGATTTAAGACTTTATTTTTGGAAAATTTTCTTAATGATTTCAGGACGTTGAAAAAATATAAAAACAATTGACATCGACTTAAATTTTGCGAAATTCACAAAAAAAATACTAAAAAATCTAATTTAAGAAATTTTTTGACAGACTTAAAAAACGATTGTTACAGATTCCACTGATTTGTTATTTAAATTTTTTGCTTTGAGAGACATTTACCTCTTGACAAGTTTAATTGTTTTTAATATTTGTTTCTCAAGGTTTTTTTTTATAGTATTTAAATATTTTTGGAAACTAGTTTAGTAATATTTATATTGTTTAATACTTTTACAAATCAGTATTTTTTAAAATAAAATATTTTGTTAGTCAGCAAATATGTAATTGCAATTTTAGCAGATACTTTTAACTTATTTTTAACAGTCAACTATATTAGCAACATTCATTATAATATTCTGCTAATTTTAACTAGCATAATTTTCAATACTTCTTGCGCTACATTCTTGATGGAACGAAATTTTCAAATTGGGTAAATTAAAGCACTTGTTATGTTCCATAATTTTATTTTCAGTTTCCTGACACGTGTTTCGATCTTTTACGATCATTCTCAAAGTGTTGGAGAGTTTACATAACAAGTGCTTTAATTTACCCAATTAGCATAATTTTTCTCTGATTTTTTATATTTTTACAGGGTCTTTTAAGAAAGTAATGCGCATGATTTTATTGTGACGCAGCTATCCGTCGCAGGGGGTAAGACGGATCAGAAAATGTGATGAAGGGTCTGCCCTTCCAGTGCAGCCAATCTGAGTGGAAAGACGGGCCTCCGCGAGAAGTGTTTTTCGACTTTGTAATACGACGCAATGGAGCGTTCGTTTGAACAGCGATACGCAATCATGCTTGGAAAGAATGCAACCGAAACATGCAGATTTTTTTCCTCATGAGATGGTGTCGCTTAGAGTCCCTGCACCCCCGTCTCCGTGGTTCTTTTGTACGCCTCTGGATGTTTTACTCCTTTACTCCCTATGTACTCCTATGTCTTCTAAGAAGTCCAGGAGTTTCTGCTAAGGTATGCTCTTTAGCTGTTCTGTAGGAAACATTGGCTTTCCGAATTTCACCGGGCGTTGTCGTTTATATGCTTCGCATGTATACAGTTGGTGTTAGAGAGTTTCCTTCCCACGGCATAGGGGGCTTTATTTAGGTCCTGAGATTTTTTTTAGTTTTAATCTGTTCAGTCTTGACAGCATCAGCATTGTGTCACATACCGGACCATCGAGGAAGAGTCTCGTATGCCTCATTCCCTTTTGATTATGCCATGCCTTTTTGTGCTCCTCTGCTAGCTTGTGTTGGATTATTTCCTTTCCGGTTTTTATGGGGTATACCGAAAGCAGGTTCAGGTCCTATAAATTTACCTGCTGCCCATTGTTTGGCCAGCAAGTCGGTCCCGAAGTGTCCAAAAATTCCTTGGTCATTGGGTATCCATACTAGAAACATGGAGATGCTTCAAGAAACTTCAACGGTGATTTCACTTCAAGGTCACAGTCCGGGAGATGGCACAAAGCGTGCAAGGAGGGCCGGAACGAGATCGCACATGCCACGAATCCTCCATTTTGAGTTTGTACCAAAAGGAGAAACTGTGAACTCAGCCTTTTACCTGCAGGTGCTCAAGAGATTAAAACGTCGATTTTCTGCACCATGAAAATGCCTCCCAGCTACACTGTCTTCATCGCTACCAAATTCCTACCCGGAGCAACGCCCCTCTACAGTTCTGTCTTGGATTTGCGTGATTTTTTTTTTTGATTCCCCGATTGAGGAGAGAGCTGATAGGAAAGCATGGAATGGGAGTACGTGGAAAACGTCTAAAAGCATATTACTACGTTTCTAAGGGACATTCCAGTCGAGGAATTTCAAGGTGCCTTCCAGGCATGGCAGATACGTTTCCTCAACTGTAAAGTATATTGATGCTAGGGGAAAGTATTTTGATGAATTTTAAGCCTGTACGATCAATAAATACACTGAAGCTCAAAAGAAAAATGTTTTAAATGGTTTTGTATTAGATTTATGCTCAGTTTTAGTGTCAGAACAAACGATTACAATTTGGTGCAGGTTGAACAAAAAATACTGACAAAACTTCAATAATGTGTTGGCTCGTCGCGGTTGTTATAGCACTCTTTAAACTCGACGAGGCATAGATCGAATCAGGTGGTCGATATCTTCTTGTGGCAAACGGTCCCAGGCCTGTTGAATACAGATGCGCAATTGGTCCAAAGTCCTTGGTGGCTGTGGCAATCGCTGAAGTGTTGTTCCAATGCTGTCCCATACACGTTCTATTGGCGATAAATCAGGGGATCTTACAGGCCAATCTAAAAGCTTTACGCCAGAATTTTGTATATTCTATGGTTTGACGGGCCGTATGCGACATACATACAGACAACGCCATGCGGAAAAATGGCTTTTGGGATAGTCTCAATGTATGGTATTGCAACATATGTACCGTTGTGCTGTTAGACTACCCCTAATGAACACCAGGGAGGATGTACTTCCAAGACAGCGCCCCATACCATGATGCCAAGGGTATTAGCTGTGTGATGTTCTCTACATTTTGAATTTCACCGCGAAATCGACGGACATGTCTATGTCCATCATGGACCCTAAGCGAAATCTAGACATTCACTACAGTAAATGAACTTCCAGCCAGTTGAATCTGGCTTGATACCATTTCAAGCGACGAGCTTTGTGCAGTGGAGTCATCGGTAACACCCAAAACGGACGTAACGCATAAAGGCCCATGGCAAGAACTTTTCCGTTTGCCTAGAAACCACACGTCCTGTTGCTGCAACAAAGGCATTTCGTACTTGCGGTAAGTGTCGTGACGTGATTACGTATCACAAGCAGTCTTAGGTACCATTTTTGACCACCCTGTATAATCCTAGGCCTACCAGAACGTCGCTGTCACTAATAGTCATATTCTTCAAACCATCTTCTCCGTATTTGCATTATAGTTGAGGGTGTAATTTTGAGTCTTCAGTCTATTGCCCTCAAACTGAAGCCCGCCTCTTTCGTACCAGCAATGCGATCTTTTTGAAAATCACTTAACTGATGAAATCAACGGGCTGCACGAATTCTAGGCACTTTAGCAAGGTTTTTCAATATGCTGAAGAGCTTAGAAAGGATCAAAGAATAGGTGACTGATTGTTAACATTATTAATTTTGCTTCATTTTTCGGGTAAGTGTTAAAATTGTACACAAAAAATTGAGATAAAGCAGTAAAAACTTTATTGCTTTTTTTCTTTCTAAGGTAAATAAAACGTGCGTATTTGTTTCTGGATTAAACCACATCTAAGGGGTGTTGCATTATTAATTTTTTTTTAATTCGCATTTCTTTTATAATGGACCCTGTATATGTTTTTTGGTATTATATAATTGCATATTTTGTCAGGGAATTATTTTACAGTTGTTTTAATTAAAAAACAACAACTATTATCAATTATTAAGACCAGGTATATGTTAGGTTAATATAAAATTTATTAATACAGGTCAAGGCTACGCTAGAACATTGAATTATTTATTGGTCAAGAGAACGCTGGACTTATATTTTTTAATTAACCTAGGTCAAGAGTAACCTAGGGTAATACATATTTTATTGGGATAGGTTAGAAGTACGCGTAGGCTATGGGTAATTGGTTAACTTTGGTCAAGAATTATACTACTGCTGCAGCAGTAGATTATTTATTTGGATAGGTAAAATATAGGGCAATTAATAATTTACTAGCCTAGGTCAATAGTACGCTTTTGTGAAGTGAAAAATGAGTTAGGATATTGAACAATTTATTGGGATAGGTAAAGAGTGTGATGAAAAAATATTGAGGTAGGTCGCTAGTACGCTAAGATATTGAAAATATTATTAAGATAGATTCAAATTTAGCTAATTTACTATGGCAGCAGTTATTGGATAAACATTTATGTAAATGCATCATGATGGTTGCGACCGTTACTAGGTGATAACACGCAGATTGAAAATAGTAAGTGTTTTAAACTGTATTTAATTCTCATAAACGTTGTTTGGAGAAAAAAGAAAATTATAAATATTAAAACGAATAAGTAATGATGGTCACTTAATATAGAATCTATTTATAATCCAGCAATTTTGCGAGGGCTGTATCTTTAAAAATTACAGTTATTTTCAAAATAAATGATTTATATAAATAAATTCAATGGGGTAAATTTGTTAACACTTGTTAATTTCCATAATATTTTTATTTTAGTTGCCTGACACGTGTTTCGATCATTCCTGATCATTTTCAAAGTACAAAACTGTGGAACTCAACAAGTGTTTAACCCCATTGAATTTACATATCTCGTTCCATTAAGAGTGTAGCTCTACCAGTATCAATTAGATTTATATAAGCTTTCTACTCAGATTCCAAAGAAACTGAAATAGTTTTGATGTAATATCTTTTATCATTTACCCAAAATTTAATAAAGATTTTCAAGCTAAACAAAAACTACAACAGATTTAATAAAGATATATTTTCTATAAACTACTTTTTCAGAAATATTAAAAAAAAACTACAAGCTTCGATATCATTTGAATATTAAGATGTTAACGTTAACCAATTAAGATGTGAGCAATTATGTTTTGTATTTTTGTTATAATTTTTTGTAAGTGAATGCTTTTATACTAACCTTGAATTACATGTGCCACTTTTACTGCATATTGTTATGATCATGTTAAAAAAATATTAACAGTATAGAAACAATTATATTTAATTATATTTAAGTTTCACCGAAAGGTAAATGCATTTTTTTTATAATATATAGAAATTTAATTTAACATATGTTTGAACTGCAAATTAAAGGTTTATTAAGACGGTTGGGGTGGGAAAGAAAGAGACGAAGAGAGGAGGTATGAGAAAAAGAAGAGAAAAAAAATAAAGAGAGGAAGAAATATTAGTATGTTATTATGTTGTATATAAGTTTTGATGCCAATAAAGGTTTTTTTTTTTTTTTTTTTTTTTTTTTTTTAATAATTAAAATTAGCCAAAAAGAAACAAAAAATAAAGAGTGAGATAACATTTATTCGCAGCAACAAAGATATTTTTTTGATAAAAAAATTATTAGACTATTATTATTATTAGACTTCATTATCTGAAAAATTCCTCTCAGCATCATCACCGTTTCAGCAGTTTGTCCGCTTGTTTTGTTCCAGCAGAGGAAAACAACGGCGACACGTAACTCTTATTAAATCGTATAATCCGCGCGTGGCTTGTTATTAAATTATGAAAACCGGCGAATCATTTCGCGTGATTAACGCGATGATTTTTAGAGAATCGCCGCTCATGATTCAAACTTTGAAAGAAAAAATGATATCGTTCCACGATAATTGCTCCATCGCGTGGCTAAACTATTGTAGTACAACAATGCAAAAAGCTGATAATGTTTTATTAAGTTTAATAATAAACAATCACTAAAATACCAAGAATAAAAAAAAAATAGAAAAAGTGGTTTAATTGATGTGTTTACTTTTTATTTTCAAAATGTTTCAAGAATCTTTTTTTATCAGGTTAAAGATAGGTAAATACTTGATTGTAGAGGCTTTCACTTTGTGATACATATTTAAACTTAAAGATAGTTAGACAAGAAAACATTACTACTTAAGTTTAAGAAAAGTTTAGGTTAAAGGTAGATGTCCAAACTTTTGGATTGTAGATACAGTTCTTAAGGAAGATTGCTCTCTAACTTGGATATTATGGACTGCATGGTCATTGGTCAAGTAGAGGGTGGCAAATAATTTTGTAGTTTTTTTTATAGTTACGTTATTTTTTTGCCAAGGTTATAATTATTGTTTTGTTCAGAGCTGTATACTTTTTGAAATTCAGTGAGGCCCAGGTATTCTGTGGTAGTTGAAGAAGATATGATTGAAATGAGAACATTATGCGAAGAATTATATTTATGTGTTTGGGATTTGTGAGGTTTGATTTTAATTAATTCGCCATTTTGCAAAGAAAGGTGCCAATAAGCTGTTAAAGTGATATGAACTGAATTTATATCACCTGTAAATTCTAGGTGATATTTGGAAGTATTAAAGTGGTATATCTTCAGGGCTAGAAGGAGGAAAGGAAGAGAATGATTTTATCTTTTAGGGATTTGTTTAAAATAAATTAAAGAGGCGATTGATTAAAATTTCGACCCCTGCGTCCTTGAATAGATTAAAACTGATCGGCAAATTTACATGGAGTAATGCCTGTGTCAGTTATAATGTCATATAGTTGTTTTAGTTTGTCTGTTCGAGTTTTTTTTTTGTTTGTGTTTAAACCTAATAATAGCACTTTAATAATTTTCAAAAAACTTTTATTGTTTTGACTTGAAACAATTCTCACTGTGGCTTCTTCAGGCGAAGAAATGAGTATATAATTCGGTGTTTGTTTTTGGGTATCATGATACTCTTCATCAATATAAATAATTAATATTGCTTAAAATTGAGACCCTTTTGTAATTTATTATTGTTTTTTATTTGTAATTAATAATATTTTATTGATATTTATTGCTTTTATTAAATAATATTTTTTAACATATTGTAACTTCTTTCATTGTCACTCTATACACTATTAAAACTTAATTCGAGTGTTTAATTTTTATTGCTGAATAAAAGTGTTGCCATCGAGAAACCGTTTTGAAACCGATTCGCGTTTAACGTTTTGACAGAACGAGGGCATCGCCGCGATTTTAGAATGTGATCAGTGTTGTGTCTCACCTCTTTCCTCCGTGCCGGCTCTTCGGCGCACTGCGAGAGCACTGTCCAGCGGGTGTCGGACGTGCCCCGGGTGACCGCGATCGGGCCCCCCCGTGTTTATTTTTTTTTGCTGTACTCTTTGTTGCTTCCCTGGGGCCAACCACCAATCGGAGAATCCGGGATCCTCCGTCGTCAGGCCGTCGATTTTTTCGGGGTCAGCACACCTGCGACCTCTTCGCGTAGCCCGCGGTCGCGTTTATTTGTACCTACGTACGTATGTATGTATGCAGCGTACCCGAGATGTAGGTGAAACGCACGAGGTGGCTCGCCTATGCAGGTCTCGCGATTGACTAACAGTACCGACCGCAGGAAGGGAAGTCCTGCGGTGCGCTCTCGTGGTGGGAAAACGCGGGGAAAATCGCGGTTACCCGTGGAACACCGTGAACTTGAACCGTCGACGTGTGCGTGAAAGTAAATTAATGGATTGGGTGGTTGTTGTTAGAAATAAAAACGTGGGAAATAAACGTGTTCAAATTAAATGTTGATGGCAAATACAAAAAACTTTAGTTTTCTTATAATTTGAAAAAACACGAAAATATTTCGTAAAATCTACAACAAATGAGTCTTATTAAGACTACAAGAACAAACCACTTTTGAAACAACTACTTCTCTAGCTAATACTTCGACAGATATTGAATAATACATATCATATATCATATTAGTTTTCTTAGTTTAGGCTATGATTTTCCAATGCTTGGGTAATTTAATTTTTTTATAACATGATTGTGGATATATTTTGTATAAAATAATTAATACAAATATGATAATGACAAGTTAAACTCGAAATTGTAGTGATAAGTATAAATTAAAAAAAAAACAAGTGATACTAACAAAATTACCTGATCTTTTTAGACTAGAAAAATAAAGTCCCAACCACGTATATTGGCTACAATAAAGATATTTTTTTTAATACAGATTGATAGTATTTATGTATCCATTGTGGTTACATAATTAAATTAACAATACGTTAATAGCAATAACTTCTTACAATAGTTTTGATTGCACATGGATGCCTTTTCCGAGTATAGAAAATGGTATATTTAGAATTCTTTTAGCATTCGCTATTTAAATCATCACTATTGGAGAATTTTAAAGCATTAGAAAAGCTTTTAAATTTAATTCATCATCAGGTTTTAAGATTCTTCCATAATTGATACGACCGGCGTTTTTAGATTTTTTAATTCCTAAAATTAAATCTTCTTTATACTTTCATTGTAGCGATCTATCGAAACATCTGGATCTGGATCGAGTTTGCCAAGGGTGATCAAATCATTGACCAGAGCACCTAGGCATCACTAGGCCGGTTGTGTCCCTATGTGCCTCTATCAAAACGTATATTATGTTCAGATTCCTAGCCTGAAGTTCTACTACCGCTGTGTACAACCAAAGTGCTATCTTGGGAGATAGCCCCCATATCTGCCCCACAGCCCTCCGGCATTGCCAGAGGGAGACGCCATAGATACTTTAGAATTTCCTAAATAAAATCCATTTCGAATTTTTTGTACACCTACAAGAGAAGAAGATAACATTTCCAAGTTTTCTGACTAAATCTTCTAGAATAAGTTAGAAAATTACTAGTGGTCTTTTTCCGTTTCTATCAAAACCAGAATCGATACATCATATCCTTACTTTGGAAGATAATTCTATTAGAAGAGAAGTCAAAATTTGGTATTGATTCATTTTTAGTCCTATGGGATATAGATTAGATTCCAAATATCTGACAATCCTTCGATATTTTATTTTCGTTTTGTTAAATTTGAAGAAAATGAAGATTTCAAGTTTGTTAAATCAAAAATTATTAAGGCACTGGAAGAAAAAACAGAATATGCACAACATATACTAAGTTTTGTAGATTATTCTTCTAAAGGAAGTCAAGAAATAAGCATTTGCCTGTTTTACTTCTATATAATATATAATAGATTTTAAAGTTGTTTATTAAATATATGTCATTTGTTGTTATCACACACTATTCTTAATTCGTGCATCAATTAGATTTCAAGTTTGTTAAATCAAAATACACTGAAAAACTGAATGAAATACTTATTGCATTTATTTTTACTAAAATTGTGATAAAAATATAGTAATTTGATTTGTTGTATATATAATTTTTTTAAGAAAGGAGTCCAAAGATGTATAAATAAATAAATAAATAAGTATTTTATTCAAAGCCTATATTATGCATTACCATGTACTAACTGTCGCCATCAACTTAAATAAAAAATAAATCAATTTAGTTTATATGGTAAAAAGTTATGATGAGTTAGTTTTAGCATAGAAAAGTTTTGCTTCTATGAGATTAGAATACTTAGTAGAAGATAACATTTCTAAAATTTGCTGATTCTTCTTGAACAAGTCACAAAATTACTATTGGTCTGATTTTATTCCAACGAAAAGCAGGATGTCCAAAACATATCTCTCGTTTTATAGATGATTCTTCTAGAAAAAAATTAAAACATTCTTATTGGTTTTTTTACTTCTATAAGAAACATAATGAATGCTAGATATTTGATAAACCTTCGATAACTGGATCGATCACTGGGTGTTGTGACCTTGTTTTCATCCCCATTTGCAATATATTCTTATTTACAATAAATTATAATGGTGCGAAAAACTTGCAATTTATGTATGAAAAATATTAGTCCTGGACTACCTATGATAAAATGTGCAGAGTGCAACGTTTGGTACCATGTTTCATGCACTTATCTTGACAATTATAGGTTCAGTTATTATTCAGATGAATGTAAAAAAGAAAATGGTGATTTATGGATTTGTGCCGCTTGTATACCCCCTAACGATATCTCCACAAACCCAACAATGAATTCCTCCGAATTATCAATATCAGCAATTTTAAAACAACAATTGTCTGAGTTTAGAAATGAATTTTTAACCCAATTTACAAGTGAAATGAAAAAATTAACAGACAAAATTGAATGCATTGAACGTGATAATAAGTACTTAAAATCAGAATTGTTAAAATTGCAAAACATCTCGAATGATCCGCTAAAAATGACATTCAATGTTGTTGATGAGATCGAAGATCAACGTAGGCGGGAAACTAATGTCATGATCTTTAATGCTCCCGAATCCGTCTAGTGCGATCCGAACGAAAGAATTGCTGATGATAATGCCTTTATAAAAACTATTATTGATAAAGTAGATAATTCAATTAAGCCTGTAAAAGTAATTAGAATAGGCAACAAGAATTTAAAAAATCGACCATTAAAGGTAGTTTTAGAGAGCAGAGAATCTGCAACAAATATATTAAAACACAGCAGAGTAATTAATTCAGGTGGAATTGTAATTAAAGGAGACTTAACCAAAAATCAACAGTTGTATTTAAAATCTCTTAGAACTGAGCTGTCTCGACGAAGTGAAGCTGGCGAAAAGGACCTTACGATTAAATATTTTAACGGAATACCGAAAATTATATCAACAAAAAACTAAATCTATCACATAATAAGATTCCCATTTCGTTTTATTATCAAAACGTACGGGGACTCAATACAAAAGTCACCAAATTTTATAACAACGTTGTAAACAGTAACTTTGATGTTATTTTATTGACAGAAACTTGGTTGAAGGAAGGTGTTCTGGACAGTGAGCTTTTCAACGATACATATTCAGTTTTTAGATGCGACCGGGTACAAGGTAGGGGAGGAGGAGCTCTGATAGCGGTTAATAATAAATTCTGCTCACAAAATATTTCGCTTAATTTTTCTTTTACTGAGCATAATATTGATATAGTTGCTATTCATCTTCATTTATCACATATAATATATACTATTATATGCGTATATATTCCACCTAATTTACCTACTGAATTATATACCGTGTTATTTAACTATATCGATGAAAACTTTTGCTCTGAAAATTTATTAATTTGCGGTGATTTTAATCTCCCGGAGTTTATTGATTTTTCCGTTTCGGGTAATTCGTGTAGATCATTAGACTCACTAATTGATTTTATTGCGATATGTGATCTTCAGCAGTGCAATAATATTTTAAACAAAAATAACAGATTTCTGGATCTAATTCTGACTCCGTGCAATTCTCAATGCACAGTTTCTAGAGCTGAAGATAAACTCACTGAAGAGGACGGTCATCACCCAGCCATGTTATTTGAAATTACGTTTTCAAGAAAAGCTGATTGTGAAGCATCATTTAATTTCAAGAAGGGGGATATTCCTGCATTATATGATGATATTTTGCGTACCGAATGGTCCGATGTCTGTAATACTAAAAACGTAAATGAAGCATGTGAATTATTTTATAAAATCTTATATAATTTATTTGAAAAGCACATACCAAAAAGAACAGTTAAAACGAACAGAAGACACTATCCACCATGGTTTAATAGAGAAGTTCTTACTTTATTAAAACGTAAGAATATGTTGCATAAAAAAATTAAGACATCTACTGACATTAATATATTAGACCAGTATAGACAAGCACGTAAACTTTTTAAGGATACATCATCTCAAGCTTTTGATGATTTCATTGAAAAGACTGAAACAAATGTATTATCAGAACCTAATGCGTTTTGGTCTTACATACATACCAAGAAGAAAACATCTCGAATTCCTGGGATCATGAAGTACGATGGAAAAACATTAGAAGAATCTTCTGAAATTCTTCAGGGCTTTGCGGATTTATTCAGCAGTACTTATAGTGTAAGTGTTGGTGATGATAATAATAATTGCAGTACAAGAAGTGATAGTGAAGTTATGGGTATTTTCAATATTGACGATAAGACGGTGTTAGCCTATTTAAAAAGAACTAAAGCAAAGTCCAGCATGGGACCGGATCAAGTTCCTGGTTTTTTTATACGCGATTGTGCGGCACAACTTGTAAAACCGCTTGTTCATATTTTCAGATTGATTTTAACTCGTGGTGTTTTTCCTGACCATTGGAAAACCGCACGTATATGTCCCATTTTTAAATCTGGTGATAAGTCAGATATTAGGAACTATAGGCCTGTGGCAATAATTTCAAATTTTTCAAAGGTTCTTGAGTGTATTATTTGTGATTATATTCGTAAACAATGTGAACAATGCATATCATTAAATCAACACGGCTTTATTAGAAAGAGAAATACGCAGACTAATCTTCTTTGTTTCACTCAATATATTTCCAGCGAGCTTGATCGTGGAGGCCAAGTCGATGTAATTTACACCGATATATCAAAGGCGTTCGATTGCATGCCCCATGACAAACTATTATCTTATTTGCGGAAACATAACTTGGCATCTAATGTAGTATCAGTAATTAATTCTTACCTAAGGAACAGAAAACTTTTTGTTGGTTACATGGGTTATCGATCCAAAATGTTTACAGCTAATAGTGGTGTGCCTCAAGGGTCCAATTTGGGCCCACTTTTATTTTTGTTATTCATAAATGAGTTAACAACTGTTTTAGATTGTAATTTTTTGTTGTATGCTGACGATGTTAAATTATACAGTACGATTAATAATATTTCTAGCTGTGCTTTATTGCAAAATAGCTTAGATAAAATGTCTGCTTGGTGTACCGAAAATGGTCTTAAAATAAATGCCTCCAAATGCCGCGTTTTATCTTATACCAGATCACTTAATAAGGAACTGTACAATTACAGACTCATATACAGTTGTTGAAAGGGACACTCATTTTAAAGACCTAGGTGTAGTATTTGATCATAAATTAACTTTTAACCTGCATATTCAAAAAACATTAAACGATTCATTTAAGGTATTGGGTTTTATAATACGTAACTGTCGCGATTTTAAACACATTACAACTGCGAAGAAACTTTACGAGTCATTTATTATAAGCAAAATTAACTATTGCTCTTGTGTTTGGACACCTAGTTATAACTTTTATATAAATATGCTAGAGAAAATACAAAAACGCTTTCTCAGATATTTATATTTCTGTAAATATAGGGTTTATCCTGATCGTACTGTATCATACAACTCGCTCCTTTTTGAATTTGATATGCTCACCATCTATAATAGACATAGATTTAGGCTTATACAGGGTTATTCACGCTATACGGCACGGAATATTGTGGCCAAAATACGTGACTTTCAAAAAGTTTTACTTTGGGGATATATGGGGGTCTATTAGGGCTACTTTTTAAAATTACTTTCATAATATACAGGGTGTCCCAAAAACCCTAAAAGTATCAAAGTTGTGTTTTTTTAATGAAACACCCCGTATTTTATTGCATTTTTGGATCCTTCGATCAAAATAAGTGTGTGTTTTAATAAGGTTTTTATTACTTAAACATTAAGGTTTTTGAAATAATTTGAATTTTGTAAAAATTTAACCTAATTTTCATGTTTCAAATACTTAAAAAGTAATTAAGTTATGCATACCAAATTTACACTGAAATGTAACAATAGGTCATATTTTATTTTCCAAGTATAATAAATTTGACCCGGTATAGGATACCGGGTGTAAAAAAATTGGAATTAAACAAATGAGAACTTTGAATGGCTATAACTTCATTTATTTAAATGGAACGCTATATTTATTAATTTATCAGCAAATGCACGTTTTAATTACCTATCGAATGGTATTTATATCTAAAATGTTAAGTCTTCTCGTTTTACAGAAAACGCCAAAATATTGTTTATTGCACCGTTTTAGTACTTTTTAAGTAAAAATTTTAATGTATCTAGTTTTCTATGGTATTTAAAATCGTCAGATAATTAATTTAGTCTGCCACTTTAGTTTAAAAAGCCTGTCTTTTGTTATAGTTGTCTTATTTTGCATTTTTGTGTTAGATCGTTAGTAATCGTTATTGTTTGAGCATCGCTGTTGTATTTTTGGTAAAAAATGAAGATTTACTCAAAAGAAGGGGGTATTGGCATTATCTTTATGCTTGGAGAATGTCATCAAAATTGTTTGTTGGCTTGTCGAGTTTATACTTAAAGGTTTCCCGAAAGAAATCACCCTAAGCCAGCCATTTTTGAGAGACTATTAACCCAATTTAAAGAAATTGGAAGTGTCAGTTATAAAAACCTCAGTATAAGAAAATCTGTGTAAATTTTCATTTTTTACTATTAAATACAACAACGATGTTCAAACAATAACGATTACTAACGATCTAACACAAAAACGCAAAATAACACAACTATAACAAAATACAGGCTTTTTAATCTAAAGTAACAGACTAAATTAATTATCTTACGTTTTTAAATACGATGGAAAACTAGATACATTAAAATGTTTACTTAAAAAGTACTAAAACGGTGCAATAAACAATATTTTGGCGTTTTCTATAAAAACGAGAAGACTTAAGACTTAAGATATAAATACCATAAGATAGGTAATTAAAAAGTGCATTTGCTGACAAATAAAAAAATATGGCGTTCCATTTAAATAATTGAAGTTATAGCCATTTAAAGTTCTCATTTGTTTAATTCCATTTTTTTTACACCCGATATAAGATGTCAAATTTATTATACTTGGAAAATAAAATATGATCTATTGTTACATTTCAGTGTAAAGTTGGTATGCATAAGTTAATTACTTTTTAAGTATTTGAAACATGAAAATTAGGTTAAATTTTTACAAAATTCAAATTATTTCAAAAACCTTAAGGTTTAGGTAATAAAAACCTTATTAAAACCCACACTTATTTTGATCGAAGGATCCAAAAATGCACTAATATACAGGGTGTTTCATTAAAAAAAACACAACTTTGATACTTTTAGGGTTTTTGGGACACCCTGTATATTATGAAAGTAATTTTAAAAAGTAGCCCTAATAGACCCCCATATATCCCAAAAGTGAAACTTTTTGAGAGTCACGTATTTTGGCCACAATATTCCGTGCCGTATAGCGTGAATAACCCTGTATATGAATTGTATAAAATGATTCATTATCATATAGACAATAGTGCATTTCTGAATCTTGTAAATATTGCAGTTCCTCAGAAATCTTGTCGCAACAAATTAACTTTCTGGTATGCCACACCACGTAGTACGCATCATTCCTTCTCACCTCTAATATCTATGTTTAAAAAATATCATGAAGTACAGTACGCTCTGGACATTTTCTGTTCTGATAAGAATGAATTCCTTAGAACCTTGAAATCATGTTTAGTTTGAGTTTATTAGTTTAGTTTTAGTTTTATAATTAGAATTTTAGAATAACGCTAATATTGTTTTGTTTCTTTATTCATATTGTTACCCTCACTTATTATTATTGTAATATTCCTATGTAATTAGGCTTCGGCCTGTAAGGAAATTAAATAAATAAATAAATAAATAAATAATGCATGTTGTTGTTGAAGTTGAAGAAAGTAAATTCCCTACATTTGTTAAAAAACACTATTTTATTTACAGTTTAAAATTGAAGCTTTATTTAATATTCAAATACTTATAAATAATTACATCCTGGGATTTTGGACGTGGAGTGAGTGTCAGTCAAGAGGAAAAATGCCAAAGATACAGAGACCATTGACGATCGGTGGCGGGTAGTTTCTCTTCCACGGTCTCCTGGCTGGCCTCCAACAAGTCTGCTGCTTGAATGTACTTTTGAACTCCTACTACAGACTTCTTGAGAGTGTCGAATGAGCTGGAGTACAACATCGTCTGTTTGGCAATGTCGGGACACCAGGAAATGAGGAACAGTTTCTGCTTCTTCGAAGACTTGGACGTGCCCTGGTATATATTCAAAGTCGTAGAGGCCGTAATGGCACTCGCCGGAGCCGCCCACCTGCAGGTTAGTCGTACTCCTCGTCGTGGCTCCCAATCACCAACACGTCGATCTGCCTTTCATCTCTGATGAAGAAAATCACGTAGCGATGTATCTTGTCCTTATTGATCTCCTCGTAGGTCGTTTTGCAAGAATCGGACACTGTGACGCCGGACGCCATATTGTAGTTTTCCCGTGGAAGTAAATGTAAACGATAATAAATGAACCAGATGCACTAGACTCGTTCAACTGCTCTCTTTGGAGGTTGGACCAGATTAATCCAGCTTTGTGGTTAAAAGCTTTTGATGAGTTAACTTGGCTTTAAGAGAAGACAGTTTTACTGCTGTGAGGTATGGAATATTGCAATTGAAGAAGACGATGATCTTCAGGTCTAGCTTTGCTGTCACCACTTCCTCTCTATCGGCTCTTTTTCTAATTGTTTTCCTACAAACCCCTAATTTTGTTAGATATACCAGGTCTATAAATATGAAAACGGAAATGATGAAAAATATTTTATTCGAAATATTGCCCATCGCTAGATATACATTTTTCCCACCTGTCTGACAATTTGCCACGCCAAAAAAACTGTTGCTCTTTTGAGGCAAACCAGTCATCGAGCCATTTTCGTACATTTTCTTAAGAAGTAAAGCGCTGCTCGGTAAGTCCGTGGCCCATCGATGTAAATAAGTAGTAAACGAACGAAGCCAAGTCTGGTGAGTAAGCCGCACGCGAAAGTATTTCCCAACTAAACGCCTCAATCGTTTCCTTGACCAGTTTTGCTGTATGTGATGATGCATTATCATGAAGCAAAATCACTTTGTGTTTGCATTTTTGATATTCTGGTCGTTTTTCACGTAAAGCTTGATTCAAATCGATCATTTGTTGTCGGTAGCGTTCAGATTAACGGTTTCGCCAGGTTTTAGCAGCTCATAATAGATCCCCGATTCCGATCCCACCAAACACAATGCATTGTCTTCCGTCCATAGCGATTTGGCCTTGCAGTCGATGTCGATGGTTCGCCTGAAGTTACCCATGATCTTTTACGCTTAGGATTCTCAAAATATATCCACTTTTCATCGCCAGTCACAATTCGATGGAGAAATGACTTTCCTTTGTACCTGGCGAGCAGCATTTCGCAAGTGGTTTTTCGGTTTTCCTGCTGTCTATCATTCAGTTCATGTGGAACCCATTTTCCCATCTTTTGGATCTTGCCCATGGCTTTCCAAGGTATGGAGACGGCTTCTTGTATCACATTTAATTGATCCGCGAGTTGTTGTTACATTTGAGCGCCATCCTCACCCAACAATGCTTGCAATTCGCTGTCTTTAAACTTTTTCGGTGGTGTTCCACGTTCTTGGTGTCTCACGTCAAAAAAAAGCACTGTGATTTACCTAGAGCATGTTCACCCTAAGCTTCGATAAGCATTTAATGCGATTCTGCAGCAGTTTTCTTTAATTGGTAACAAAACATCAATTCCAGGCACAAAATTAGACATGTTCAACGCTATTAAAAACTATAATAATGTCAAGGTGACATAAAACACATATTTGTGCAAATTCCCTTTGAGGATATGATATGCCGCGTTTGGCTAAAGAAAAAATTCTGAGATGGGATTCAAGAAGCAAGTTTCTCATTGAAGAAAGCGTTGGTACGAGTGGAAGAACGCTCTATTGTGAACTCTGCCATTTCCATATGTGATTGAAATTTTTGTTGACATTAATGGATTTTATATACAATTTTGGAATATTATGTAAGCATATTGGAATTAATAAATAAATAATAATAATAATAATATTCTGTTATATGAAACTTGTATTGTTGTGAGTTGAAAATCTTTGTCAGAGCTGTCAACAAGGAAATGGCGCCAACGACGCGGTTTGACGGTAACTACTCTGACAGCTTGGGATATCTTTGGGCAAATTCCGGTTTCATATTTATAGACCTGGTATTGCACGTCGGATTTGAGTAGAGAAAAGTACGCTCTTTCATCCTGTGTGTGATTTAACACCGAACATTCATCAACAAGGACGATAGAATTCAATTGTATACGTCTTGAATCTAATGACGACTTTTTGAAGGTTGTTAAATATCCTCTGATTTTCATCTGCTGCACAAGGTGGTTCATAATCGTTATCAAAAACCTCTTTACTGATGAAGAATTGCTGCTGCTCCTTTAAAATCGGCGTTAATATTTTAAGGGGATTGGTCCAGATAAAAACGTCGAATCTGTTCGAATAGCAACTCTAAAATAAATGCTCATGTAAAAGAACAGGCTTTGGATATAGTTGAATATTTCCAAACTGTGAAAGAAATGGTTGCAATTTACGATGCTTTACCTGGTGCACCAACCTCTGAAAGTGTGTCGGATTAACAAGGAACATAATGTTTAGTTGAAATGTGTAATGGCACAAAGAGAAGCCACAAAACATCAATCAACACACAGAGATTTTGGAAAGTCCAAGGTATTTTTTGGACTAATATTTCATCAGAGAACTCTTTGACTGATTAGTTTAATGTACCATCCTCTACGAATTTTAGAAAGGGGATAAATTTCGTGCTACCACAATTGACAAAATGATGACGTTTATCAGAAGACACGTTATGATATGGAGATGTTACAATCTGGCAATCTGGATTAGCAGTTTCCTTAACTACAAACGGCATGAAGCTGAACTGATTTTTCCAATTACCAAAAGTTATTCGGGACTACAACATCTCAATGGAAGGCGTTGACAAACTCGACTTCTTCATAACCCTGCACGACTCGTTAATCACATCCAAAAAGGATGTGTCGGCAAAAAAAGGAAATTCGACTTCTTAAAACCCTGTAATACATGTTAACGAGATCCAGAAAAAGGACCTTGCGAATATTTGCACACGGCATAGATAAATAAAATGATTTATACTGGATTTTCGAATTTCTATGTCACTTAGTATACATAGAAATTCGAACACCCAGTATAAATCATTTTATTTCCATAATATTTTGTACAATTGTAAGGGAAATTTCTTTGCGATTCAAAGAACAAAGAAGAATAATTAATTATTTATGACAAAATCATGTTCTTCAGTACAATTGCTTTTCAATAAATTTTCGTTAATGTTATATCTATTGAAAGGTGGAATAGTGGCCATTCACCCACCCTACATATATAATAAAACTCAAGACAAAACAATGTTAATAATTGCTTTGACATCAATTTTAGTAACACTGCTATTGTTTATGAAAAACCAAAATTGTGAAGGTGACTTAAGTAAAGTTGTATATGTTTCCTCTATCATTTTTGCTTTACAATCAAACTTTCTCATGTTGTTGTTAAATTGGAAGTTCGAATAGAGGACACCCACGCACCCTACAAAAATATGAAAACTTAAGCCAAAATATTTATTTAACATCATCTACAATAACAAACATGTCTGTAAAACATCGCAAAAGTTTGATTAATTTTTTAACAAACAATAAGAAGAATAATATAATATTAAAAAACGGTTGTTTCTGTTATATCTATTGGATGGTGGGATAGTGGCCACCCACCCAACCTACATATACATTTAAAATTTAGTCACTATCACACGCTTGATTTCCGATAAATATTAGCAGTGATATTGTTAATGGTGCTGCGTTTGATACGTAGAGTTAATTAAAATTAATTTAATTTAATTGTAATCAAATTAATAGTATATTATTTAACAAGCACATAATGAAAGCTATTAATCATGAGAATGAGGTTTACGGAACGAGCCGCAGGCGAGTGGAGTAAATCATTCGAATGATTAATAGTCATTATGTGCGAGTAGAATACTATACTTTATCCACAACCACAAAATGTGTATTTTTTTTTGCTTACTGCAAGTTAACATCATAAAAATGACAAATTGTTAAAGTATTTGACAAAAAAAATCACTATTTATTAGAAGTAATGTTAACAGTTACATTTGAACAATTATTAAGAATCATAGAAGGTATTGAAGCTACATCTAAATTTACATTTTGATTTGAAACATCTAAATTTACTGATTTAGTGCAACCGGCTGATGTAGCTGTTAGATTTTGAGTTGACGATTCTACTGACTGTAAAATTTTTCTGGCTGTTTCTTTTTTGTTTTGTAAGGAATCGTTTATATAACCTTCTGCAACCACAGTTGACTTCCACCCTCCATGTCGCTTTAGGGCTGTGTTATCTCCACCAGCATCAACCAAGATGGTAGCTGAAGTTCTCCGAAAGCTATGACGTATACGGGTCATATACATGCTCAGGATTTGGGATTTTCAAAAAATTGGCAATATCTCTTCCCATTTTTGTAAATTTATTAATTCCAATTCGCTGCTTTGTACACTTTCCATTTTGAAAATTTAGAAAAAAATAATCACTTTTCATCTGATTTCGGATGCAAACATATTTTTTTATAATGTTGTAAAAATTATCAGTCACAGTAAATTTTCTAACAATTTTAGTCTTGGTGGTGGGCACCTTCACTATATAGCAGGAAGTAAGGTCTTCTAGGTCCTTAATTTTCATGTTGTATAACTCATTTGAACGTCAGGCACCCATTATTCCCATAATTAATGCAACCTATAGAAAGAAACCACTGTATTTTTTCACAAAATGTGTAATTTAAAACTTACTTTTGTTGCAAGAAATTTTTCATCGGGAGCACTTCTAATAAAGTTGTTAACATTTTCAGGAGAAAAGGTATTGACCTTTTTAGGCGTGAATCCTTCATTTTGTCGCTTCAAATAAGATTGCAGTTTAGCAAAGGTCCCAATATTGATATTTTCATAGATTTTTACTGTACTTTTTAGCATAGAGTATTTCTGCCACAATGAAGAACAGTTGTATTTTTTGGACAATTCTGTAAAATATACCAATACTATTGATTCCGACGTAGAATGTGCGTTTTTCTCTCTTTTCCACTCACGAAATGCGGTGTGTGTCTTGATACAGATTACGCGACTTTTCGGGAAACAAGTTGATTGAAGCAATTTCAGCGGCTTTTCTTAATTCCGGGGGTGTTAAATCACACTCTGTTTCTAAATCCATATTCTTTCTTACACTCGAATCACAAGAGTAACACACAACTACGAATCAATTTCTAATGAAATTAATGTTTGTTTACTAGACGTCAAATTTGTTTAACATGAGATATCCTGATTTTGTAGTGATTTATTATTATTGAATAGATGAGCAGTGATAAGTCAAAATATTATTCACAGGTTACATAACCTGTTAATAATGAATGTCATTAATATTGATCGTTTGCTTGTATAATTGAAACATTATAAAGTGGTTGTGGATAAAGTAGTTTATTTAATTGAACACCATAAACAGTAAAATTGCTGTTGAAAACTAAAAATTCAGTCACGATCTGAATTTAAATTGTATATCGATGCACCACGGTGGGCTATACATTCTAAGCAATTACTAATGCATTTCGAAGTGCTTCTAGAGTTTGAGGGGGTACTGCAAATTAAGAAGTCTTCGGCCCATGATATTCCACACATGCTAAATTGGATATAAATTCGATGACCTCGGTGGCCAGGGCAACAAATTTATTTCTGAGTACTCAAAGAAGTTCATTGTGGCTCTTGCAATGTGCTAGCGGGCATTATCCTGCTGAAAAGTTGGATTTGGCAATGTCTGAAGATGAAGATGACGTTTCAGATTTTCTTCGATGTAACGCTGTGCGGTCATGTTGCCTCTAACGAAAATTAGAGGTGACCTAGAGCCATAAGCAATGGAACCCCATACCATAACCCATAACCGTGCCTTTCGACAAATAGTTGTGGATTTCTTCTTTCGCCACGTCATCTTATGACTCTGGCCCAGCCATCATACATCCCTAAACATGATCTATATTCGTCAATATTAGGAAAGGAAGGTAATACCCAGTGCGGCCGAAATGAAAAAATGCCTAAAGTGCGAATCCGGCGGTAAAGTGTTCGCATTCAATACCACTGGTTTGCAATGGACCTGGTGGTAGCTTTGTGATTCTTCGACGTGGTCCTGTACCTCTAACTATTCGTGTTTGATAGTATCTAAACTTTTGTGCACCCTGTCCCTAATTTCTTCAAAAGAAAATCCAGCCTCTCTAAAGCCATCTATCCACCCTCTATCAAACTCAGAAAGCTGATGAAAATTTGCCCGTTTTTGCACCCTTGACATTATAAAAGGTAACAACAAAATCTTATAAAATTAAAATCGTTAGTACGGCAAAAATGTTAAATTTCACCTTGTGCACCAATAAATAAACACGTTAAATAAAAAACGAAAACCTTATTAGATACAGCTAAATTTTTAATCGTTTTTTTTCACCAAGATACGCTTAAATATAAAATTTTCTCAAAATAAAATGATTTATACTGTCACTTATTTTTTTATGCGTGAATGCTTGAATTTAATATAAATAACGAGCTGAGACTCTAGGTATTTCTGCACAGGATATTTCTGACCTTTTGGGATTCAGAGCCTACATTACAGATAGTCTCACCAAACAAAAAAAACATTTGCGATAAAAAATTGCCATCCTTGCAATATAGTGTCTCCTTCTCCTTAGCTCAGAAATGTTTTCTTCCGTTCACCAAGGTAGCATCCAGGTTTGTCTGGATTTGATCGGATAGGCCATTTATTTTCTCTTTTTTTGGCATGAAGAATTTCGCGTCGAAATGTGAAAATCCTGGCTCTGTGAGGGTCAATTTCGGATTCAGTGCATCAAATGTATTATTCACCTCTGTCTACATAAATCTAAGTATGGTTTTCACAACTATCTTGCGAAAAAGTAGTATGATTGTTTTTAATTTTTGAATTAAATCCCAATTTGAACTTTGTTTTTGATCGATTTTTACAATCGAATATTTTTGTATTTAACACGCCTTAGCGTACAAATAGAAAGTAATTGATGTCAAAAAACCTATAATTGTGCAGAATATTCACTGGAAAGAAAATAGTCGTGACTGAAAGGATTAAAAAATAAACTAACGCTGAAAGAAAAATAAAAAAGTAGCAATAAAAGAAAAACTTTAGGAGTGAGTACATATGGTTACAATCCAACTAAAGTTAGAGAAAGCGAAGCATCGTCATTCTGGGTGTACATTCTCATGGGTATCCAAAATATTCAATGATTTTTTTGGTAATATGTATTAATTTTTATAAATAGATTTTATTTATTATTATTAAATAAAGTGTGATATCAACAAAGTAAACGTTTTTGTTTAATTTTCCAAGATGTATCACGAAGTTAACGCCTCAACCATTAATCAATTAATACATTTTTTGTTATTCGATTTACTTCAATTTGTTTCTTTTTTGTTTTAAATTCCTCCTGCATTATGTTTATGAAATCAAATATATATCATGCATACGATAAAACTGCAAAAAATGATCCATTGTATAGAATTGAGTGTTTCCGCGAAATGATTAAACGCGATCAGGATCGCGTTACCTGCGATGACACAAAAAACGTAAACATTTGTTTTCCTGCTGTACGGGAATTAATTAATGTGATTAGGAGGTGACTATGAGGCCCGGTTTGAGTTATGCAACTGTTCCCCGCGGTTGTTACAAATTATCTTTCGATTAATATTTCGTTTTTTCTTTTTTATGGAATGATGCTGGACGGAATTTTCGGATTAGAGAATGTTAGTGGGAATTGGCCTCGGCAATTTAGCCATTTTAGCCAGTTTCAAAGATTTTTGTAAGAATACACACAAACATCCGGATCCATGGATGTTCGTGTGCGTGCCATCAATAAAAACAACTTCCGTCTGGGATTCGAACACAAGATTTGCGAATTTAAAAAAAAAATCTCTAACCCACCCTCCAATTTTTAAAACACTCTCAAGATTTCTAATAAATCAATTTATTGTGTAAATTAATTTTGTTTCAATTTTTTTTCTCCTGAAAAAATATTGGTTATTTGTTTAAAATTGGAGGGTGGGATAGTTGACACCCACCCACCTTACATATTAATCTTACTTTAAACTAAAATACTGATTTATAATTTAAAAATAACGACAGCAAAATCGCTATAGCTTTACAACAACAGTGATTATAATTTAAAAAAAATATATATAAAGTAGGTGCGTGTTCCCTTTCGTACCCTTTCGTTGTAAACAGATTTTACCGAATTCACATTTAATCACACAAACGTTATTTTATTCAATTTTCCAAGAAAATTTAATACTTCGATCTTGTTGATTGTCAAGGCACTTATTTTTTGAAAATCCATTATCACTTAATATAATAGTAATAGTAAAGTATTTATGATTATATTAATCCTTAGATTATTTTATTTTCGAGAAATCTTAAAATATGTTATAATAATTAATATTTGCTAATATATGAACACTTTGAAAGAACCTTTGTTTTTAATTTTGTTTTATAATTTCATTTAATACTGCAATTAGATTTTAGGAAACTAAAAGTCTTAGTGTGATGAATGTTTAATTGTATATGTAGGGCGGGTGGGTGGCCTCTATCCCACCCTCCAATCTTTAAAACACTCCCAAAATTCCAATGAGTGTACTTTTATTTCTAAAACGACTTATTATTTAAATTAGTTTTGTTTAAAAAATTTTCCTCCTGAAAAATTGTTGCTTATGTGTTTAAAATTAAAGGGTGTGATAGTGGCCACCCACCCACCCTACATATACATTTAAACTTTAATCTAAAACACTGATACACAATTTAAAAAAATACAATAGCAACTCAGCTTTAGTTTTTAGGAAAACTAAAATGGCAACAGTGATTATAATTTAAAAAAAAATTAAATAAAGTGGGTGAGAAATGAAATTTACCAAAGTTTAAATTAAAAAATTAAAAATGGTAGAACAAACAAAATTTTTAAATAAGTTAAACCATTTTTTTTTCTATAAAATTGCAGTTAAAATCAGTTGTATTTTAGAAAAGAAACCAATTTTATACTAATCAGTTGAAAATTTTCAGATTAAGAAAACAATTGGAATACAGCTGAAACATTTTTATAATTACGTTATAGAATCAGTCTAAATACGCCTAATTACAAAGAATATTTCTGAAATGAGAATAAAATTGATCCAAAAAGCATAGCTAATATTAGAGTAGAAAAAATGCTAATAATATAATGTTAAAATCATTCTCTCCTTAATAAAACTTTTTAATTTTACCACGAACAAAAAAAAACAACTGAAAATCAGCAGATAAATTACAATTACTTAGAAAGTAAAAACAGTTGAAATAAAATAAAACCAATGGAATTTTATTTCAAAGAGTTGCAAACTTTCTAAAAATACACATTAGTCTAATGTTTAAAACAACAAAAGAAATTTAAGAAAAAACATAACATAAATATAATTTGCTAAGGAATAACAGTTGAAATCTTATTTTGGGCAAATTTTGACAAAACTCTTGCACCAATAGATTCATACAATAAAATATATATTATATAAACTAAGAAAAAAATTCAATTATTTTTCAGTTTATCAATTATAATTTTCGCAATAATATTTAAATTAAAAAAATCTTGCACTAATGGATTTCTACAATTAAATTTATTTAAATCAAGTAAATATCTAAAATTCTAACTTTTGAATATTAAAATATTCAGAAATTTTCAAATAATTTTCAATTATTTTTTGGTTTATTTAACCGAACGTACTCTTGACCTACGACAATAAATTATGCGTTAACGTAGCGCCTATTTTCCCGCTTAAACTCCAGCGTACTCTTGACCTACCTCAACGTATAATTCGTTCGGGCGGGTCAGCAGTACGAGAGGTCATTGTTGCATTGTTTGTTGAGGTAGGTCAAGAGTACGATAGAATAAGTAATAATCGAGTTTATAAGGTTAAGATATTATTGTGTATATTATAGTTTAATGAATTGACAAAAAATTATAAAGCTTTTGAATATATAGAAAATGTCAAAAATCTGAACTGCTAAAATTTCGCAACCTGGAAAAGAAATTTATAAGGAATTACTGAAAATTAACAGATTTTTTTTGGAAATTAGAAGAAAAGATTCTATAAGAATAAAAAAACTTATTAAATGCAATAAATTGTCTAAATTTTTGAGATTTTTTTGGAAAAAATTGTGAAAGCAAAATTTTAAAAACTGTGAAGAAAAATCGCAACCTCAAAGGTAAACTTATTTTGAAATTTAAGAATTCCAAATAAATAAATTGAAATAATAATAATTGAACTACCGAACAAATTTTTAGATGAAAAAATGCTGAAAAATTCGGTTTGTTGTAATGGTAGAAATTTTTCTCGGAAATTCTGGAAAATTGCAAAAACTTTTAAATTGGTAGAACAATTTAGAAATTTAAAAAACTCTCAACTTGGAAAAGAAATTCATTAGAGAATCTCTAAAATATACTACAGTATTTAATAAAAAGAGATGTAAAAGCGAATTACTAGCCAGCTCAACAGAAATTTTCTTAAATTGGAAGAGCGATTCATAAAGAAGAAAGTATCTGAAAATTTACTCTAATACAAAGCAAGAAAAATTAGAAAATTTTTAAATATTTGCTAGAAAATGCTAAATTCTTGAACCTAACCAACTTAAACTTGATGCGAAGGGTTTAGAAAAATTATTTTTCAACCTTAAAAAATTCTCGACATTTTCATGGAAATTTTATAATAAATAATTAAATAAATACATATAGTAATTGTTCTTTTAGTTTGGATGTTTCTCTTAGTTTCTTATATATTATTTTAATACGAGTATCAATTTTTAACATGAATTTAGCGGTTTATTGGCAATTATTTACATTCCTTATTGGATAGCAGCACCAATGCTTTTATTTTTTATTTATTTTTATTTAAATAAATTTAAATGCAAAAATCCAGCACTTGTGTGCACACAATTACGTAACGCGATTTCTAGCAAGAGCCTCTTGAGGAAAACCTGATTGTCCCGCATCGATTGCGAACATAAACACCGCATTGTGATCTCATGTCACGGACATTATTGTTTAAGAAAAAAATGTATATTTACCTTACATCGCTAAAAATTTACGGTCGGAATCAACTTATTCAATGTTTGTACTGTGGACTTACGTTCGAGGTACCTGTGCGAGAAACTGTAGTGATTCATCATGACATGAACATAACATCGATGAAAATTAATTGATGTAATCAATAGGGATTTGATATGATAAAAATATTTGACAAAAAATTTACTGCAAAGAAAAATATATAGGGTAAATAAAAATTTGAAAATGGTATGGAGAAAAATTTTTTTTTAAAATAATGTTTTTGTCCATTTAATTTTGTCACATTTGACAATAAAATGTCACGAAAGAGTCCCACCTAAACTGGGAATAAATACGCCAGTAATGTGTAGAATATAGTCTGAATGGCAAATATGTACATTGGATATGAATTTCCGTAGTCTAATGTGAGCAAAATTTTTGTGATTACTTTGCATATTATATTCTGGTTATATGTAATGTACTAACAGGACATTGTAAAGTTTAATGAAATAAAATAAATAAATAAATATTTTTTTATATTTATGTAATTTCGCACTCTAGAGAAAAAATGTAAAGTTAATAATATAAACTGTTCAAAATAGCATACCTCACTTAGACATGTATATTTCCAATGTCAAAGAAATCAACTAAAAATTGTATTACCCATGGTTGTACGATCAAAAACTCCCTGTTTCAATGTACCTTCCAGCATTGAAAAGAAAGAGATTTGACGATATATTCCTAACATCCAAGAAACGTGACGAGGCTTTTGTACTTGTGAACATCCCAAAAGAAGCCTTCTTTAAAAGATTCCAGGACATGTATTGCAGATCTCAGCCGTTATGGGAGGTGACTTTCGTTAATATTTCATTTACGTTAATGTTACAAGACTATTCACCGAACTTTATTGTCAGAGGTTGTAAATCATTACATATGAAATGTCGCTCAATTTCTTAACGGAAACTTCCAAACAATAAGGCATCCAACGATTATCCATGGAAATATATATTAATGCAAACTTGATCATAATAATTGCGACCGTTACTATGCATTACAATTCAATTTTGTGTTTTTAAAGACAATACGTGTTTTGATTTGGTATTTATAATGTTAATTTTAATATTAATATTTGAAAAGTGCTTAATTATAAAATTCATTACAATTACAAGGACTGTAGGATAGTGTGGATAATTTCTAATAACCTAATTTAAAAGTATGGACAAAATGTATTTTAAAATATGCTGTACAAAGTTAAAACCTTAAGACTTAAGAGTCCATTTGTCATCTGTCATCTATCTACTATAATTTTCAATTTGTTATCTGTAATCTGTCACTAATTCTCTGTCATTTGATATTGTCAAATATCATATACCCTGTGTTAGTTGTTGCTATCAGTCAACTATCATTGCTATTTGCCATTTGTTATTTTTCTTTTTATATAGTCGAGCCGACAGCCGATGCATTTTCGTATTAAGAACCGTATAGCATTTAATATCTATCTCGTTCTATCGTCATGAAAGACGAACATGTGTCCGAATCCTCCAATATAGAGCAATGAGTCAGATAGCTCTCGGCTGTTCTCTCTCATCTGTTATCTGTCATCTCTCATCTGTCTTTATCATCTATCATAAATTATGTGTCAATTGTTATAATTTAAGATATTATTTATCATCTGTCATTTATCAGTAAACATCTACTTCAGATGTATGAATGTTCTCCAAAAGCTTTTCAGTTCCAGTTTATAACGATAAAGCCTTACGTTTTTTTGCCAATTTTGAATTTTGTCGATTATAGCGTCGTCTGTCACGAATACAAGAAAAAAATTCAGATAAAACTTTCTTATTTTTTCCCGAAGTATTCAAATCGGTACAAAAAAAGGATTTCCTATTTAACTTTTCTATTTTTCACCCCCTATCCCCTAGTGGGTTGAGGGTAGTGCATTTCAATGTCTTCACTTAAATTGAACACCCTGTATAATAAAAAAGTAATATACTACGTATCATATATAGGAAAAGTAATAAGTAGTTTTCTGTCCCACATCCCAATCACAAGCTTGCAGTGAATCAAGATGTGACAATATAGACGACAAATGATAAATGCCAGTTGACAGTTAGCAGATGGCATATAGCAGATAAAATATGGCAGATGACATAGCATATATAACAAATTACAAATAACAGATGTGTATCATAGATGAGAGGTGACAATTTACAGACGACAAACAACAAATAGTGAATGACAGATGATGAATCAAATGATAGATGATAAATAACAGCTTATGTACCGCCCACTGCCTAATTTCCAAGGTCATGTGAGACATAATAGATGATAGATAAGATAAGATAAAAGACAAATAGCAAATGATGGACGACTGACCACAGATAGCATATAAACGACAAATGATAAATGATAAGTAACTGTTGACAGTTACATTATTATAATGCTGTCAAATTTTCAAGATCATATAAGACATGATAGATGGTAGAGGATAGATGACATAAGACCAATAACAAATGGCGGAGGACTGATGACAGATAAACGACAGATGATAAATATATATATTATATATATTCTATGACATCTGCCATTTTCATCTGCTATATGTCATCTAATATCTGTCAACAAGCATTTATCATCTGTCATTTATATGTTATCTGCCATCTGCCGTTCGTCATTTGTTATTGTCTTTTGTCGTATATCCTCTATCATCTATCATATCTTATATGATCATGGAAATTAGATAATGGGTATTATATCAGCTGTTATCTATCATCTGCCATCTGATTCATCATATCACTTCCACTTCTCATCTATCATATCATATAGGTAAATCTGTTATTTGTAATTTGTTATATGTTCTATGTCATCTGCCATTTTTATCTGCTATGTGTCATCTGTTAATTGTTAACTGGCATTTATCATTCATCATCTATCTATCTATCTGCCATTAGTCTGTATTTTGTTATGTATTTGTATTATGTCGTCTATCCTCTGCCATCTATCATGTGAAGTATGTACATCTGTTATTTGTAATTTATTATATATTCTATGATATCTACCATTTTGCATCTGCCATACGTTGCTATCTGTCAACTAGCATCCATCATTTGTTATTTATATGTTATCTGCCACCGTCATTCGTTATTTGTTATGTATCTTTTGTCTTATGTCGTCTATCCGCTATCATCTATCATGTCCCTTATGATCTTGGAAATTAGGCAGTACAGATGATCGGTGATCTGATTCATCATCTGTCATCATCTGTTGTGCATATGCTATCATTCGTTCGTTATTTGTTGTTTGTCTTATGTCATTTAGTTTCGACCATCCATCATATCTTATACGATTCTAGAAATTAGACATTGGGCGTTATATTAGTTGTTATTTTTCATCTGAAATATGTCATCTATCACCATTTGTCATTTGTCCTATCTTCCATCTATTAAATGCCATTTGTTACTTGTTATATGTTATATCTGATATTTTTGATCTTCGGTATGTTATCTGTTAATCTCAACTGCCATTTATCATTTATCATCTGTCATTTATATGTTATCTGTTATTTGTCATTCGTCATTTATTATTTGTCTTTTATTTTATGTTGTTATCTATTCTGTTTTATACGATATTTTAAAATAGACTATCTATTTATATTATTATATTAACTATAATTTATCCGTTATCATTTGTAAGCTGTCGTTCAATGGTAATTGTCATCTCCCAACTATCATTTACATGTATCATTTGTAACTTGTTATTTATCATTTGAAATTTATTATTTATCATCTGTCGTTTATAGTTTATCTGTCATCAGTCCTCCGCTATTTGTTGTTTATCATCTGCACAACTTGCATACTTCTTCGCCTGTTAATTGTCATCTCCCATCTATCATATACATATGTCATTTGTAACTTGTTATATGTTATATGCCATCTGTCATATATTAGCTGTCAACAGGTATTTATTATTTATCATCTGTCTTTTATATATATGTTATCTGCTATCAGACGTCCGTCGTTTTTTTGTCTAATATCGTGTGTCTTCTATCATCTATCATGCCTTATATGATCTTGTAAATATGATAATGGGCATTATATTATATGTTATTTATCATCTATCATCTGATTCATCATCCGTTATTCACTATTTGTCGGTCGTTGTCTGTTAATTGTCATTTCTCATCTATCATATACATTTGTTATTTGTAATTTGTTATCTGTCATTTTTCATCGGCCATACGTTAGTTGTTATTTCTCAACTGGCATTTATTGCATTTTATCTGTCGTTTATATGTTATCTGCCATCAGTCGCCCGTAATTTCTCTTTTGTGTTATGTCGTGTGCTAATTGTCATTTCTCATCTATCATATTTATCTGTTATTTTATAACTTGTTATATGCAATTTGTTAACTATTAACCAGCATTTATCATTTATCATCTTTCGTTAATAAGTTATCTGCCTTCACTCGACCGTTTTTTGTTATTCGTCTTATGTCGTCTATCATCTATCATTTATCATCATCTGTCATTCACTATTTGCCATCTGTTATTTGCTATATGTTCTATGTCATCTTGCATTTTTATTTGCTATGTGTCATTTGTAAACTATCAACTGCCATTTATCATTTATTATCTGTCGTTTAAATGTTATCTGTCATCAGTCATCATTTTTTACATGTTTTTTATTTTATGTCGTCTATCATCTATCATGGCTCATATGATTTTTGAAATTCGACAATGGGCGATATATTAGCTGGTTGATCGATAAGGCGTTGATGTGTTGAAAATCCATATTCATTTGTATATTAAAGTTGTAAATAACTAAGATTTTCAAAAATGTGTGTTTACAACTTTAATATACAAATGATATATAGTCGGTTCGTTGGATCTTCCGTCGTACGTCACAAACTATCGCTTCAAAAAACGACGAAAGTTTTACAGTGCGTCCTTTTTCTAACGCATTTGGTTTACTTTATCAGACTGCATGTTTTTGCGTCGTTTCTCGAAGCGATAGTTTGTGACGTATGACGGAAGATCCAACGAACAGACTATATTAGCTGTTATTTAACATCTATCATCTGATTTATCATCTGTCATTCACTATGTGTCGTTTGTCATCTGTTAATTGTCATTTCTCACCTATCATATGCATCTGTTATTTATAATTTATTATATATTCTATATAATCTGTCATTTTTCATCTGCTATACGTCATCTGTTATCTCTAAACTGATAACATTCAGTCTGATAAAGTAAACCAAATGCGTTAGAAAAAGAACACACTGTAAAACTTTCGTCGTTTTTTGAAGCGATAGTTTGTGACGTACGACCAAAGATCCAACGAACAGACTATATTACTTTTTCTTTATCGTTTATTTGTTATCTGCCACCAGTCGTCCGTCATTTGTTATTTGTCTTTTGTTTTATGTGGTGTATCCTCTACCATTTATCGTGTCTTACATAACATTGGAAACTATACAGTGGCCGCTATATTAGTTATTATTTATCAATCTTCTGAAATATGTCACACACTATTTGTCATTTGTCGTCTATTAATTCTCATCTCCCATCTATCATGTGCATCTGTCATTTGTAATTTTTTATAGATCATTCAAGACTGATTTTTGTCTTAGGTCATCAATTCTCTATTATCTATCATGACTTATATGATCTTAGAAATTATTCAGTGAGCAGTATATTAGCTGTTATTAATTTATTTAAGTTAATTGTCACCTCCCATTTATTATGTTCATCTGCTATTTGTAACTTTTTGTATGTTATATGTCATCTGTTAATTTATCATTTGTCATCTGTCATATTTTATCTATCATTTGTCATACTCCAAAGCAAACTTATGTACAAAAATAAAATTTTGATGAATTGTTTTTTGGTTGTTGCAAAGAGCACTTGAAATTCCCTTGATTTTTTGGTGGTTACACACTCAGAAAGGATCAATAGATGAAATCTTTATGGTAATATCTGGATTGAGAAATATTTAAAAAAATATTTTTAGCAAATTCAATTCAATGAATGGTTTAAATATATAATTATGCATTTTTTCACAAACAAATATACAAATAAACCAAATATAATACATGTATGATAAAATGAATGTCAGTGAGTTAGTTTGTTTGTTAAATGGCTATCGACCAGCGGTCTTTCGGTCGATATATCACGTCAGTCTGTCTCTGAAGATGATGATGGTGATTGATAATGTGATGAGATGAATTCAAATGTAGTGATTGAAGGTTTTGAATTTTGGGATCAGGTTGGGATTTCTGCGCAAGCAGTAGAGGAAAAGGATGTGTTGGTTGAAGGGGTTTTTCGAGAATTTTTCGCTCAAGTATAGAAGGCGTTCATTGATGGGGATAACAGAGGTAGAGTCATATTGGAGTTGGTTAGAAGGATAGTGTAAAGGATTGCTGGGATGACCGATTTTGGTTAGAATTCTTAGGGAGGATCGCTCGCTAACTTGGATATTGTGGACAGAAGGATTGCAGGAGTTGGTAAAAGGACATTGCCATAGCCAAGTAGAGGGCGACAAATCATTTTATAAATTTTGACGCCTGTTTTTGTGGATATACCGTTTCCTGTGTAAGAAAGATTTCTAAATGATTTGTCCCTAGTGGTGATTTTTGTTTTGTTCAAGGCTGTGTGCTTTTTGAAATTTACTTTTTGATTTATGGTAATGCCAAGGTATTTTATAGATATTGAGGGAAAACAATTGTGCGGGAGATGTGAATGTTATATGCAGGATTATTATTACGGTGACAAGGAATTAAAATTTTAATTCGCCATTTAGCAAACCAGTGTTGCAGGGAGTCAATTAGCTGCTGAAGGGATTGAAGATCTTTTGGAACGGTGGGGTCGTGGGAAATTATCATCTGCAAATTGGAGGAGATATTTAGAGGGATTGAAGTGAAGAGGATCAGGATTGTAGATGTCGAATCAGAAGATGTTGGATAGTAACAGAGATAGAAGGGAGCCTTGGGGTAGGCCTTATACAGGAGAAAAAGGAGGGGAGTAAGAGTTGTTGATTTTGACTTTAAGTGATCTGTTTGAAAGGAATTGATTGATAATGAAAATAATATGGGTAGGAATTTTGAGGAGGTAGCATTTATACAACACACCTTGATGCCAGACAGAGTCGAAGGCTTTATGAATGTCTAGTAGTAGGACGGCTAATGAGTTTCCTTCAACCTGTGTTGTTTGGATGTTTGAAGTAAGGATAGTAAAAGGGAGGGTAGTGGAACGTTTTGGAAGGAAGCCAAATTGGTAGTTCGGGATACGGTCTTGGATGTGGGATAGTATTATTATTTTCCTAGGACGGGAAGTAGAGTAATTGGGAGAACTTAATATTAACAATGGTACACACATTTATCAAATGCTTTTCAGGATATTGGAATTATAAAAGAAAACCTTATTTGTTTTGTAAATGTAGTTAACTTAATAATGATATACACTTGGAATATTTAATGGTAGATGATAAAAAATACATTTGTTGGATAGATCACACAATTTTTTGGTATTATAAATAACATGGATTATCAATTGAATTTCAAATTAATTTATTACAAAAAACTTTTTCGATTTAACATAACTTTATATAAAACTAACATCTACTCTTAATTGCCATTTTTCTTTATTACTATATAATCGAAAAACATTGATTTCATAAAGAAATTGAAATGTTTTTTTGATAGTAAATATCATATTAACAGTTTATAGAAAGTCATGTTTAAATCTAAAGGTTTTTCCTTCATACTAAAAATGTTATCAACGTTTTTTTTTTAATAATAAAAAGATTTTAAATTTAATGAATTAACTATATTATAAAAAAGTCATTATAATATATTCTACTTTTTGTTTAAATAAAATTAATCAACTCGACAAAATCAAGACGAACAATGTTCAAATGTGTTTAGAGTAAAATATATTAATTACCTAAATATCATTTGAATTAGGATTATATTTATATAAGACACTCCGAATATGATTTATTTTAATCACACAATAAAAGTAAGTATTTATTAAATCATTAAAATGAAATAAAAACACGTAATGTAAATTTAATATAATTAATAATTAATAAACGCCAAACAGACGTAAATAGAGTTTTTACTTACTGCTTGAAAACGCGACTTTATTAGATATAAATAATTGGCCACAAAATTTAAAAAAAAATCTAATGATTTTTATTATAAAACCTTGAATTAATGTTTTTATTTTTTGTCTAAAATATGCCTTTTTCTGCAACATAATACAGCCAGCATTTTTTTAACAGTTTTGAAGTTTTAAGTTGTACCCAAACCAACTGATATTAAACTGACGTTTTTGATTTCTTCAGAATATTCGTAATAAAACATATTTTGTTACTATATTTAATAAAACTAATAAACAACTACAACAATTACATTTTAAGAATACATTGTTTTATAATCTCAACAAAATAAAATAAAACAATCGTTGAAACACATTCTTCACAAATAATAAAAATTATTTGTAAAGAAAGTATTAGTTTATTAAGATAACATAATACAATAATAAAAATACAATCTGTTTAAATCTAATATACAATTATATAATAAAGACGTACTTACAGAATCACGGTTTTATTACTTTCCGATTAAAAACAATTAATTATTTTGCAAAACAAAAACAAACCATTTATTTAAGTCTACAATTATTCCGGAAACTTCAACTGGCTTCATCTATTTGGCTGGAATTTAAGTTAGGGAATATTTGAGGTATAGTAATCTTTATCGTGGCGTTGTAAAATTTTTAAATAATCCTCTCGCTAAGAGATGTCGCGCGCTTAGCGTGTAGACACGAATAATTCAGCGGACGTGAATGGAAAAACGTCCTCTGGTCGTCCTTGATTGTCCTCCAGCGGTTTTTCGGACAGTTCGCGTCGCCGGTCGTTGGTGTTTGGACTGAATTTTCCTCCCCGTTAACGAGAAACTCTCAGTAAGTCCATTATTTTAAATAATAATTAGTCTGTAAATATAACACACAAACATAACCGGCGAATTGCGTTTACAATTTGTTGTCAAAAGGCTTGAATAATTTTTTTCCAGTCGCATTTCGTAAATGCAACAAGTTGATGCAATAATGCGTTATTAATTTCAGTATAAAAGTAATCATATTAATAAGCAATAAATAATATTATATTTATTATTATAATGGGTGCACAATATTATTAGATTTTAATAAATGCGATGAATTATAAATATTGTTTTTTTAAATATTTTTTATAATCTGTTGTAATTTCTGTAATTAGTTAATTTTTTTTAAAGCAAACGTTTTTATTTGGATCAACTTTATTCCCACGGTAACCGGTTGCACACCGAAAATAGAATTACGGATATAATTCAAATATCGTATTTTCATTTACCCTTTTAAAATGAACTATCACATAGTAACGGTCGCTACCATCATTTTCATTAGATAAACGTTTTTATAATATTCAGCGTATAAACTTATTATCTTGTAAATATCTTTAATAAAGCAATTGTTTCTTGTCGCCGTTTCTAGGTCAGTGCAATTACGTGAAACTTTAGATTTTACAAGTACCGCAACAGAAACTTTACAAATTTTCATTTAATGTAGTATTGAAAAAAAATTGAAAAATTCATTCTCTTCAGTGTAAGCATGGATTACCACGTAGTAACGGTCGCAACCACTCTCTTTATGAATTTAGTGGTAATCACGAATTAAAATACGAAGTATTTCTTAAACCTACAACAGTAATTCTTAACGAATACTACAACACAAATCTTCGTATTTAGCAATGATCAGTAAATTTTTCTACAACCATGTGAAAGACTGCAAAATATTTTAGTATATGTTTTTGTTACGTTAAAGAACACACCTACATATATTTTATATATTTCAATATTTAAATAGCCAATTTATTTTGTTTAAACCTCGTTTTTCTTGCTGTGCTTTGATTATTTTTTATTTGAAAATATATTGATAACTATTAGGATAATTTAAAAAATCACGTATGCTATTGTTTCTTGTTTTAAATTAAAAATCATTGTTCAATTACCACGTGTCACGCGTGCTATGGTTTCTTTTATTAAATATACATTTGTTTATAATATTATAACCTCAGACAACTTGTTTTAATGGAGAAGGAGACAAAATGACTTTGTTTTACCATTTTATTTACAAAAACACGGTCATCTCTTTAATATATTCAAGTTGTACCACATAGTAAATGCCTCTACAATTTAATAATTTTTTTACATTCAAATTTATTAAATAATTAATTAATTAAATTTTTAAACACGTTAATAACGTATTTATTAAAGAGCCTTCAATTAATTACATTTTGCTAAAAATGTTCACCTTATAGTATAGAAAGTCCTTGAGTTAATAGTATTAGTCGGAAAATAGTTCTTACTTTTATTGCATTAAAATGCTTCGGCGAGAAAGTACACAAACAGGTTAAATATTATTGATTTAGGTTTGAATAAAAATTAAATACTTGCTTCTACAACATAAATTAAAACGATTTAAAATACAGGCATTTTAAGTTTCCCAATTACATGAAATTTAATATAACAAGTAATTGTAAAGAATCCAAAATTGAGCAAATTGTTAAGAATGGATTTTTTTTCCGTAAACCTCATAGTTTTTTAGAAAAATATAGGGAAAGTATTATGATGGCCACATCAACATTTTATATGTTTCTTTACATTTTACAACTTCTAACTAAAACCCTCGCTTATGATTTACTGATTGGAGGGTGAGATAGAGGCCACTCACTCACCCTCCAATCAGTAAAACATCATCACAAATTATTTGAAATATTTGTATGAATAAATCTCTAAAAAATTGCAATTATTTGTGTGTTTATTACATTTTAGAACTTTTAATTAAAACCCTCGCTAATGTTTTACTGATTGGAGGGTGGATAGAGGCCACCCACCCGCCCTACATATACATGATAACTTTAATTACTAACCGCCGATGATTTTGCTGTAAAAAACAGTAAAACCCTTTATGTAATAAAAAATGAAACAAAATCAAAATTTAAGTTTAAATATAAATGACCTTCTATAGCTAATCTTATCTAATTTAGATTTAAAGTCTGTCCACTCATCATGCATCAAATTTTTACAAATTTTCCCATTCAAATATTTTACCTTTTGAATTTCTTTTTTATTCAAAAAGTTTTGTAATTAATTTTACTTCAAACCGCAAGACGATCAGTAATTGAAATTTATTACTTATGTAGGGTGGGTGGGTGGCACTCTATCCCACTCTCCAATCAATAAAACATCATTAAACATTATTTGAAAAATTTGTTTGAATAAATCTATTAAAATTTGCAATAATGTTGTTTATTTTCGTTTTACAATTTTTAATTAAAACCCTCGCTAATGTTATACTGATTGGAGGGTGGATAGAGGCCACCCACCCGCCCTACATATACATGGTAACTTTAATTACTAATCGCCGATGATTTTGCTGTAAGAAACAGTAAAACCCTTTATGTAATAAAAAATAAAACAAAATCAAAATTGAAGTTTAAATATAAATGACCTTCTATAGCTAATCTTATCTAATTTAGATTTAAAGTCTACCCACCCATCATGCATACATATTTTATTAATTAACTTTCTTAAAAATTTTACCTTTTTAATTTCATTTTTATTGAAAAATTTTGTAATTAATTTTATTAGAAACCGCAAGATGAAGGAATTATAGTTTATATGTATATGTAGGGTGGGTGGGTGGCCTCTATCCCACCCTCCAATCAGTAAAACATCATCAAAAATTATTTGGAAAAATTGTATGAATAAATCTCTACAAATTGCAATTATTTTGTGTTTATTTACATTTTACAATTTTTAACTAAAACACTCGCTTATGTTTTACTGATTGGAGGGTGGGATAGAGGCCACCCAGCCACCCTACATATACATGATAACTTTAATTGTTAATCGTTGATGATTTTGCTGCTAAAAACAATCAAACCCTTTATGTAATAAAAAATAAAACAAAATCAAAATTGAAGTTTAAATATAAATGACCTTCTAAAGCTTAACTTATCTAATTTAGATTTAAAGTCTGTCCACCCATCATTAATCAAATGTTTACAAATTTAATTACTCAAAAATTATACCTTTTTAATTTCATTTTTATTCAAAAAGTTTTGTAATTAATTTTATTAGAAACCGAGAGACAAAGGAATTATAGTTTATATGTATATGTAGGGTGAGTGGGTGGCCTCTATCCCACCCTCCAATCAGTAAAACATCATCAAAAATTATTTGGAAAAATTATATGAATAAATCTAAAAATTGCAATTATTTTGTGTTTATTTACATTTTAAAACTTTTAATTAAAACCCTCGCTTAAGATTTACTGATTGGAGGGTGGATAGATGCCACCCACCCACCCTACATATACATGATAACTTTAATAGCTAATCGTTGATGATTTTGCTGCTAAAAACAATCAAACCCTTTATGTAATAAAAAATAAATTAAAATTTAAGATTAAATGTAAATGATTTCCTATAGCTAATCTTATCTAATTTAGATTTAAAGTCTACCCACCCATCATGCATACAAATTTTATTAATTTACTCACTTAAAAATTTTACCTTTATAATTTCATTTTTATTATGAAATGGCTAAAGAGATGCAACAAAAAGGAGTAATAAAACTAAAATAAAGGGAAATGCAATATAATATACACTAATATTTTATAACAAGAAAAAATGGGGTTTTATTTTATATTTTTCTACAATTAATTTTATTGTGAAATAATGAAAAAAACACGATCGTTTTGAGTTTAGCTTTCTTTTATAGATACTGCTACATTTATAGATAGTGAAAAAATTGACACTTTTTACTTTTTTCAAAATATCTAGTTACCCTTGACTTTTTTGAAAACTTTGAAAGTGGAATTTTATTCGTCTCGTAAATCTACACTTCTTTCCCCATTTAACCGTTTCTCTATCTCTTATAGTTTCCGAGATCCCCATAGAGAACATCGAAAAAAACTCACCCTGTATTTGTCACAACGTATAACAATAACTTTATATTGTTTATGTTTTAATTATCACACCCAGTTAAAATTTTCCATAGTGACTAATGAAATGAAATAAATAGCTTATAAGTAATTAAGATTATATTATTGTTATTTTTGTGTTTAATTTATATAAATACGGATTTTTAATATTGTTATCATTCACATCTGCGAATCATTTAGGTTCTAATATTTATTGTCACTGATATTCGTATTGAATGTGTATTCAGTAAACAAAAGGCTGATTAGATTAAAAGTAATCTTAAATTACTGATATATAACTTGTTTTCGTTAAGATATGATGGATTGTACAATTTCCATTGCTGATAATTTTAATGTCGAAATACTCGCGTGATTCCAATTACTTCTTAATCTGTTTGTATTTGTTTCAATTACCTTCACTATAATATTACTCTACTATCAATTATAAGTGAATTGAGATAAAGGATTATATTAAAAAATAGTTTATTATTTGTTGCATTTTGGTAAAAATACTTCCTCTGAAAGTGATAATTTTATTTATTTATTTAACGCTACAACATTTACATGGTAACCTAAAAATAATATAATTAAAATATAAAATAAAATATTGCAAGGACGAACTTTCGTAAGCGTTATAGTGTGTTTCTACATTGCGATTTGAATTGAGGGTAAGAAACTCCTACAAAATCTATAGATAGTGCAAAACTGTTTACGTTTTTTATAATACGTGAAATGGGACTGTGCATGCCATACGTAGTTATATGATATATGATGATACATGTATAAAAATTCTACTGATCGTAAAGCTCTAGAAGGTACGTTCATGCTAATAAGGTTTAGTAATTGCTCTGAATTGATGATTACGTTTAACAACTTAAACAAAAAGGAGGGGTCCATTTATTTCCTACGAATATCAAGTGATTTGAGATTGCTCGAGTGTCGAAACAGATTCCTAAGCAATGCAATTTATAGGACAATACTTTAGCAAATTTATTTTGCACAGACTTTAATCCGACTATGTGAGTCCTATACAGAGGTGTCTAAATAAGGCAGCAATATTCAAGGTGGGATCTGACTAAGGTATTGTATTGTTTTAATGCGCGCGTGTTTCCCTAAATTTTGTTGTTTATCTATCTATTCTTTTATTAGCCTTGTTAATTATGTAATCGATATGCAATTTAAATGATAGCTTAGAATCTAATAACACACCCAAGTCTCGAATCGTATCTACCTTGCATATTATTCAGACTATAAATGACTATGTTCAGTAACACCACTCATTAATTAAGGCCAAATTACTTTGAACCTCAATACAATCAGCAACAGCTTTCACTTCTAAAAATATTTTTAGATCGTCTGCAAATAATAAGTGTTGACAGGAGAGTTGATCAGATATATCGTTAATAACCTAGGTCCCAAGTGAGACCCCTGGGGAACCCCAAAAGTTACATGAAATGAGCTTGAGACATAACCATTGATCTTAACAGATTGAACTCTATCAGTTAAATACGACTCCAGCCACCTTAGCAAAGGATCACGTATACCGTAGGCTCTCAATTTCTGTATTAGTATCGAATGCTTTACACGATCGAAAGCCTTGCTAAAATCTGTATAACTTCTGATCCGATTTCCGAACTATGTAATCCGTGAAGATGAATAAGTTCGTTTGCGTGGAACGACTAGCGTAAAACACGTGCTGATTTTGAGAAATTAAATTACGAAACACTCCAAATAACCGTTTATACAATATTTTTTCAAAAAGTTTTGGATAGATTGAGAGCATGGTCTATTGGTCTATAATTCCTAGCGTTAGTTTTAGAACCTGATTTATGAATTGGTGATACAGATGCTGACTTCCGGAACTTAGCGATAATGAAAAAAGCCTATACAACATATAGTAGAGCGTGCAACTACAGTTACGAAGAGCCACGAGTGATTTTTAACTGAGACAGTTCATGTAATACTTGCTCCGGGGTTATGTCAATATTATTTAAGTTAACTGATATATTAGACGTAAAAGTTGATTTATGTTCATTATGCCGGTTTGTATACTGATGAAAAATACTCAGCAAATAAATTTTAGATTTCATCACCTGACTTAGCACTTCGTATCATCGTATATCATAAACATTGGTACCCCAGATGACTAATTTTTCTGATGAACAAAAGATCAGAACATAATATTATAGGAATTGACTGTTCAATATTATCTAAATACATTCTATAGCATAACATAGTTCATAGTTCCAACTTACATTGTGTTCTGATATGTGCAAATAACTTATAATCGGAATCATCAGATTTTTCCTTTTTAGATTTTATCAGGTGAACAAGTTTTTTGGAAAACCAAATCGGGTAGGAATTATAATTAACACATTTTTTCGGCACACTCAAATCTATAGCAAAATAAAGGATATCATATAATATTCGATTGGCCTGACCTGAAAACAATTATTGAAATACGATCAGTCAACACAAGCCAAGAAATAATTAATTTGATCGTAATTGGCACGGTTAAAATCAGGCTTTTAATGAATACTATCTACTATAGGGTCGCAACTATCTGAACTTATACAGATATTCAACGGGGAATGATACCTATCAGGTGAAATTATTGGTGGTAGCCACTGGTAAAGATTAATAATTGGAGAAACATAAATCTAGTGAAACACCATATTTATTCTGATTTGCAATTAATATTTGGCAAATTAAAATCTCCAATAATAATAATTTTATAATCGGAGTAATCTTTTACAAGTATGTCAAACACATTGCAATGGTTAGTGTAAATACTTAGAGAAGAATTAGGTGGAATGTAACAACAACATAAAATGATTTTACAAGGTCCACTGACAATTTTTACACTTATTATTTCCAAGGTGTCATCAGTTGGTATTCTGGTTGAATGTAGGTTCTTCCTAATTACAAGGAGCACGCCACCACCTCTGGTTTTTTGTCGCAACTGAACGGTCGGTGCGGTACACAGCATAACGGGAATCGATAATCTCGTTATCCATGATAGAAGAATGTAGCCACATTTCGTTTAGAGCCAAAATACAATAATCCTCAGATAAAAAAGAACTGTAGAAATCTATTAGGTTGGTCCGGAGGCCTCTCCCGTTCTCATAGAATAACGAGAAACCCCTCATTTGTCTTGGTGTACATGACTTAAGTAAGTTGGAGGAGGAGTCAAACGTCGCTTGTAGTTTGGGCCTCGAGGAAAGAACTCCTTTACTGCAATTCCAATAGGTCATTTGTTAGGATCAAGTAGGCCTTGAATTAGAGACCAACTTTAAAGAAACAGGTATCCTCATTACTTGTGAGTGGAAAACAATGAATTAATTGTAGGTTAGCTAAGTATAATGATCAATAACTATTACCCCCTCAACAAAAAATAGTTTCTTATGGACTATTTTACTTGTTTCAACATTACACCGGCTCCACGGAAATACTATAACATTATTAAGCACAAAATAAAACATAAACGATCTATTATAGCATTTTAATGTCAACTATATTTACCGGAGTATATATTTATGAAAAGAATAAAGGAATAATCATTTGCATCCCTAAACCTGACAATAATCAATAATCATATCTCACAACCTACCGCCCGGTTACTCTCTTTCCTATAATAGGTAAACTATTTGAATCCCTCATAAAAGAAAAAATCCTAGAATCTTCTAATGTAACATATACATTACCGATTTGGTTTCTTCCATCAGAAGTCAAATACCTTTTTCAAATGTTTCCTCTTAAAAATTCCTCAATACCTTACAATTCTAATTAATAAATTCCTTTCTAATCAAATTAGGTGAATTAAAACTCTTGTTATGTTCCATTTCTTTAAAGAATTTCTTTAAAAAATGGAACATAACAAGAGTTTTACTTCTCCTAATTTGAAAATTTGATTCCATCAAGAGAGTAGCAGAACAAGTATCGATCCTTACTATTCGATCCTATCAAATAAAAATACGACTATTATTTTCCATGTCATTCCCACCACAAAGATCCCCATTTTCTCTTTTACTTTATAATCTAGATTGCCATGATTTATTTTCCCCCGTTACAATGCACGAGGGTATTTCTAATGGCGCATGAAACTAATAGCTCTATCTACTGCCCTTAATTCGCTATAAATAACATGAAACCGTTGATTGAAATATTTCAATCAACGATGAAACTGTCTGCAAATTGGTTCCCCAAAAAATCGTACCTGCAAATACCTAGGAATTCTACTTGATCGTAAACTATACTTTAAGCCTCATACCCTGTCCATTGAAGTCAAAGAAAAAAAAATAGGGCTCTCTATTTTCGTGCACTAACTATTAACAAAAACCGCGGCCAACTTTAAAAAATCAGCTGGCCCTTATTAGACTATGGCTCAATCCTTTTTACCCAATGTCGTCCTTCCACCTTGCATCATATCCAAGAGGCAGATATATTCGTACTTTGAACTCTTTCAAAAATTAGACATCCAAGTAATCCTCATCACAACCCTTCCAATAATAAATATGTTGTTTATCATGACTTTATTGAAAGCAAAGGTGAACTCATAAATTGTAAGAAACTTAATTTCTTTCACCAGAATCTTTTGTAATTTACATTGTTGATAATGCTGTAAAAGCAAAAATGTATTATTAGTAAAACAATTTTTTTATTAATTCGTATGTGTATCATCTCGCATTTTTAGAAAATCACTTCATTAAGTTCTTAGAAAAGTATACTAGACTTTTCATCATATTCGAATTTGCATCCTCTGTGTATGATTGTATCTAATGCCTTGCTCATATTAAAGTACTATCACTAAACATATTATGTAATTTACGAACATAAAATGGTTAAGAATCCTATTTATGCAATACGATTCATTGGGCCATCACTTTACAACGTTATCGCACCTACGTTCTTTATGGCATAGATAGCGTTTACAAAATAGATGTGATAACAGCACTGCAAACAAGTGACGCTTCACAATCGAGACTAAATTTATCACGGTTATGGACAAACAAAATTTCAATGCTATTGATTATTTCGAATGCTTTTATACCGTTGCATAGATTATTTAATAATTTTTTTATCGTATATTTTTACACCGTATAAAGTTGATATAATAGAAATTCGTACAATACAAATGACAAATTTATTAAAATTTTCCATAATAATTTAAAAATACGAAAACATTTCGTGAATCTACAACAATGAGTCTTACTAAGACTACAAAACAAATTAATTTTGAAACAACTACTTCTCTGGCTAAAACCTCGACAGACATTGAATAAAACAAAATTAATTTGCGTGTTACGACTAGTACAACTATCAAAGCAACACTAATTTGAATGAAATTATTTCTGTTGAATAAACTAGTAAATGAATAATTTTCCATAAATTCCATTATTCGATTTAGTAATGGTTAATAGGAATCCTTGTACTTTTACTTTTGCTAATATTAATTTGAATATTTTAAAAATTATACGTCCACAACTTGCGAATTTGTAAATAATTTTTGGGCCAGAAAAATTGCTCAAAACTAATTAGACTAGAAAAACAGATTTGATTGAGAAAATATCATAAATATTTATCTTTACAGATAATTTTGGTAATTGCAATAATTAATTATTAAAACATATAGATCATTCAAATTGAAAAAAATCTTACAGATATTTATTGTCAAAAACAAATGTAGTGTTAAATTCATAATGTATTCTATTTGACTTGTTGAAGCAACTAATTCCCAGGCTAAAACCACGTCGGGTATTAAAGTTTACAGCTATAAAAGAAAACATTGTTTTAATGTTTTTCTGCCAAATAAACTTCGTCTCATTCTTTTGGATTTACGAAATGTTTTGTATTATAAATTGATTAGTACATCGATTTGACTAAGTTGGAGTTTGGAGGACTTATTTCCTGATACATGTTAATTAATTAAATAAAAACTGCTATGTGTGATATTAACGAAGTAAACGTATTTTTATTATATCTATTTGACAAATATGCTGACACATTATATGGTTTAAAAACCTTTTTATTTTTCCACAATTAAACGAACACTGAATAAAACACTTACTATGTTTTTAACTAATTTTAGTGGTTAAAAACATAGTAAGTGTTTTATTCAGTGTTCATAGTAACATAGTAATGGTCACAACCATCATTATGATTTTCCACAATTATTATTATTATCATTCCAGAACTATTTGAGTTATGAATCCCAAGTTGCCCAAAATTACTTGCTATTTAGGTCCCATATATTTACTTTAATTTTTTGTACTAGTAGTAATAACCACCGACTCCGTGGTCTTTCCCCCTTGTTATTTGTCTAAACGAGCTTATTTCTTTATTGGATTGCTTTCAAGACTTCAAAACTCTATCCCAATGGCTTAAGGTACCGATCACCCATCATATTGCAGACTGCAACCACAACCCTTGATATTCATTATCGTTAACGTCGCTTTTTCTTTTGATTAAACGTAAAATATATTTGCAAATGTACTTGCTAAGTAATTAGTAATTAAAAATACATGTACATATTTTCCTGCTGCAACGGCATAATCATTTCTTTATCGACACTCGTTGACCCGAACGGTCGAGCCCCCACTACGTCACAGTGAAGTAACAACTTATTATTATAAATATTTATATATATCGGTATAACGTCCTGCCCTGCCCACTCTAGAAAGAGCTGTCGAACCGGTCGCACTGGTGAGTAGTCTTTAGCAACTTTCACTTTCGTCTATTTTCTACGCGATACGTGCGCGTGTTTTTTCATGAATTATGTGACCTTGAAATTTTTACAATAACAAATTCCGCCGCGCCGTAACTAACGGTATAATTGCGTCATGCATTTTATATTTCATTCAAAATTTACCTATCGAAATTGAAACATTGAGATTTTTGTTTGGTCTTAAATTCCCTGACATTAACCCAACTATCATGCTAACAGCAGGAGTAGACACCGCAAATGTACAGTTCTTTGAAGACTAATTTACATATATTCCAATATCAATTTCTTTGCCAATCCCCTTTTCTGTAACTTTTCGAACAATCCAGTCCACGTAAACCATCTCGTTGAGTCAAAAACTAAAAACCGACTTAGATTTAATTTCATATCTGAAGGAGTTTACAAATCCCTTCGTCCACTAACGATCAAAATCAACTAAGAGGTTCCATCACATCCTTTCGCTCATTGGCAAATCTAATCTACCTCAGAAATTGTTAAACACTTGGTTTCACTGAAATCCCATTCCTTTATTGATTAGGGCGACACTATACTCATGAATAATTTGAGTTTTTAACATCAATAGTATAAAATCCTGTCATAGCTTTAATTTTTGCTCAAATTCCAATGCTCATCCAAAAATTCATCGACATCGCGTCCAAATCTAGTAGTACATTACGTACACTTGGCAGTTTGAATCATTGTAAAAAATAATTATTAGTGGGATTACTTTAAAATTTTCAAAATTCATACAGAATTGACTTATCTTGAAGGAAATAACATACATTTAGCTGCATAAAATAATTAATCTTTAAGTAATCCCGATTCCAGTATTTTAACCATTCACAACATTCCCTACTTTTCTCCAATAACAACGTTTTTGTTGCTTAGCATTCACTCTTTCAATCGCTGATGATCCCTTCAAATCTTCTACACCATCCAAGCCTGTGGGCAAATTAAAATTAATCTTTTCTAATCCCAACTATTCATCTCTTTCCATAAAATCACACCACCTTCTTCTCAATCACAATCAATAGTACAAGTAACTATTCCATCTTCATCTGTAAATACCAAAGCATCCTATTTAATTCAAAAATCTTCATTAAACCCCATGCTCAAGTAAAAACTAAAATTAGAGTTCTGTCCAAATGAAAATGTATTGAAATGAAACTTGATGAAGTTTTGATATCACAAGTATTACCTGTTGCAGTTCTCCTCAAGTAACAATGGCAACCTATTTCAACTACCCGGACCCAGCCCTACAAGATGAACTCAGGAAGATCGCCAACGCGATCGTCGCCCCCGGCAAGGGCATCCTGGCCGCTGACGAGTCCACCGGAACCATGGGCAAAAGGTTGGCCGACATCGGCCTGGAGAACACCGAGGAAAACAGGCGCGCCTACAGACAGCTCCTATTCACCACCGACAAACAAATCGGCGATTACATCTCCGGCGTGATCCTCTTCCACGAAACTCTCTACCAGAAGACCGACGACGGCACCCCGTTCGTCGAGCTCTTGAAGGAACGCGGAATCATTCCCGGCATCAAGGTCGACACCGGCGTCGTTCCATTGATGGGTACTGAAGATGAATGCACGACACAAGGTATACAATTATATCAAAATTATTGTTTTTATAATTACTTCATACTTCATAAAATAATTACTTGTAGGTCTTGATGATTTGAACAAGAGGTGCGCTCAGTACAAGAAAGACGGATGTCACTTTGCCAAGTGGCGTTGCGTCTTGAAAATCAAGAAGAACACACCATCATACACGGCCATCTTGGAAAACGCTAATGTTTTGGCCAGATACGCCTCTATCTGTCAGATGAACGGTCTCGTCCCGATTGTCGAGCCTGAGATCCTCCCCGACGGCGATCACGACATTATCCGTTGCCAAAAAGTCACCGAGGTCGTCTTGGGTTTCGTCTACAAGGCCCTGAATGATCACCACGTCTTCCTCGAAGGCACCCTTCTCAAACCAAACATGGTCACTGGTGGCATGAGCCACGCAGTTAAATTCAGTCCCGAGGAGGTTGGACGCGCTACAGTTACAGCCCTATCACGCACCGTTCCACCAGCTGTACCTGGAGTCACCTTCTTGTCAGGAGGACAGAGTGAGGAGGAAGCGTCTGTTAATTTGAATGCCATTAACCAGTAAGTCTTTTATGGTAATAAATTATTACATTATTGTTATTGATATTATTTTAGGTTCCAAGGTAAAAAACCATGGGCTTTGAGCTTCAGTTTCGGCCGTGCCCTTCAAGCGTCCGTGCTGAAAGCATGGCAAGGTAAGAAGGAGAACGTCGCCGCTGCACAAGCCGAGCTCCTCAACCGCGCTAAAGTAAGTAAACACAACTCCTTAATCCCCGATCCTAATCAATTCTTCCCTTCCAACACAGATTTCGTCCCAGAGCAGTCTAGGCTGCTATGATTCCAAATCAAAACAAAGTTTAGCTCAAATATTTGAAACATAGTATGTGTAATGAAGAAAGCATCACATCATAAAATGACTAAATCACTTGTATGTTTCAGGCCAATTCGTGTGCTTCCGTTGGAAAATACTCCGCGGGAAGTGCTGTTGGTGCAGCCGGAGGAGAGGGACTGTTTGTCAAGAACCACGCGTACTAAAAAAACTTTTTTTAAATCGTTTTATAACTGAAATACTATTATTAAAAAAAAGAGAATGTTTTTAATGAAATATATTTAATATGTTTTATTCCATTTTTTTTAATTATGCAGACCACTTCTACTTCCAGTAATTGTATTACATTAATTTTGATTTTAACCTAACCATAAGGTTTAAGGGTGGGACAGAGGCCAACCACTCACCCTACATATTTATAGTAACTTTAAGTACTTTTTATAAATGTTTTTTTTTTCTTTCCTTCAAATGAGTGTTTGTAATTTACGTAAAAATGTATATAGGATGGGTGGGTGACGTTTATACCACCCACTAACTGTAAAACATGTATGAATAGTAGTAGTAATAGTGTTTGGTTATCGACCAACTGTGTATTGTGTATTAGTGTGTGTAAATGAGCTTGTTACTTTAAAGGATCGCCCCGTCACTCTAAAGCACCATTAATTGTATCCTAATGGTGAATAGTACCGGTCACCCATCAAACTACTGACCCGAACCAATGTTGCTGCACGTCATTCGAATGCGCAACCACCGGCGTTTCATGTATGGATATTTTACTGAATTATTATTGAATTGATAATAGTGAAGCGTGTAAATTGAGTTTGTTTAGGCAACACATTATGCAGAGTATTTCTTGAATGGCTTTCCCATTTATCACTTGGTGAAACATTTTAAACTATTACTGATGAAGGTTTAAATTAATTACATTTTAGGTCGATAAAAGCGAGGAAACGCCTCGTCAACGCCAACCAGGAGATTTGGGATTCCCCGATTTTAAAATCCCTTATTACCTGATTATAATTTTAACTTGTCTGTTTCTATTCTAACTCACTCTTGATAGTGCCTTAAAAAACGAAACTAGTCGAGTAAATAGAGAAAAATTGTGAAACGAACGTGTAATTTAATTTAAACTTTAATCGATAATATATCGTTTTGCATAGTTTATAATTTAGCGCGAAACACACTTTAAATATTGGATGTGCCTTGCCCAGTGGCAATATTGTAACCAATGAGATGCAATTGTTTCTAGTTGAAAACTTTAACCATTAGATTTGTTGGTTGACGTAACCGTTTTCAATGATAGAGACATTATTACGGCGACATCTATTGTTTAAACGTTAAACTGATTTTCCTAATTGAGTGGACATTAATAATAATAATCCTGAGCATTAAATTATTGTCTGTGGCTGTAGTTAATAGTCAAACTATAATTAAATGTTTTTGCTTTTATTAACTGAACTTTAATTGTTGAATTTGAATTAGTTGAATTAAGTTCGTATTTTTATTGTATCAAACCTTAGAATCAGCAATTAAATTATAGTCTGTGGCTGTTGTTAACAGACAAACTATAATTAAATTTTATTACTTTTATTAACTAAGCTTTCGTGGTCCAATTATGTTCGTATTCTTAATGTATTTAACCTTAGAACTAGCGTCTGAATTATCATAATTATTTATAGAATTTCTTTTCTATTCTGTTAACTTATCAGTATATAGAAGACATTTCGTTTATTATATCAATTTGTATGACCCAGTGCATAGTTTCTGCTTTCAAACAAAATATCTAATAATTAACAAATGCACCATGAACGCTGTGCATATTGTGTTGCCTATATAATTCCAACGTCATTTGTTTATTTAATTTGTTTAACCTTATTACAACTCAAGGTTCACCTATAGAAAAAAAAAAACGCGCGCATGTACACAAACTGCATTCTCTTATCGTTACTTTCAATAAAAATGATTGACCTTAATTACGGTCGATAATGATCGGGGAATGTATTTGCCATTCATTGTGAGACGTTATTTTCATTATCAAATTATGATAACTCAAACAATTGCATTTGAATTCCCACCCTCCAATCAGTAAAAAATAATCGAGGGCTTTAGTTAGAAGTTGTAAAATGTAAGTAAACATAAAAAGATTATGTGGCCATCATAGTAATTTATTTACATTTCTCTCGAAAACTATGAAGTTTGCGCAAAAATGCCATTCTCAGTAATTTGTTCACTTTTGAATTCTCTATTATTATTTCTAATATAAATTTTATGTAATTCTAATAGTTTATTAGCAATTGGCAAAAAATCTTAATAAACAAAAAATGGCTTCGAGTAAACATCCACTTCCGATGTTTGAATGTTCACCAAAAGCTTTTCAATTTTAGTTTTTAATAATTAAACCTTAAGTTTAAAGATTCATCTCAATAGAATCATTCGTTTTTGAGATACAGCGCCCACAGACACTTTCACACACGAAAACAATACTTCCCCTATATATTCTATATAGGGAAAGTAAAAATTGCTGAATATTTTAGGAATCCATGAGGGAAAATGCTTTAAAAATTTTAAACAATTGAAAAAATTGTTAAAATTTGAAGGTCAAATTTTTGAAAATCCGCAAAAGAAACTGCTGAAAAATTATAGAACCCTCGATGGACGTTGTTGAAATCAAGAATATAAATTGCTGGAAAATCATCATAAAAACACTCCAAGAAAATTGTCAACATTTGAGATTAGATGCTGAAAAATTTTAGGAATCTAAAAGAGAAATTGCTGCAAAAAAATACAATTAAACTATCTCTAGAAAATGTTAAAATTCTTATTGAAAAATAATCGCAATTTAAAAGAAAATTCTGATAAGATAGGGCAAAAAGCAAAAGAAAATCTCCTCAAAAACTCTAGAAATTTCAAAAAAAATTCTACAAAATTTCAATATAATGGACACAATTAAATACATACGTCTGATTAAATGAAACTAGAAATGCTAAATATTACTTCTTAAGAAGCATCTGTGGTATTTCTTAATACGCGTGTAAGATCTGAAAACTATGATTTAAAACTGCTAATCCTGAGAAGCGTTTTATAAAGAATAGTACTTATAAGTGATAGCTAAAAGTTTTTAGAAATACATAAAACAATTTGTAGACACTTATAAAAAATTAATATATCTTGTTCATATTTTTAACAATTTATTTATATAAAGTATTACATTATTATTAATTAAAAGAAGAAAAAGCAACTTTTTATAATTTCAAATTTAATTAATAGCACACAGATGTTAATGTGTGCAACGAGGATGATTGCAATTAAAAAAATATCTGCAATTCATCGGGTGAAATACGCAGGTACTTATAAGGAAACGTTTTATGACTGTCGGACGAACGAGCAAAGAAAGGCTTGCCTCGGTACTTTCACGCCAACGCCGTTTGCATTCGAAAAGAAAAAGATCAAATTAGAAATAATGCCTAATAGTACACTACCGAGTAATTTCGAAAATAACAGTGCCGACACGAAACCTATTAACAGGTTGATGGAGAAACTAGAGACGAACCGTCGGCACGAAATCAATAATCTTAGAAGAATGTTGACATTACAAGAAAAAATATTATCGTACCGATTGCGACTTTCCATACGTTTGATTTCTACGATTTGCAAATCGTATCCGTTTCAAAGCTGAAATTAAAATGAAACTTTAACATAACGCAAGCTTGGTAATTCGATATGCATTCTTGAGTTATGTTAAGGTTATAATAATGATAAAATTAAAATAAGAAATTATTCGACAAACTTGTACTATTAGGATGAGATGTATTAACACACCCACCAGATTATTAATTATTTGTTTCGTTCTCTATAAACTAAACAACGAACTTTTTCTTCATCCACGACTTGGTGAAACATAATTTAACGATAAGGTAAATTAGTAATTAATATCACTTGGTTTTACTTGTTTTGCAATTTTTACTAATTAATTACTAATTTACCTTATCCTCTATAAACTAGTTTTGATGGTAAAGTCTATAATGAATTATAAATAGTGATAATTGATTTTTATATTGTAACAAAAGATAATTTATGTTTTCTGTATTAGGTGGCTTTAAAAAAGTAAGTGTAGATTATGATAGCCTAATTGATAACGCTTGAAGATCATTATCACGTATCCAAGTCATTACTTATTACACTTATTGAAAATCGTTAAACATGTTTATATTTATAATCATGAAATTTAATGGTCAATAACATGGCAAGTGTTGTAAATATTCCAAGGTGAACAGTCAATGGAAAAAAGTATAAGTAAAAAGGTTCTGGCCTTACTAAAAACAAGAAGATGGAATAAAAACCTGAAACATTATTCAGAAAATATAAATTCTAAACATTTGAATAAAACATCAATTATTTATTTGAAATCGTTTTGATGCTCTTATTTTAATTATAACCAAAAAAATATTAAAATCAGGACCTTGAACAAATAATACGTCAACCAGTGAAATTAATTGCATGTCTAATAATATACTGCTCCTTATTATTAACAAAAAACCAACCACTTATTTATTATTTGAATAATAAATTTAAAATTAGGTTCCATCATGAAAACCAACGAAAACATCATAATGATAGATGTGACTTGCTCCATAATGTAAACAGTATATTTATACCATTAAATTTTAAAAACATTGGATTTTAATTTAGTATTTATGACATAAAAGCAAACAATTTTTTCTCATATTGAATTTGCGTTAATGTAATGCCTGCACACGTCAGTATAATTATAAGTATTATTTAATAAAAAAGCGTACATATTTGTAAACTTGATTGATCTGCTTATTGTTCACTGTGTGCTTGATTTTTAATTTATTCCATAAATTCCTTACGACTTTTCTCAGAATTCAGAATTAAAATGAGAAAGCTCTGGAAAATTTAAATAAGATATAGCAAAAAGACTAAAATTTTCCAGAATTTTCTCGTTTTAATTGCAAACATTTCCTAAAAACAAAAATACTTCTAAGAGTTTTCTGCAATATCTTTTTTTGCTCTATTTATTGGAATTATCTAAGCCACGAAAATTTTCTTCAACGGTTCTAAAATTTTCCAAGCTGTTTTTTCATTTCAAAAATTCCTCTTCCATATTTTTATAATTTTTTTCTTCAAATTTTAAGAAAGTTTCTTGAATAATTTACAATAATTATGTAAATTTTTCCACAGATTTCTAAAGTTTTTCAACAATTGCTCTTTTCGCTTTATCTTATGAAATTTTTCAGAAATTTATTTTACAGAACTTTAAAAATGTTTCACTATTAATTTTCTCCCTGTTTTCCAGCAATTTCTCTCTATTCTACATATCTAAAATAAATTCAGATTTTTTTCAATAATTTGTCTTCCAGATTTCTAAAATTTTCTAATTACAATTACAAAGTGATTTGAATTGAAATAAAACAACACAGTTGAGAGGGTTTCACATTTATTGTTGAACACTGCAACATGTTTCGCCACACAGTGGCTTCATTAGGCAGATGAATAATAGTGATTTGTTTAAGAATTCAAGAATTTTAAGAATGTTTTATACCAGATATTTATCGAAAGTTTCTAGAATTTTCTTTTTTGAATTGAAAGAATTTTAAAATTCATTTTATGGCATTTGAGAAAATGTTTCTTCTTTTATCAAAAATTACCAGAATTATCTTTTTTAAATTGCAAAAATTTTTAAATTTCACTTTTAGGCATTTGATGGAATTTTTCTACTAGATTTCTAATTTTTTTTTAGAACTTTTAGCAATTTCTCTTATGGGTACTTTCCAAAATTTCCTCTTTTGAATTTCAAGAATATTTATGTAAGATGAAATTCTTCTACCAGATTTCTAAAAGTTTTCAACAATTACTCTTGCAGAATTCTAGAAGGTGCTGTAACAAATTGCGGTTTTCTAATTTTCAAGTAATTTCTCCTAGATTTCTAGGATTATAAATGAATAAAATAAAGATAAATTTCTAAGACTATTCCACTCCTATTGCATGTAGCCAATGAAAATGAGGCATGTGATATTTTTTAGCCAATCACGTCAATTTATAAGTGAATAAACACCAAGTTGCTGTTTATTCACCTGAATAACCTGAAGTTAGCTATTTCCCGACAAATGAATTGAATTAGCCTTGATAAAAAAGCGAAAAACGTTGTTTCTACGTATGTCAGTTGCAAGTAGGTTATAAAATCAAAAGGTTTGGAAACACTTCATCATCCATAATAAATGCGACGGTGACAAGTTCTGCACCAAAAAATCAAACTTAAACGAGATCGTGTGTTTGGAAACGATTTGAAGAAATTTGCGCCGATAAAAACTACCAGTTGTTAGCAAAACTTTAATAGAAACTCTTGCCGCGATTATGATGACTGGGCGTATAATATAAAGAAGGTAAATGCAAATTATTTAATCAATGTCGAATTTTTCGACCAAAATACTGCAGGAGATATATCATAAAAATTTTAATATAAACATTGAACCATTCACCGATATTCGTTTTAAGTCGTGGAATATTCTTTCCAAATACCATTCGTGATGACAATTAAATCGGAATAAATTTTGTTTTTAGAGCATTCAAGTTTGTTGCTTATTCGCGATTTTTATTCGAGCAACTGATAGAAAAAATCACTCGCCTGGCGGCTCGTGATTTTTTCGTGACAGTTGCTCTCATTAAAATCGCTAAGCAACAAACTTTCATGCAAAAACAAAATTTATTCGTGTAAATTGTCATCACTTATGGTATTACTTGTGAGAAATTTTTAGTAGTTTTAAAAGTTTTCAGCAATATCTTTTTTATCGAATTTTTTCTAGCCACGATAATTTTCTTCAACGGCTCTAAATTTTTTCAACGCCATCTTTTTCAATTCTGAATTTCCCTTTCCAGATTTTTAGAATGTTTGCCATCAAATTGTAAGAAATTTCTAAAATGTTTCAACAATTGCTGCTCTTTTTGGTTTCCCTTATTGGAATTTTCAAAATTTTTTTATTCCAGCTTTTTTTGATGGTTTTAGAATTTAAATTTTCACGCTGTTTTCCAGCAATTTCTCTTCTATATGTCTAAAAGGTCCTTCTAAGATTTTTTTAAATATTTTCTCTTCCAGATTTCTTGAATTTTCTAATTACAATTCAGGGATTTGTTTAAGAATTCAAGAAGTTTTTCGACCAGAAATTTTAGGAATTTTTCTTTTCAGAATTTTCTTCTTTGAATTGCAAGAATTTTCAATATTTTTTGACATTTGAAAAAAATTTCTACCAGATTTCTAAAAGTTTTCAGAAATTTTAGCAATTTCTCCATACTTTTTAGAATTCTCTTTTTTGACTTGCAAGAGTTTTAAAATTTTATCTTTTTGGTATTTGATGAAATTTTTGTACCAGATCTCTAAAAGTTTTCAGAAATTTTAGCAATTTCTCGAAAGTTTCTAGAATTCTCTTTTTTGAATTGTAAGAGTTGCAAAATTTCATTGTTTGGGCATTTGATGAAATTTTTCTACCAGGTTTTTAATTTTTTTTTAGAAATTGTAACAATTTCTCTTATCGAAAGTTTCCAGAATTTTCTTGTTTGAATTGCAAACATTTATAAAGTTTTTTTTAGCATTTGAAGAAATTTTTCTACCAGATTTCAAAAGTTTTCAGCAATTCTAGCGGTCTTTTAATTTTCAAGAAATTTTATTTAGACTTCTCGAATTATTAATAAACTTTCTCTTTTTATGAATTTCTTACCTCCAACATTTTCCATTGTTAGTATTTTTGGTGATTTTTTAGAAATTCCTTTTGTACATATCTAAATTTTTTCAAGAATTAAAAAAAATCTCCTAAATTTTAGATTTTTTAACAATTATCTTTTTGCTTTGCTTTTGCCTATATTATTATTCCAATTATTTGAACATCTTTCTTAAAAAAAAAGAGATTTAAAAACAGGAATTTTCTTCCAGATTTTAATGAGAAAATTCAAGTTATGGAAGGAATTTTATTCAGTTCATCATTTTAGACTTTATACTTCACATTACTTAACCCAAAACTTAGAAAATCCTATTTCAAATTTTAAATAATTTTCTTATAGGATTCTAAAATTGTTTAAAAAAATTTCGAATCCTTAGATTTTTTCTAGACTTTTGGAATTTTACACCAATTTCTTTTCTTTGTACTATCTTATTAAAAGTTTCAAAGAATTTTTTTGAACATACTAAAATTTTCTGGTGGTAGTTTACTCGCTGGAAGCAAATTTTTCGTCTGAGGTCCTGCAACTTTTTTTTTCCAAACTTTTATAATTTTCTCTTTTTAATTACAAACATTTGTTTTTCTCCCAAATTTTTAGATGTTAAATTAACATTAGAAATGGAAAAAAATTGAATTTGCATTTATTTACGGAATCACCTTTTACAAAAATTGCAATTTGTTATGAAAAAAATCGGTTGAAATAATAAAATTTGCTTCAACCAATTTATTTTGTTTAGAACAAAGCACACATTTTTAGATTTTTAAACAATTTCTCTCATCTTTTTAGTAAGTTATTTTACAGGTTTGTAAATATTTTTCTGAGGATTATAGAATATTTCAGCAATTTATAATTTTTCTTTTCAAGTTTCAAACTTTTTCTTCGAGCATTCTAAATTTTTTTAAAATTATTTTTCGTCTACACTTCTAGAATTTTAGAACAATACTTTTTCAAAAAATTTCTCTCATTTTTTTAGTAAGGTGTTTTACAGGTTTGTAAATTTCTTCCTGAAGATTCTAGAATATTTTAGCAATTTAAAATTTTCCTTTTCAAGTTTCAAAATTTTTCTTCGGGGATTTAAAAATAATTTTTCGTCTATACTTCTTAAATTTCACAACAATTCTTATTTGTTTTATCTCATTAGAGGTTTCCAACATTTTCTTTGTTGTATATTTAATTAATTGCTCACTTAATCCGCGGTGAAACAATTTTTGAACTAAATTGTTTTATAGAGTGATAATTTATTTATATTCGAAACTATTATTTGTGAAACAAACCAAGTGGCATTTAGTTTAAATAAAGATATTTTCTCTTTTACTAAATTGTATCGAAATTTCTTTCTTAAATTTTAAAATATTCTTTATGGGTTCTAAAATTTTCCAGTGTTAGTTTAGCTCTTCGTCAAGCATTATAAATTATCTGTTATTTCTTCTTCAGATTTCTTTTTAATTGCAACAACATTTTCTTTAGGAATTCTAGAATTTTGAAGCAATCATATTATTGCAAGACTGCCGAGAATTGAAATTTGTAATTTCAACTCTTGAAAACATAAAAATAAAACAGTTTCAAATTTGCCTGGCGCAATGAAAATTTTTAACTTACCTCAAATTATTTTAACTCGGATTTAATAATACATGAATAAACATTAATAACTTTACTATAAAAAACTCAGCGTATTCTAAACCGGTCACAATAAACTTTATATTATATTATGTCACCTTAATGAATAACACATTATTCTGATCACACGCAATAAATTAAAAATTTACCTAGCGTACTCTTAACCTACCTCAATACTCCAGACGTTAACGTAGGTCAGGAGTACGCTAGGTCAAGATACAGTTTATTAGGGTAGGTCAAGAGTACGCTAGTTTAACGTATAGGAATACTCTCTTCCAAGTTGCAATAATTTTCTTCGAGGAATCTTAACATTTGCCAGTGGCAATTTTTTACCTTCTTATTTCAACAATATCGTTTCAGAGATTTCTTTGGGGCTTTTAGAATTTTTCAACAATTACTCTTTCAGATTTCTAAAATTTTATTTTTGATTAAATATTTTTTTTAATTTTTAAGCAAACTTTCTTCCACGATTTTTTTATCAAAAATTTCTTTCTTACTAACTTTTCCAACAACTTCATTTCTGAGTTTTTATTATTTTTTTCGATTTATTTAGGGAATTCCCTTTTATAAAAATTCATTTAATTTTAGGTAAATCACCAAGAGATAAGTGAGAAAATTATTCAAGAAATACATTTTATTTACTTGAAATTGAAAGATTTTTTTCTTTGGAATTGTCATGCAATGTTTCTCCCAGATTTCTAGAATTTTTCCATCATTTTTTTTCTCTTTCTCTTCTACATTTCTACTTTCATTTCGAGGGTTCTAAAAATTTCCAGCAGCACTTTTGTGTTGTGTTTTTCTAGTATTTTCTTTTATATTTTTCTTCAATAGTTCTAGAACTTTCCAGATTTATAGAATATCCTTTTTAAAATTGAAACGAAATTATTCTGCTAGGATTAAACGCTAATTTAATAAGTAAAATACCAAAATAAAATATATTTGAGTGTTTTACAATAAACAATAATTGAATTAAGAATTTTATTTGAATTATCGATTCCATAACAGTAACGTACAAATAAAGAGGATTTGTAGCACAGTTTTGAGTGATCTGTTCTCCAATGACCCCGCACTTTCTCCAATTAATTTAAACATCAAAATCTGGTTTAGCGGTCTAGTTTCGAAATACCTCATTATTTTTTTTACCAATACTTGTAAACGCGCGTTCATTTCCTGACTTATTGAAATTTTACACAACGGTTTTCTTCTTAATATATATTTTAAAAACTAATTTACAATTAGACAAATTTATTGTATAGAAAACAGAGGTCGATTATCCTTGAAACTGACGATAAGAACATCAAACGTATATCTAATCTTATCATAACTTATTGCTATTGTTACGAGACAGCGTGACTAATGAAGTGCTAATGGTTTTGTCACGCTATAATAAATTTGATTTTTGTTTTGGTCAATTAACTTGCATTCTCTGTGTGATGTGTTTGTTATTTTTCAATCGTTAGATGAAAGAAACCTATATTTTTAAATTTTTCAATATATTTTTGAATAATTCATAAATGAGTCACGTTATTTTTAACTGCGAATAAACACACATTTTAGCATGTCTACATTATATTTATTTATTGAGTCTAAGTCTTGGTTATCGAATCCCACAAATAAATTTATTAAGGATATTAAATCTACCTCTGAATTCCAATTAAAATTCTTATTTAGTGAAATTAACTAAAATCATTTGTCGTCAAAAACTGATTTGACTTAATTCATTATTTTTGTAATAAAAATATATTAGAGAAGTAGTCGTTTCAATAAATAATTTATTTTGTCTTAAACCCATTTGTTGTAGATTTACGAAATGTTTTCGTGTTTTTCAAATAATTATTTTTATTTTACAGTTTAATTTGATTTTTAACTCGTAAATTAAATTTGCATTATAAATCGGTTTGTTAATATATTTTATATGAATTTAATTAGTTATTACTTTTAACTTACATTATAAAACGATTATTATATTAATGTATTCCTACGCGTTGAACTAGCGTACTCTTGACCTACCCCAATAAACTGTATCTTGACCTAGCGTACTCCTGACCTACGTTAATGTCTAGTGTGTTGAGGTAGGTCAAGAGTACGCTAGGTAAATTTATTACGAGTGAACAGAATAATGTGTTATTTATTAACTAATGTAATATAAGATTTATTGTGACCTGTTAGGAATACGTTAAGTTTTTTTTATAGTAAAATTATTATTATTATTTTTATTAATAGTTTTACTACAAAATGTTTTATTAAGGCTGAGTTAATATAATTTGAGGAAAGTTGGGAATATTCCCGACCAATTCATATAGATTAATTAATGGTTAAAAAGTTCCATCGTATCAGGCAAATTTTAAACTATTTTTTTTAGGTTTCAACTCTTTCTCTTGGCAAATTTCAATTCTACACTAATTCTTACAAAATGATAAAAAGAATAGATAAATGGGGTGTTTAGATTTAGGTAATATATTAGAATTACGAGGTATACAGAGATTATTTACGATGTCACACATATGGGGAATAGTTGCAAATTTGGTTGCCAGATGTACAAGTCACTGTTCTATTGGGTTTCAAATCTATTTTATCGTTAAATATTTAAATTGCTTTAAGCAAATTTTGAAACTAAGCTTTTAGCTGCATTTATTTTCTTAGAAAATTTGAATTGTGCTTAATTGTAAAAAAATAAATTGTTTAGCTGCAGTAAATTTTATTTGTCAAGAAAACTTAAACACTGAAAAAAAAAACACTGAATAATTATTTAATATTTCTTGACAAATTTCAATGTTAATATTTTGACAAATTTTAAACCGTTCCTTTTTAATATAATTTCTACTGTATTTTTTGACGAATTTCAATTATTTTTTATTAAAATAAATAGTTTTTGTCACCATTCCTAAAATCTTTGTGTTTTTATTTTTTGTTGTTTTTAAATAGTTTCTTTTGTTAAAAATTTCTAATTTTGAAATGTTTTTTTAGTTTTAACGGTTTTTCTTGTTAAATTTGAATTGTTTTTTGCTGTCAAAAGTATTGGTAGTACAAAGCAAATTATGGACTTTTTATTAAATTTTTAACTCTTGCTTTATTAAATTCCAATTGTTTTTGTCAAAAATTCCAATTGTTGTTTAACTCTTTCTCTTAGAATATTCCATTTTTTTTTTTTGGCGTCAAAAATTTCAATTGTTCTAAGCGTATTTTGAAGTTTTTAATCTAATTTCAATTGGGTATTGTTTTTTCTAAACAAATTTCAAAAAATGTAGACTTTTTAAATGATACCTGATGATGATGTTTTTTTTTTAACAAATTTTAATAGTTTTTTGTCAAATTTAAACTTTTTGGTTTATATGACTTCAAATGTTTTATTTTTTGTTGGTAAATTTCAATTGATTTCTTTGGCAATTTAAAATTGATTCTTCTGTCAAAAATGTTAAATTTTAAAATATCTCTTTAAATGACTTCTAATGTTTCGTTTCAGTAAATTTCAATTATTCTTACTAAAAATTTAGTTGTTACGAGCATTATCTAATATATTTTGGTTTTATAATTGTATAATTGCTTTTTGGGTAATTTTAAATTGTTTCTTCTGTAAAAATGTGAAATTTTAAAATATTTTCTTGTCACTTTCATTTGTTTTTTGTCAATAATTTTAATGGTTCAAAGGAAATAATATACTTTTTTAATTTCAACTGCTTAATAAAAACTTTCTTCTAAATTTTCACTTTTTTAAATTTCCAATTGTTTTTCTTAGCAAATTTTTATTGTTTCTGTCGAAGAGTTCAATTGTTAAATGCAATAATTAACTATTTTTAGTTTTTTTTTAGCAAATTTCAATTATTTTTGTGAAAATTTTCAATTGTTAGAAGCAAATTTGTGAACTGTTTTTTTCCATTTGTTTTCGATAGGAAATTCAATTTTTTTTACGCAACTTTTGAAAAGTTTTTAATTGCATTTTCTTTCTTGACAATTTCAATTGTGTTTTGTTAGAAGAAAATTTCAATTGGATAAAGTAGTTTTTAAAAGTTTATTATTGGCAAATATTAAAAAGTGTTTGTCAGAAATTTCAGTTTTTACATTTGTTCAAAAAAATGTTTTCGTTTTCAAATTTTTCGTCGCTTTCCAAAAAAATTAATTGTAAAGGTCAATTGAAATTTTTGACGAAACAAAATGGCTTACATTATTAATTAAAATGTTAACAAAAACGATCTAAACTTGCTAAAAAAAATCAGTTAAAACTTAAAGAAAAAAATATTTTGAACAACTGAAATTTTTGAAAAATATTTAAAAATATTGCAAAAACATAGTTGACAATTAAAAATAGTTTAATATTTGGTTTAAATCATATGTTTTTTTTAGTTTTAACGGTTTTTCTTGTTAAATTTGAATTGTTTTTTGCTGTCAAAAGAATTTGGTAGTTCGAAGCAAATTATGGACTTTTTATTAAATTTTTAACTCTTGCTTTATTAAATTCCAATTGATTTTGTCAAAAATTCCAATTGTTGAAAGAAAATTTTTAACTTTTTCTCTTAGAATATTCCATTTTTTTGGCGTGAAAAATTTCAATTGTTCTAAGCGAATTTTAAAGTTTTTAATCTAATTTCAATTGTGCATTGTTTTTTTTTAACAAATTTCAAAAAATGTAGACTGTTTTTAAATAATATCTGATGATGTTGTTTTTTTTTTAAACAAATTTCAATCGTTTTTTTGTCAAATTTAAACTTTTTGGTTTATATGACTTCAAATGATTTATTTTTTGTTAGTAAATTTCAATTGATTTTTTTGGCAATTTAAAATTGATTCTTCTGTCAAAAATGTTAAATTTTAAAATATCTCTTTAAATGACTTCTAATGTTTCTTTTTAGTAAATTTCAATTATTCTTACCAAAAAATGAGATATTTTGGTTTTATAATTGTATAATTGCTTTTTGGGTAATTTTAAATTGTTTCTTCTGTAAAAAATGACAAATTAAAAAAAATTAAAAGTTAATTTCTTGTCAATTTCATTTGTTTTTGTCAATAATTTTAATGGTTCAAAGGAAATAATATACTTTTTTAATTTCAACTGCTTAATAAAAACTTTCTTCTAAATTTTCACTTTTTTAAATTTCCAATTGTTTTTCTTAGCAAATTTTAATTGTTTCTGTCGAAGAATTCAATTGTTAAATGCTATAATAAACTATTTTTAGTTTTTTTTATTATTTTTTTTTTCCATTTCTTTTCGATAAGAAATTCAATTTTTTTCACGCAAGTTTTGATTTTTAATTGCATTTTCTTTCTTGACAATTTCAATTGTGTTTTGTTAGAAGAAAATTTCAATTGGATAAAGTAGTTTTTAATTTTTTAACAGTTTATTATTGGCAAATATTAAAAAGTGTTTGTCAGAAATTTCAGCTTTTCCATTTGTTAAAAAAAATGTTTTTGTTTTTAATTTTTTCGTCGCTTTTTTTTGGAAATTAATTGTAAAGGTCAATTGAAATTTTTGACGAAACAAAATGGCTTACATTATCAATTAAAATGTTAACAAAAACGATCTAAACTTGCTAAAACATCAACTGAAATTTTTGAAAAAAAATTTAAAAACATAGTTGATAATTAAAAATAGTTTAATATTAGATTTAAATCATATTTTTTACAATAAAGGAATTAAAATTGAACAAAAAACAGGTAAAATTTAAACAAATAAAAATCAATAAAAATCTATAAAAAATGTCTTAAAATAGGGTTTCAAAATCTGAAATTTTCGACAAGAAACAAACTTCCTAAGGATTTTTCCTCAGTTAAATTTTGCTTTAAACAATTAAAGTTTTTGACAAAAAAAAAATTAAAATTAATCCTTTTTGCTGGAAACAAAAAAATGAAAATGAATTGAAAAACAGTTTTTAAATGACTTTAAATAATTAAAATTTTTAACATTTCAAAGCAACTGAAATTTGCTATAAAACCGTTGGAAACTTGAACAAACATGGTTAAGAGTGCAGTGAACAAAGTATCTACCATATTTAAATTTGTTTTTAAAGATTGAAACATTTAAAATTCACTAAAGAACAATTGAAATTTTTCCAAAATAGTTAGAATTTTGCTAAGAGAAAGAGTTAAAAGCTTGAAAATAAAAAAAATAAAAAAAAAATTTGCTAATTCAAATTGTTAAAACAACTGAAAATTTTAATAAAATAAAACAATTAAAATTTGTCAAAAATAGTTGATAAACAAAAAAAGTTAATTGTTTCATTTCAGCCACTATAATTTTTTAATAAGAAAACAAATTAAATTTAACAAGAAAGAACAGTTAAAATTAAAAAAAAAACTTTATAAAAACCGATAAAAAATTTAAAAACAAAAAAGTTTTTAAATATCAATTTAAAATCTCATTTTTTTTGACTAAAAATATTTACTAATAAAAAGCAGTTGAAAAAATAAAATTTGCTTTAACCAATGGATTTTTTTACAACAAAGCACAATTGAAATTGTCAAGAAAGAAAATACAATTAAAAACTTTTCAGAACTTGCTTAAAACAATTGATTTTTTTATCTAAGAAAATGGAATTTGTTAAACAAAAGAATTTTTTATCAAAAACAATTGAAATTTGCAAGAAACACTTATACAAAGAAATAGTTAATATTTCCTTTTAGCAATTGAAATATTTAATTAAAATTATTAAAACTTAATAAAAAAACTTGTATTTGTTTCTCATTTTTCACTTGGTGAAACATTATGTTAATAATAGGTTGTTGAAAAAAAAAATCACAAACCAACTGATTTTTTTTTCAACAACCTTCACTTACAACATACAAACTATGTGATTTTTTCCAACAACCTACTATTCATAAAAAAACAGTTTAAAATTATTTATTTTTTTTTTAAATAAAGAATTTAAATTTGCTATAAAAAGGTTGAAAATTTTGAACAATGTTTCTATTTAATTTGAGCACATGATTACAAGAAACTAATTTAAATTTAACTAGAACAAACCAGGTCAAAATTTGCTTTAAACAATTAAAATTTTTGTCAGAAGAACTAATTAAAATTTACTGAGAACAAACTTAACAATTAAAAGTTTCCAAGAAAGAAAGAAAGCATAACAAATTTATAACCATTTTTAACTTGCAATAAATAATTGAAATTTTTAACATTTAAAAACAATTGAAAACGGTTTAAAACTCGAATGACTAAAATCTGTAATAATATGAATAAATTTACTTTATTCTACTCTACTCTATTCTACTCTACTCTACTCTACTCTTTACTCTACTCTACTCTACTCTCTACTCTACTCTACTCTACTCTACTCTACTCTACTCTACTCTTTACTCTACTCTACTCTACTCTACTCTACTCTACTCTACTCTACTCTACTCTACTCTACTCTACTCTACTCTACTCTACTCTACTCTACTCTACTCTACTCTACTCTACTCTACTCTACTCTACTCTACTCTACTCTACTCTACTCTACTCTACTCTACTCTACTCTACTCTACTCTACTCTACTCTACTCTACTCTACTCTACTCTACTCTACTCTACTCTACTCTACTCTACTCTACTCTACTCTACTCTACTCTACTCTACTCTACTCTACTCTACTCTACTCTACTCTACTCTACTCTACTCTACTCTACTCTACTCTACTCTACTCTACTCTACTCTACTCTACTCTACTCTACTCTACTCTACTCTACTCTACTCTACTCTACTCTACTCTACTCTACTCTACTCTACTCTACTCTACTCTACTCTACTCTACTCTACTCTACTCTACTCTACTCTACTCTACTCTACTCTACTCTACTCTACTCTACTCTACTCTACTCTACTCTACTCTACTCTACTCTACTCTACTCTACTCTACTCTACTCTACTCTACTCTACTCTACTCTACTCTACTCTACTCTACTCTACTCTACTCTACTCTACTCTACTCTACTCTACTCTACTCTACTCTACTCTACTCTACTCTACTCTACTCTACTCTACTCTACTCTACTCTACTCTACTCTACTCTACTCTACTCTACTCTAATCATTTGAATTTTGTACAAAAAATTAATTACATTTATCAAGAAAAAACAGTAACAATGAAAATTTATTAAAAAAAAAACGATGAAAAATTAGAAAGAAAATCATCTTAAAATATGCTTTTAAAACTTGAAATTTCTGAGAGAAAATAATTAAAATCTGCTAAGAAAAAATAAAATTTGCTTCAAGCAATTGAAATTTTTTACATAAAAAAGAAGAATATGCCGAATAATAAAAACTTCAAAATTTTCTTAAATTAAATCGAATTTGTTAAAAAAAACAGTTTAAAATTTGTTTATACAATTGAAATTTTAACAAAAAGTGCTTTTAAGAAATGAAATGTTTGACTAAGGTAATTAAATTTAGCTGAAAAATAGTTAACAATATTATTAACAACGGAATTTTTCACAATATAAAACAATTAAAAGTTTCCAAAAAAGATTAAGATTTAGAAAAAAATTTATTAGAGTATTTAAATCATTTAAATTTTTCCCTAAAATACAATTTAAATTTAACAAGAAAAAACAATTAAAATCCTCAAAAAAACAATAAGAAAAATTAAAAATATACTATTAATAACTAAAATTAAAATTTGCTAAGAAAAAAGCAGTTTCAGAAAATAAAATTTGTTTTAAGCACTAAATTAAATAATATAAATAATTAAAACTGCAAAATTTAAAATAAAAAGTATTAAAGTACTTTATCTCTTGAATTTTGGAGGCGTTCACTTCGTAGTACATTTTTAATAACAAGTTAAACGTTTTTATGTTATTTAAAGTAGTTCATTGGAATTATTTATTTGACATTTGATTTTTACCATTTATAAAACTTAATGTTTTCATTTATGTTTAAGACATAAAGCTAATATGATTTTATTATAGCATTGTAGCTAATATTTTCGTTTCTACATTCCCTAATTTGAGTCGAAAAATTATAAAAATAGAAATATATCGCTTTCCTCAATTCTGTTTTTTGTTTGTTTAATTGTTACTAGATTAATTACTCTTGAACGGATGGAGGTTTCCGATCGTTTGATCTAATTATCACTTAATGGCCAATTAAACGTTTCAAATAATTCCAACTTTATAATGCTCGGGGATGTCGAAAATAAACACTGAGGAAAAGTACCGGTTCTCGTCAAAACAACATTAGTCACGAAGTTAACGCCTCGGCCATTAATCAACATTAGTTATTTTTTTATCGGTTCGGACCTAAGATGGAAAGTTTTAAATTCAAATAGGTCTCTCAGGTAAATATTTTGCGAGTGGTCGTTGCAATAACACATTAAAAATAACACGTAACGTTTGTGTGTGATACGATTAATCAACGCATGTTGTTGTTTTTCACTATTAACGAAGTAAAATTTATGATGAATTCATTATGAGTTCCACGTTTTACTTCTTATTATTTTTTATTAGTATACATTTTGAATTAAAAAAATTATTATAATTATAACAACAAAAATGCCGGGATTTAAGACAAAAATACACCTAAATATTGTTTTCTGGTGCGTTTCGGTTCGGCATGGGCATGCGCAGAAGAATTTTTAACTTCGAGGGAGAAGAGAAAGATCATCTAGGTTGAATTCAATGCCCAATTCTCGTGCAATCTAAATTACGTAATTAATAATATTAATTAGATTGTATTTTGACGTGGCTACCCATTCAGATTAATACAGAGAATGGTTGCGACCGTTACTATGTGGTAAGATTATGTTGGTGATGCTTCTGATCATTCTCTAGTCCAGTTGATACATAGTATAGCTTTGGAATGGCCAACTTATTGATGTTTTAATGTATTTCCCCATACAATCCTCTATGTTGGCTTTTGATTAGAGCCCTAATAACCTGTACACGCAACAGCAAAGCCTTGTTTGAATAATTTTTCCAATTTTCTAAATTTCTATCTGAAGATGACGACAGTAATACTTCCTAACATTTTCAAATATTCTATGTTGCTACATAATGAGTCAAACGAAATCCGGAATTCACTCAGAATAGATTCGATTGTTCTTGTTAAGACACGCCATATCGATTCTTATATCCATTGGAGTGTTAAGATTTGAATTCTTTACATATGTGTTTATTGTTCTGTTCAAACACGGTACGAACTACTTGTACATTATAAATTTGTATTCAGTATACTAGTCTACCTAATGACATTTACTAATCTGAGAAGAATAGAATAAACATATATCTTTGTTATAATAACTCTACGTATTTATATTTTTTCATTCAATCGGTGCCCAGTAAATATTAGAGCGTAGACTATTTTTCCATCTTAGATCTATCAAATATCCACAAAAACTAAATTCTCACAATTATTTGTACTGCAATGAATGATCCTAATCATCCCTTCCATCCTATCTAATTGTGGGTATAATGTTTTCAACTTGTTAATTTAATAATTAAATTAGAGTAGTTTAGCTGTAGACACCCTTACAGCACTGAGATCTGGTTAGATCTTTTGTACTAGTATTTTCCCAATTTCTTCGATAAGGTCAATTAACTTTCTGGGTGCCATGCCTTGTACTGTTCTATCACTAGTACGGTAAGTCAAGACTGAACAAGCTTCAATCTTCACAAAATAGCATATCTTGTCATCATGGGGACTATGCATACAACCCCTTCTGTAACAGTGACTTTACTAGACTTCCCCTGCACGAACAAATCAGAAAAGAAGGTTTAATAAGTGCGATGAGACTGAACTGGCATGGTACAGGACATAGATTCGGGCACTGATTAAACCAGAGTACCACAAAAACCGTCGCACGTAATGCCGACCAAATTTGATTTCGTATCGTGCTTTTAAGTTATTATTGACAGTCGCCAAGACAGCCTGAAGCGAATCAAAAAACATAACTCTGTAATCTGGTATTTAGATGCATCAAGAAGCGGGCTCCAGTGCAGGCTCTTCCTCTCGAAAAAGGCCCATCAGTTTTACAAGCTGAAACAATAGCCTTGGAAACATGTGCTTAAGTTTGTATGAAAAAGAACTACAAAGGCTCAGATATCTGTATAATCTTAGACAGTGAGCCTGCTCTTAAGAACCTCAAAGCGTACAGCTTCAATACCAAAACTACTTGGTACTACAAACAAGGTCTGAACCAATTGGCCAAGGGCAACAAGCTCATTGTAATATGTACTAGGCCATAGGAAGAGCGTGGTCCAAGAGTAGGGAAAAGTGCAAAACAGGGAACAATCCAAAATGTTTATTGACTTCTCGCCAAGCATAGCTAAACAGCTCTTGCGCCTCACTATAAACGGAATAAGAATAGTCTTTACAAGATAGGTAAAGTGGACAAAACCACTTGTAGACTATGTGGTTTGGCAGAATAACGGCTGAGCACAACCTATGTATAATTTTGGTCTTCAGTCAAGTGGCATATCCATAGACCTCTGTAGCTTTGCAGTTTGCTTTTTCTAGGTGCGCCTATCCAGTATTAACACTACATATTTCACCTGATCGGACAGCTTCTGATCCTTTTACTTTGGAAGCTTTTATATTCAGCTTCTTCTTAGAATTTTTCAGAAATTGTTTATTCAAATATTTAAAATTTTTAAGATATTCAACTCGAGGGTTACAATTTTTTCTAGAAATATCTTGTACAAAGTTTTAATTTATTTATCTAAACGAGTTAATATCGCTCTTTAAATCTTTCTGGGTCTTTAGATCTTTTAGATGTAGATCTTCGTTATATTCCTGTTACTTTTCATCCATGTTCGTTGTACTTGTTTCTCTTCTGATTTCGCATCATTACAATTTTTACAATGTTCCAGGTAAGATACAGTATCTGTGTTATCAAAATACCTGATGTTTTTCATTTATCTAGCGACTTCTCCATCTGTATTTTTATTTTACAATTTTACAGAAACAGCAGTCTATTTTTTTTAGGTATTTATAAAATTGTCTCACTGAATTTACCACTACAGAATTGTTTTTTTTTCTTGCCACACACTGATTGAACGTCTTATTTAAGTAGGTCGATAACATTTCTTGTCTATTCTGGATTTGAAACACAGTTCCAATTTCTACATTACATGCAAAAGTATTTAATACGAATGACTTAGAACTGGTGAAAATGTAAAAGCATGTTGAAAAATATCGTTTGTTCTAAATATTTAGAATTTTTTAAAATATTTAGAAGTTTTTTAAAACATCTGAAAACTATTACTATAAAAATCTAATTGTTTTAAGTTAAAACCTGTGTACTAAACGAATGTTTAAAGTTTGATAGGGCAAGAATATTAAACAATGACTTCAATTCAACAATTTATCTTTTATTCATCTCTTTAATGGTACTGATCACAAAGGTTATGATCTTTGGAGATGATGTTAAACCTTTGATTCTCCAACTAATATTATTATGTATATTTTGAAGTTTTTCTTATATCCAACATTAACAGGGCATTATAAAGTAAAATAAATAAATAAATCTAGCTTTGTAAACTGCCTGCAAGAAGAGGGTTATTATATCTAGCCCCTGCTGCAGTAGTGCAGGGAAAATGGCATCTGTTTCTGGTGCTTTGAAGGGTTTAAAGTTATTAACTGCCCATTCAACTCTTTCTTTGGTACTGAGTTTATCAGCCATGCGGTTGCAATTTCTAGGTTTCCTTCTGTAGATTGACCTGTGTTTTCTTGTGAGTCCACATAGAGACTTTCTTCTTTTTTCTGTCTACACACTGAGACGTTTTTTGAGCCTCTCTGCATGACACCCATCCGATTGTTTTATTAGCCTGTTGCTGTTTTAGTGGACTTTGGACACGACTCTGTGGAACCTGTCTGTTTGGATTGTATCAATAACTCCGTCACAGAACGTTCTCTTGTTTAATTTTTGATATTCTCAAGACCTTATTATATTCTGACAGTGCCTAGCTACAAGCATCTCAGTTGCCTGTTTTCTTTGCAGTATTGAAAGTTTTCCTGGCTTGCATCTTGAGACGACCTACATCCTTGTTCTACCGGGGCACTCCTTCGGAGGAGATCTCCTCTTTAGTGTACAATTAAATTCATACGCCTTAAGGATGCTGTTTCTGAACAGAGCCGCTGATTCCCACACTTAAGAGCTCTCTATAGAGGTTCCAGTCTGTGTTTCTCGGATTCCTACACTCCATTGCATCCTCCTTTGTAGCCTCTAAGTCGAACTTAATCTGTTGATGGCCCGACAAAATGGTTCTTTCACAACATGCCAATTGTGAATTGTGCTTGCTGCAAAGGAGGCAGCTAGATTGATTTCTAACAACTCCTGCCTGATTGCATTCACAAATATAAGCTCGCTGCCTCTATTATTAATATATTAATATACTTTGTGATTTTTGACAAAGTCAAATCTCTAAAAGATGGAAAATAAGCCCAAAATAAGGCAAATATTAATGGTAAAGAGAATTATTGGACTCTCACTACCTGTCGAAATATAGGTTAAAGAAGTAGAAGATCATCGCAACCACATTAACTCCGCTCAGCTTCTTCTATATTCATGTGCATTTTGTTAGGAAAAAGGCTTTAGGCATTGGCATCACAGTCCAGAAGGAGGTGTTTATTGCCTCTTCTGCACCACTCCATGAGTCTACTCACCTTTTCTGGTGGTGGTTTGCTTTGATTTCCTGGAAAGTAAGCCATCACAACCTACAGCTTGCCTTTGTTCGTGGTAATGTCTCTTCTGAGCATTAGAACTGCCCTTGAAGTAATGCAGTCTGTTTTATATACCCTTATGAATCCCGCAGTGATCCTATTTTTGGTGTTTTTGAATTTTCAATGAAGGACACTTGATGCCGCTTTAGAGTGATGGAGATTCAATTGAATACAGCGTATGCCTGCCATTAGTGTGGTCTATACTCCCTAAACTTTATGTTTTAGGACATTTTGACTTAAGGGTTTCCCTTCCATCCGTTTACATCGATCGTGTAAGACCTTTTGTGGCTCTTATCGTCGTTGATGACAGAGTGGTAAGGAATAAGGATAATCCTTCCTAGGTTTTCCTGGGATAAGTATTATGAGGAAACTACCAGTTTACTGGTGGAACGAATACATCACTGCTGCACGAGCCCTGGCAAACGCGGCTAAGAGACGCAGTAGTAAGTACATGAGGATGGGCGAGAAGAAGATCCGCAGATGGCCAAGTAAGTTAAAAAATTTAAAGGTTGCTATACTAAAGTATAAGAACTTCAAATGGTGGGAGCTTCTCAAGCTACTCAACGACACCTGGGTAAAATGGTACAAAATCGTCTTCCGGGACCACCCTAGGCCCATGCAGGAGGATGAGGAAATCGATAATTTGAGGGACCACGACTTCGAACACTTCAAAGAGGAGGAGGTAGCTAAGGCAGCTGCTGCACTGCCGATGAGGAAAGCTGCAGGGCCTGGAGGTATACCCAGCGAGGCTGTAAGCGCCTACGCTGGTAACTTCCCTCATCAGTTCACCAAATTCGCCAACAAATGCGTATCAGATGTTCATTTTGAGATTTCATTATCAATGAAAATTAAAATAATAAGTGAGGAGTTTTTATTTTCTTTACCATGATTTAAAAAATTGGGGAAAAAGTCATGAAAATTGGCAACATTTAAATATAGAGTGTACCGTTAATGTGGGAAATATTGTACGGTTTTTCTATAAAATTAAACTGATTTTTCTACGCAAATTTTAATTATTATGTGCTTTCAGCCATCACCACATGGAAAAGTTATGTTTTTATTCCAGCCTCCAGTTTAGCTTTTCACTATAGTGCCATCTCCTTAATAGTTATTTAAGATACACCCAACAGCTAAGCCTTGTGTGAATAATTTCTCCAACTTTCTAAACTTCCTCTGTAGCAAATGAAGCTTTATTAGCCCTACTTCCCATGCACGAACAAATCAGGAAAGAAGGTCTAAAGAGTGTGATGGATGCAGAAAATAGATTCGGGCATTGAAGGAGCTGTAACTATTACAATCAGACTAGAGCCTGCATGTGAGCTACCAAAAGCACATAGGAAGGGAGTGGTCCATGAGTAGGGAAAATGTGCAAAACTAGGCACTGGATGAACACACCAGATCAAAGACAATCTAAAATGTTTATTGACCTCTCGTCAAGCAGAGCTAAACAAATCTTGTGCCTTACTAAAAACGAGATAAGATTAGTAACTGATCTCCTTACAGGATATTGCCCAGTGAAGTACCATCTTTACATGACAGGTTAAGTGAACAATACCACTTATAGACTATAAGTGAATCTGCAGAGCACATCCTATGCATTTGTGAGCGATATGTAATAGGTCTTACTACCTTAATGCCAATATATCATTTTGGTCTTCAGTCCTCATGATCTGCAAAAGAACCTGCGGCACATCCATAGTGCCGATGTAGTTTTGCAGATTGCTTTTTTTAGGTGTGCGTTCCAATTAAGTTTCCTATCCAATATAAAACAATATTTCACCTGATCAGATAGCTTCTTGTCCATTTACTTTGGAATGTATTTGTATATATTATATAATAGAGATAAAGATAAATGAAGCTTTGATATTCAATTCCCTACGATTAGTAAAAGGTACCGCCACAGTTTTGTCAGGATTGACATTGAAGCCTTCCCTCGAATATCATTTTGCTATAGTAATGAGGTCGTCTGGGTCAGGGATAAGACAATAACCCTTGTTGACCTAGTTTATCAGGGGGTCATCCACTACGATAATAATGCAATCTCCTTGTATTATAGCGAAGCTTCTATGTCTGTTGTGAGGCAATCAAGTGCATCGACAGTATATTTACCAGTTTGATAGACAACGTGTTGCCTTATTATATCATTATCTGTAATTTTCTTTTAGAGGTTAAAAGGTTGGACTAATTGGTCGGTAGAATCTGGCCTTAACATGACATTCGGCCTGCTTTGTGGATAGCCTCTTTCTATTTCATTGGAATATAGCCTAGCATAAAGCTAGCTTTTAACTACCTGCAGGTAGGGGGCTATTATATCTAGCCCCCTTCTGTAGCAAAGTAGGTAAAATGTCATCTGGGCCTGGTGTTTTAAACTGTTTGAAGCTATTAACTGCCCTTTAATTTTTTACTTTGGTAATATGTTTACCAGCCTTGCTTTTGGTTACTCTAGTAAGTAGGAATATCGTTCCTTTTGTAGATTGAGTAGTGTTTTCTTGGTAGTCTACATATGTTGAGCCTGGGAAGTGCGCCTTTAACAGGAGCCCCTATGCATAACTTGTTGCTGTTAGAATGGTCTTTTGACAAAACTTTGCTGAGCCTTTTCGATTTTCTGAAGTCCTTATTATATAGAGTGTGCAGGAAGTAATGACGAATTTAAATTTAATAATTTATTAATCATATGACGTTTGGCAGTCGTGCATGTTTCATGTTTGTTATTAGCTATCCTTCCCATCAGCAGCCAGATAGTTTTTGTATGGTAAGCATTGTAGTTTGATGTTTATTTCCATCATGGAGCAGATGGCAACTAAGCAACGTATCCAGGTGAGAAATATTACGAAAACTGTGAAAGTCCCACCACAACTGTTTGTTAATTGTATGTGATACTCGGACGTAAAGCTGCCGCAACCGAATCGTCAGTTCAGAAGTTGATCCAGAAGTTTGAGACAGTAACAGCATAAGAGTGTAACGATTTACACCCATAAATGAGTCCAATAACACCTTTGAAATAGTAAACTCTTTAGTTGAACAAAGTAGAACTTTTTTTGAAAATGTCAAATCGACATTATTAATGTATTCCGTAAAACGAGGAAAATTAGGGTTTTAAATATTTAGAATATTTGTATTTCCCATTTTCATAAATAGGAAAAGTTTCAAGGATATTCAGAGAGGTTAGAAATATTCGATGAAGGTATGCAAGAAAAATTTGGGAGTATTTAAATAATAAGACGTGGGATACATATTACATCTTCTGTTTCAGATATTTTAGGATATACCTAGAAAAAGTACTTAGCAACTGAGAATTATTGCTTTTATAGGCACCCTATTAGACCTCTGAAGAGGGATGACCAATAAAGTAAACATAAGAAAACCTTAGTTCATACATTTAAAGGAGTTAAGTAGAATAAGACTCACAATGATACTAAATACTTCAGTTGAATTAATTAATTTTCATTTTGCAAGAACAGCAGAGAATTTGATTCCGTTGGAGAAATTTGCTTTGAGGTTTGTTTTTGAGGAGAAATTGAAGAATACAATGGTACAAATACTAATTGGAATACATGATTTTTGGTACCCAAAGTGCAGCATTATGCAGTCACACGATTTTGAGATTTTCATCTTGAAAAATTAGTAAAGAACTTAGCGACATTGGAAAAATCTAACTCGGGGCCCTTTTCTAAGAAGAAATTGATGAAAAGACAACAGCAAATGGAGTACCTAGCAGGTATTAATATTTAGATATACTATTTCTTTATTGATTTTACTTTACATGACCACTTAAAAAAAAATTCTAATAATTCATATAAATTTACAAACTACTTAATAATTAAGAGCATGGAACATTCGGAAGGAGTTCACGTAGTGTTTTTCCAATCAGACCCATACCATTAAGTTGGTAAAAATAGAAACACACAAACAAAAAGTACGGTATATACTTTGTTCACTACAATCTTGATGAAACGAAATTATAACATTAAGTAGAAGTAATTATTATGAAGTTATGCGCAATAGTTAACCTAACAGCATAAGAAATTGAATATATTTTTCTAATAAAAAATGCGACCAATAATGTATAATAATTACCACAAGTAAAATCAACAATTTTAATTATAAAATTACCATAGCACGAACATAGATTTTGCAATTATATTGTCATCAGAGAAGGAATACAAATCTATATACATACATAAATTTATACTACTTTGTCGCCAATAGCTAATGGAGGTGATCATTTGCATAAATAAATAATTACAAGGGACCTTAATTACGTACATGTGTAAAATTTATTCGATAATGTAGAATATGTATTTTAATGGATTCCAATATTATAGTTTTGATGGAAATAAAATTTAATTAATAGTAAATATAGAAATTAATTATTTAATAGTATGGATGTTTATTTCGTAATTTGTAATAAATAAATTACAAGTTTGATAATAATCACAGATTGATTGAAATTATACTCGTAGCAATAAAGCGTGTGTTTATATTGATATAGAAATTATCATAAAAATTTATTCATGCTTAAATAAATTATGATTTGATCTAATTTGAGGTACGCTTATACACGCTTTCTAATAATAAATTATATCAACAAGCAGTTAGTTACATTTTCGTCTTAAGTAATGGCTAGCACTAAATAATTATTTTAGTTAGTAAAGCAATCAAATGGTTTTTAAATTAGAAAAACATTAAATTATAATTTTACTATCAAAAACAGCTAAGGACTGGTTTTGAGTTATTTAGGTCTCGTCGGCACAGTGCAATTGAGGTCGTGTAAACGGAATGTTACTATGGGGTTTATAAGACTCTATTTTTTTAAATAACAAATGTCACCTTAATATTCTATCCTTAATAAAAACATATTAAAAGTAATTACATTATTTATACAAATAAATTATAAAATATTACGACAAGTAAATAAGTAATTATGTCAACTTAATTAATTTTCTTACAATTATTACCTGTAAATATTTATAATTGGGTACTAAAATTTCAACATTAGAACCCGTATAATTTTTTTTCCATTATTACATAGGGACAAAAAAACTAGTTTTAGTTTGTAGTTCAGTTAAAAAATAAGTCCAAATTATACACCAGAAACAATCAATTTTCGTTTTATTGCTCCATGACGATTCACGAGATATTAATAAATTCTATCTTCAAAATAAATCTTCTGCTTAGAGTGTAAGTAAAACTCTATCAATATTTAAAATAATTGTTTATAATGATCAACACTGTTTATACCATCTCATGCATCGTCAAAGCATTTACTTTATTTTTTATTATAATTTTAATACAAACTTCATCTTCAAAGTATACTCCAATAATGCAATTGTTCTAAAGTTCATTCCAGTATTGAAAAGGATCTTTTATATTCATTATTTTTGATGTGTGAAGTCACTTTAATGTAATGTAAAATTTTTGTAGGTTTTTTTAACACACCGTAAAAAAAATGACAAACTCTTGTCATATCGAGTTTATTTATTTATTCATTTGGTCTTCTTTAAAAAAATACATAAAATACAGAAGAAAAAACAAATAACAAAAACATTACGAATATAATGTATTACTTGACCCTAATTATAATCGAATTTTGACTAATTTTTCTTATTTTAAATTTCGCCTATAGTTGATTAATTTTTCTATTAACTCTTACTTGTTGATAGATTTTGTACTCTTATAGATAATGGTTACAAATTTTAATTCTTTTTTTTGTGTTTTCCACGTTATGTTATCATTTCATTCGACTAAAAAAGGACATAAACACTTAGTGTAGTTAGTCATGCGTTGTTTTCCCACATACGCATATTTGTTCTAATGTAAAGCGCTCAACAGTGAAATGCAACTCTTACTTTCTTTGGTAGTATGGGTGTGTTAAATACCAGTATGTGGAGCGCTTCTTCCGTTACCATACCATCAATGTTGCATTTGATATATTTTATTAGCATAATGCCCTAGTCAATGTTTAATCGCTCTTTAAATATCTGTTCCGTTCTAGATTAAAGGATCTAAAGTAATATCAGCCCTAACCTCAACTTAACTTATTTTTTTCTAAAAGGGGATTCCGTAAATAAATTCAATTTTAACTACAAATTTCTTCACAAATTTATTTTTATTTACTAGATGTACATTGTAATCAAAATGTACATCTAGTAAATAAAAATAAATTTGTGAATGTTTGCAATTTCTTAAAATAAAACCCAAGAGTTTGTAAAACTCATTAATTAATTTAAGTATATGTTCATTAAAGTTCAACTTAGTATCAAAAATTACACCTAGATCCCTAAATTGAGACACCATTTGTAAAAAGGAATTATCAATTTAATAATTATTATAGAAAGTGTTGACTTTTCTCGAATAAGTAAGCACACAACATTTACGTATATTTAATTTAAGCCCGTTCTCAGCACACCAACCATGTAATTTATTCTTATTATTCCTGGAGAAGTTGGCAGGCTTATTCGTTGTTAATTTTCCCATACAGTTTGATGTCATCTGCGTATAGTCAAATATCTGGGGAAATTGTAAAACAGACATTATTAATAAAAATCAAGAACATCGGCGGTCCTAGGTTGGATCCTTGGGGTACACCAGCCTCATAGGGAAAAGATCGAACGCCTCTATACTCCACAATTTGTGTACGTCCTCCTAAATATGACTCAATAACACTTATGATATTAGAAGCAATATTGAGGTCCTTAAGCATGGAAACTAATTTGGCATGGGGCATATTATCAAAAGTCTTGGTTAGGTCAGTGTAGATTACATCAGATTTTCAGAGATTGCCTGGGTGATATTGATAAAATTAGTAGTTGTTGATCGGCCAACCATAAAACCATGCTGATTTATGAAAATTAAGTGCTGTACATTAAAATATATCTCCTTACTCAAAATACATTCAAATATTTTAGAGAAATTACTCAACAGATTTTAAATTTGATTACGTTCTCCTGATTTATGAACTAAGTTAAGTTTCAGAATAGTTTTGCCCTAGTTGTATGTTTTGTTTTGTTAGAAGTGTGCGCTTTTTTGAAATTCAGTTTTTTGTACCCAAATTTGTTATGGAGGTAGAAGGAAAAACAGGTGTTTGGAAAAGAGAACATTATATGGAGTATTATTGGCACGGTGATAGAAAATTTAGTCTCAACTGTTTAGAAATAAATCTTAAAAGTTTCAAAATAAATCTTGAATTTTTAAAATATTTCAACTATTTTTCCTTTTTTAAATCAACCGTTTTTGAAAAAATTTCTATTAGATTTTTTTAAAAGTTCAATTTTAGTTAAGCAAAAAAAATTATAGTTTTTAACGGTTTTCTTTTTTATAGGTTTGTAAATTTTAAAATGTTATTATTCGAATTTTCAAGTGTTTTTAAAAGATTTTCAATGACTAGATAGAATCATTATTGACTGACTGGGAAGAGGGCAGAGTTTTGCGAGCGGGCGATTGTACACCCCAGTGGCGGAGGTGACTTCAGCGACACGAACTACTCCGTCTTTACCCGGACATTTTCGGGAAATTCGACCTAGAGGTTAGGCCAGTGGTGGTGCATTGTCGTATTCCGTTTGCCAGCGCTTTCTGAAATCGTTCCTGATGCCATGAATCAGTTGGTATTGAGCGAAATAGTTACCTGAAAGGTGTGAAAAATCCACTATCGGATGAGCGGTGAGCAGACGTTGAATCAGAAAGTGGCCAGGCGTGAGTGCTCCGAGATCAGATAGGCCAGACGATAGATTGTATAATGAGGAAGAATTGAAGAAGGCTTCAATTTGAGCGAGCACAGTAACAAACTACTCATAGGTGAGTGAACTGTGTGCCGATGGCACGGCGAAGAAAGACCTTGTTGGATTTTCTATAGCCCTCCGAAGTGAGGAACAGAGAATGATATAAAACGCTATTTATTTCCACTGGCAGTCATGGCGGCTATATGTTACAGGGAAGCGAGGAACTATGCCAAGGCGGTGAATTCCCGGTGTGGTCTTACGAAATTTGTGCCATTGTCGCTGAAGATGGCAATACTGTGACATAGGCGAGAAGAGAAGCGGCGATAGGCTGCGAGAAAGCAAGAGATCGTGAGGACTTGTAAACAGTCTTGGTCCAACAGACCAATGTTGAATCAACACCAACACAAAGAAACGGAGCAGCCGGAGTTATGCGCTCCACTGGGAGCCACCCTATTGGTTGGATTACAGGGGTCGGCTTATAGTTGAAGCACCGATTACAGCATCCGACGACGGGTGACGTAATATCCATCGATAATTCAGAACGACTGGCGAATAAGAGCGTGAATATCCAACAACCGAAATGAAGGTTGTGTCGATTACAAGGTAGGTGAACGGGTAAAGTAAAGTAAGATTCTTCCCTAAAAAGGGGACAAAAAAGTAAATACAAGTATATAAAGAAGAATACAGATGTCCAAGAGGATATTTGCATCCTCAGCATCATAGACAAAAACAAGGGTTAGAGTGGAAGAACGTCCTAGCTGCATGAACTCCGCCCAGCTTCATCCATCCAAATTTTTTGTACGCTTTGTTATATATTTGTGTATATTCATATGATTTTTTTTTAAAGGAAGCTAAAGATTATAAACAATTAATAATAAACAATAAATTCTAGGGAGATTTAACAAACGAACGTACTGATAGCAATCGCGGAGCTGAACTGTCTTCTTCAAGAAATAAACTCGAACTTGACTATCTCTCTTGAATGACTTTTTAAGGCATTATCAACTAGTCGAGTAATTATAGAAACATTGTGAAACAAACCAAGTGTAATTTAATTTAAACCTTCATCAGTAATTGACTATCTCATTTAAGAAACAGACCCGAACTTGACTTGTCTTACGTTTTTTGGGTACCAAAGAAAATATGTGAGTGCTGGTTCAGATTTTTAGTGGTAAAGTATGAGTATTGGTTACTCACCCTCCACTAGATAGCTCTGTCGGTCTTAATGTAACTACTTATTATTATTAATTCCTTATCTTATCAGAGAAAAGAAATTCTTATCCTATGCTAGCTAATTATATTTACAACTATTTGCATGTGCGAATGAAGATCATCTCTCATGATTCGTGGTAATCCAACTACTCGTGTATGAAACGGGCCCCCGTTCGCGGCAACACTGAAATGCCTAACTGACATCATCAAACAAAATACTCTCAATATGCTAAAACAACGTTGGGACAACCCCTCAGGCTACAGACAGGCCAAGGAAGCAATGCGCTCACTCAATCTGAAAACAGCTGAATACTATCTGCGACTCTCCCGGGGGAATCTGCGTCTTATCACAGGTATCCTTACGGGTCACTGTCAGCTTAGGAAACAGTTGTTTACTGTGGTTCTGGTGGAAACCCCCATATGTAGAGCATCTGAAGAAGAGGACGAGACAGTGGAGCAGGTGTTAACTAGCTGCCCGACTCTCGCCTACCTTAGAGAGTCCATGCTAGGGGAGCTCTGGCCAAACATGGCCAACATTATGGAAACCCCTCCAAGCGTTGTGTTGTACTTTTGATCCAGATCCAGATCCAGAAGTGTCGCGAGTTGATTCGTGGTGTAATCGGCGAAATTTTCGATTGATGAGGAATGGATATTTGGGATCATAAATTGACGTGGCGTGAGCGTGACGAATGTTCCTAGGCTCCTTTGTTTTCATTTCTCCGGAATTTTTTAAAAGGGATTCCTTTATGGCTCTAATTACATTTTTCGTTTTGACTGGATTTCGAAGAATTTGCTGTCTAGGCACCAGATTTCGGATGTTTGGTACATCGCTTTGTTCAGCCGAACGGTACCATAAATAGTTAACGTCCGTTTGGCACGTTTCCGACTGGGCTGTATTTTTGAAACTGGCATTGTAGTGACATTAATAGAGTTTTATAATTTATGAGTGGGCAGCGGATCCTCAGAGAATTCCCTAATCCTAATTTATAAAGCTTAAAATACGAGTTACGACTGTAACTCATTTTGGAAATAAGTTTATGAAGTAGTATAAAACATTTAAAAAGCGTAAAACGATGCGCGATTTTGAATACTGCTGAAATAAGCAGTTAATCGGCTCTCGCAGGTAACAGGTGCTTATCCGCCATTGGTCAAGGGGATATTGCAACCAGCTAGTTCCTGTTTACCATAAGGGATGATCGCATAATTTGCTGGAAAGCCGATCTCGAAACTCACAGTAAGTCGGATTACTCTAGGATTTAATATGATTCAAAAAAAGAGGTGACAGAATCTTTTGAATCTCGATGATTTTGTTGACCGCAAACGTTTTCCAGCGATGGGGTTTCCCCGAGATCCAGAATAGAGCTATAGTGAAATCGCTGAAGGAAAAACATGATGAATTATAATGTTGCAGAATTGGCAGCGAAGAGACCGCACTAGTTTCGCGAGCAGATGTGTGACATTTTCTTTCTTCAGTGGGGCGACGCATATTATTGCGATATTTGCAAAATAACTAAGTTTTGAAGCATCACAGAAGCCAATAAGACTGATCTCGGCAGAAGACGTGCAGGTGGGAATATGGTGAGAAATAGCTTCGAGCATCGGAAGTTCTGACTGAAATTTGTACCAAATTCGAGCGATCTCTTCTGGTGATACCTCATACCAGCCTAGCTTCAAGACCATTGCTGGATAAAAACTTTGGCACTAAAGACCACTGAACCTATACTGCTATAGGTAAGATAATAAGCACACCAACAATGGTGGAACTCGTGGATATACTACATGCAGCAAAAGCAATCTCTGACAAGAAGATTAAGGGTAGAAATATACACATTATAACGGATAGCAGAGCGGCAATCTTGTCCATTGCCAACTGCAAAATAACCTCAGCATTAACGTTGGAATGCTGCGAAGCCCTGGAAGAAGTGGTTCGTGACAACGAGATAACTCTATGCTGGGTAATAGGACACAACAATAGCAGAGGGAACAGAATAGCAGATAGTTTGGCGAGGAAGGCATCCGGACAAACGGTAAGCGAACCAAACCCCTCCCTGCTGCCCTCTCTGCTAGATCTGAGTACCCTACTGAAAACTGCATCAATCAGATGCCATAAGGAGCGATGGGACAACATACCTGGCTGTAGAGTCTCAAAAAATTTCATCTCAATGAACAGCAAAATGGCCAGATACTGTATGCAACTGTCCAGAGAAAACCTACGGAAGGTGGTAGGGCTTCTTATAGGACACTGCAATTTACGATCACACCTGTACAAACTGGGACTACAATCTAGTCCTATCTGCAGAGGGTGTGAAGCAGAAGAGGAAATCGCGGAGCATGTACTGCTAGACTGCCCCGTGATATCCAACCTACGTAAATCCACAATGGGAGAGGAATGTCTAAATCCATCAGACATCCTCAGAGCCCCTCTTGCTGCAGTCCTGGCATTTGCCAATGCGTTGGGTTGGCTTGACCTTGGCAAGGAATGAGGACTCAGATGGGAGGACGCACAAAAGGCCCATTGGGGTCTACGTGCGGCGGAACTCTCTGCCCTCCCATCGATTTAAACCAGAACCAGACCACTGGACCTAGTCATCCAGAAAAATCAAATATGCGGGCAGTCTGTGAGAGCATGGACAGCTTCGTGCACGGATCCGAAGATGCGTGAACTGTGTAAGTGAACGTGTTAATGGGGGGATTGCACTTGAGGCCAAGAACCTTCACTACAAAGTCCTTATCGAGCTCAAGTGTGTCTGACGTAGATGGTAGGCGATAATCGTCCGCGTTGCCATCCAAAATTGCGGGTGAGTTGACCAGCCATTTACGCAATTCAAACTAGCCAACCTTGAGAAAAGTGAGAAGCTCCTCACGTGAGGTGACTGCTTCAGTTTTGAAATCACAGTCAGTTATGATGTAATTAACGTATACCAATTATAAGTTTCGAGCACCAGTACTAATAGATACTAATGGATTCATCGGTTGCTAGCTGCTAGAGGGTGCAAAAGGCCAGATACGGAGCTGATGATGCGCCATACGTGACGGTGTTGAGGCGTTAGGCAGTAATAGTCTCTTCCGGTGAAAATTGTTACAGAATACATTGCAGGTGACGATCTTCCTTGATCATAATCTGACATTACAACTGGGTTGTATCGGCGGTGAACACAAATTACGGGAGGCGAAATTAGTGAAGAGCGAAGAAATCTCGGCTTGAAATGTAGAAGCGGTGAGAAGAATGTAATTAAAGGTTTTGCCAGAGGAGGAGCGGCAGGAAGCATTAAAGACGACGCGGATCTTGGTCTGAGAATAATCAGGACGATTGACTGGGTGATAAAGGATGTAGTAAGGGGCAACAGAGGATTAACCCGGCGTCTCCACCCGCTTCATCTGACGACTATCGTTAGGCGTTATATGCATCATGAAGTTCCGGTAGACGTTGTAATCGTACATCGAGACGATGAAATTAGCTGTAGAGCGAGGGTATAAGATGTGTATTCGATTACTGACAGTGCAACGTAGTTAGGTACCATAAGACAACATTGACGCAATTTGATTTTGTATATTTTGTAAATGACACTTTGAAATAAAGATTATTTTTATTATTATCTTTCAGATGGGTCACAGAAAAAAAAAATATTTTTTAGAATCGGCTCTTCTTCTGGAATTAGTCATAGTGATCCTTGAGAAGTCCTGTTACCAAATATCAGGTCATTTGATTGAAATTTAGAGGTCGCTCAAATCAAAAGTATGAAGAAAAATCTGAAATACTGTTTTTTTCGGCAGATGAAAATCTGTGGCATTTTCAAAACCCATTACTAAGTTTCCGTAACGTACTTTTCCATTGAAAAACTATATAGAAAAGGTTTGATTATTAAACTCATAATATTGGCGGTATTTGAAACGCAGCGTGAATTTTTAGATGTTAATTTTGGTCAAAATGTTCGAATTTCCGGAAAACTTGACGTATAACTTCGGTTGACAGATGACTTTATGGCTGTTTTTGGTCTTAAACACTAAAGAATACATGTAAGACTTAGTGCAAGACCTTTGCGCCACTTATTGGTACCTCCCACTTTCTGTAACCCGGAATTTCGTCCTAGTGCTCTGAGCGGCGATTTCAAGATTTTAGTCTTTTAGATTCTAAAAAAATATTTTTTTTCTGGTCACCCTAGTATACATATTATAATAATAATTGTTTATTGATGATTATAAAGGAGTTTTACATACGTCAAATACAGAAATGATTACTCAATACTTTCAATAATTAAATAATCTGCATTTTACCATTAAATAATTACAATGAAGCATGCTTTTAATTAGATCACTAGACAAAACACATTAATATATAAATTAATTACATTGATGTAAAACGTCAATAAATATGAAAATAAATACAATGAGAAGGTCAAACATAGGTAACAACATCAATTTAAATCGGTGAATTATAAGATAATTGATTAAAAACATAAAAATAATAAATAAATACATAGATAACAATAGTGCGTGCCACTTTAACTCAGGATCGATTAGGATTATTATCTAATACTGAGTTAGTTACAGAGAATATCATGTTCGTAGTTTTAGAGTCATTTAATTTTAATTTATTATCTTTACACCGGGTGGCAGCAATTATTATTTTTTTTTTTGGGAAAGGATGATAGACGGGATTTTCAGGTTAGGGAATGGTGAATGTAAGCGGGAATTGGTTTCGGCAATTTAGAAAGCTGAGGAACACACACGAACATTCATGGATCCGGACGGTGAATTCTTCCTTAGAAAAATCCACCGCCCGGCTGGGATTCGAACCTAGGCTCGTGAGTACCCACTAGGACACCGCGTCCCCTCCCTCAGCATTTATTAGGAATTGGGAGTTTTTGTTCTTAACATTGCTTATGTTTTGTTGCTCCATTTAGTGCAGTAAATCATTGATATAAATTAAGAATAATATGGGTCCTAATATTGAACCTTGAGGTACACCTTGTAGTACTGGTAAATCCCCTGATAAGCGACCATTACTTATATTTTCTTAAATAATTGTTCTTTTGTTCACTGGGATGGTTTGAGTGATCAAGTAATTTAAAGGTTTCTCTCATTGCCCGAAACTCACGAGAAAACCACATTATTCTACTGTATTTTGCTCTTGTTAATTCCGACTTGCTTAACTGAAAACGCTTGTTCCAAAGATTTAATAAGATGGTAATATAACTGATCCCATTTTTGTTGAGATTAATGTTATCTTTGAAAAACTCCCAATCTACATTTCTCAGTAATTCAAAGACGATTTGTTTACCCAATATAGTCGTACAATTTTATTGGTACATAGTTTTGGAAGTTGAGCTAGTTGACAAGAAAATAGTAATTCAATGTTTTCACATTTATGTAATGTTTACTTTTTAGTATTTACTGGAAAAACATATAATTTTACTTCGATCGGTATTCGCAAACGACAGTGTATAAGCGTGCGAAATTTTTGCGTCCCATTCAATTGTTTGTCTTGGATTATTTCATTACCATAACGACTTTCCTGCCGAGTTCTTCCTCTCTCTTTCTCAGTCGTGGCCGACGGACGGTCGAGAGGGCGTATTGTAGAAAATGTCGCTTTCTTCTCTCAGTGAAAATGATCCCAGGAAACGGGAGATGAACGAACGGCCAAAGCACGCCTCGATCTTGTATGTACGTTCGAGTGTGTGTGAAAATGAAAGTACACTCTATGGAACGACAAAAATCCCGTCAATGATCGGTAAACTACGCACGAGTGTTTACTTCAGTTGGAAAATTATGGACTGAATTTCTCTCGTTATCTTCAGTAAATTTATGTCTATATTAATGACGCCGCCGCAAAGAGGGTTAGATAGTGATTGAAATTGGTACGCAGTATGCATATTTCATCGGTCTATTAAATTTTATTGATTTTGGAATTAATAACTTATTTAAGAAAAGAAATACTCAAGAAATACGGTGTTTCAAAACAGGTCTAAAATATGATGTGACGTATTAGTATCATCCCGAAAGTCTTTTAAGATGGGCCAAATCAAAAAAATTGGTTCGAAATAAATAGTCTTCTGCTTTTCAGAAATAAAAAACAAACATGTGGTAACTGTACAATTAGTGTAATGTAGGATGGTCAATTCTGAATGGTAAAAAATTATTGGTTTGTTCGAAAATTTGAAAAAATAAGGGAAACCAACCACTGATGAGCCATCAGTTTTACATCCATCGGTTCAAACTCTTTGAAAACTGAAAACTGGGTCATTCGCTTTACAGCCCTGATTTCAAACCAAATTACTTTTTTTTATTCCCGCAAATCAAAAATAACTTACGACGTCAACGTTTTTCGATGCCTAAAGAAAGGGTTGATGCGTTCAAAATGAATGTTTTGGAGGTATCTTAATCGGATTGGAAAAAGTGTTCCTAAAATTGGTCCAAACACATGCGAAAGTATATTAATCTTAATAATTAGAAACAAAATCTACTACGTCAAGAAATTTAATCCATTTTTATGTATTTATAACAACATATCACAATTGAAATTATCAAAAAAGCAATAAACGCATCATGAATTGCTCTTTTTTTCTTGAAATATAAAAAAACAACCATCGTATGGTACCTCAATCAATTATTTTAAATTGTAGTCTAAATATAGAACTGAAGAAATTCTCATTATCTCAAAACAAATAAAAGTGATAATAACGAATGCGCCTAATGAAGAAATCGTCTAAATTGAGTGAAACTGAATAAGAAAAGAGTGTGTGATTACGGCTTGAATACAGCTCCTGCATCTCTAGAAGCTATCTAGGACAGTGTTTGAAAAAACCCCATCAACAAAAATTATTTAATAGCCACAGAGAAAGTCTTATCTGGCCAATTTTCCGACGTTACTCATAATTAAATTTATGTTGCGAATATGATTAACTAATTTCTCACCTGACCTGTGGTAGAACGTTTGCAAATTAATTTGTTGATTGATTAACGACACTCGGCGTCGTTTATTACTTTCGTTCCGTTAATTTTTCTCCGACTGACTCCAACAGAAAGATAATTTAATAATAAATATTAAAAGAAATATCACAGTAAATAAAAAACATAAAAACAATAAGGTTAATTATTAAACCTAAATTAACTTGTATTCATAATCTTAATTCTCTTTCATCAAATACGTGTATAAATGAAGTTATTCATTTCTGAACGTGAGAATTTTTATCGTGATTAAGATTCTGTATGAAACAATCGTCACATATTTAATATACCAAAATAATTACCTCTGATGATGATTGAGACATTTCTCAAAAGTGGGAACTTTGATACAGAATTCCGAAAATATGTTGTTTAAATGTTGTTAATAACCTTCAAACAGACTCTTAAAGTATCCTACGTTTTTTTGGAAATCTCCGTGCTTCTGCTTTTTTTATCAAGGCCAAGACTATCAACGCTGAATCTAAGAAAACTAAAGGAAACAAATACTCTTGAAGAAGAAATATCAATACATTTCCCTTGTAAATAATCCAATACTTATAAGAAGAAAATGGAGCTTATGAAGGGTGTAGAAGGTCCGGTTTGGGTTAAGATAAATGTCGCAGTATTGTAAATTAATAAAAATTGGCATGAAGTATGAAAGGTAATAAATTATAGATCCTGCGAAGGTGGAAGGTGGTTGGAAGTGATTTTAATGAACAAGATTGCGAGAATCGGGAGGAGGAATTAACGTTGACGGTACATTGAAAGGGTAAGTGGATAAACAAATAGGGTAGGAAGGTAAAAGAGTGGATGATGGAAAAGAGATGGGAGATATTAAATGGATAAAGATAAGAAGATTGGGAAGTAAAAAACCATATATTGGGCCATAGGGGCCAACAGTTATTGATTACATTGTCATCAGGGCTTTGCAAGAAAAGCAGAATAGTGGAAGTTGAAGAAGTAATGGGATTCGATCATATACCACTTAAAGTAAAGATACAGATGAGAAAGATAAGGAAGGGTATAATATATTTCCTCGTTCTCTACTTTTTGTTCTGCTATGTAAATAGACTTAATTGATACTTTACTACTGCTGGATTGTAATTTGAATTTCAAATAATCTCCTTGGCCTAACTAGGATTTTGGTTTGGGTTTCGCCTAAATTTAATTGAAGACAGGTGTATATGTCATCAGGGATATGAAGAACAGAGTAAAGAAGTTTCGGTGGGAGGAAGTTAGATCAATGCAAGAGTTAGAGGATATCACAGTGAGATGCGAAAGAAAAATTAAGGAAAAATATGAGAGAATGTGCACTTGGTATGATGCTTTTTGTTCCACTATGTAAATAGACTTATTGATTGAGACTTCAGAGTATGAATGGAAAAGTGGAATTATCCGAGGATTTAGTCAATTGATGATTAGAGCATTGAGTAAAAGCAACGGCTTAGATAAAAGAGAAAGGGAAGTAAGTGAAAATTCATGAAAGGCAGGGATACAATGACATGTTTAAAAGGTGGAAAATGCACTGGAGGTTTCCAAGGTAATAGAAGATCACTTTGACCAGAGCTAGATGTGGATCAGGAGATGGGGTTGGAAAAGTAATGGAAAATGTGTATTATGTGTGAGTGGTGTAAATGTCATTAGGGATATGAAGAACAGATTAGAGAAAGTTCTGTGGGATGAAGTTAGATCAATGGGAGAATTAGAGGATGTCATAGATAGATGCGAATGAAAAATGAAGGAAAAACATGGGAAAATATGTATTTGGTATATGGAAGTGAGGAAGCCATTGAGGGAAGCGCTTGACTGAAGCAAAGAATAAGTATAATAGTATATGTAAAAAAATAAGAATGTGTAGAAGTTTAGCAGAATAGGAGTGCCAGTATAATAATGGACAAAAACATAAGTGAAGGATACTTAGAAGTTTTTGAATGGGTGTGAAGAAACAAAAAGGTTATCGAATGGATGAGGCAAGATGGTTCCGGGGTAAAGACTCTGACGAAATTGGGATGGGAAAAAGAAGAAAGAAGGAAATGATGGTATTATTGAATTATTATTAGCCAATAAAGGTTTTTTCTATAAGAAGAAGAAAAAACAATTCGTGTATCATCATATTTGTTCGTAAAAAAGAGGATATTTAACATCAGCCAGGTACAATTTCTAAGTCAGCAAAAAGTGAAACTGGGGAAGTGAGAAATAGCAAAATTAATTTTATTCGATTATCAACATACTATGGATAAATATTTTAACAGATAATTTTCTTTTAAATTGTTGTGTAATTGAACAGTTGTGTCTTTATTTAGTTATGTCTGATGTATGGATAAACTGTTAAATTTTTTGTCTGTAGTTTTCTGTTTTTAATATCATTAGTGAATTAATCAAAATTTTGTTATGATTAAATTAATTTTGTTTTTTATGCTTCTTACTGTAGAAGAGTTTGAAGTGTTTTCAATTTTTACATGTTTTTAAATAATTTTGCCTATTTTGTTTCTACTGAACTCAATTACCGACAATCCTAAACAATCCTGAACAATTATTAACATTCCTTAGTGCTAACTCTGTTTTGACAGAAATATATTTCTTAAGTTAAGTGAAGATGATAATTATTATAGTAAATCGTATTGGAAACGTTAACCCTTTCTTCACAAATTTGTTTTTATTAACTAAATGTACATTTCGAGGAGAAAGTGTTCCTTATCAACACAGTTTTCTTGAATTTATGACAACTTATTTGTAGTAAAAATTTTGGGCTTAATTCTAATAATTCTAATTCCTTGCTAGTGATTATTGAAACTTTAATTGATTGTTGTTGCGTTTGGGATTTCTTGTGGATAATGTAATTCTGCTCCTAATATGGTTGTCTAGTAGTTTGAATTTATTTGGATGTAGATGAAACGCCAATTCGATATGAAGAATTTTAATATAAGTTATTAGTATAAGCCGGCACCAGAATTTTGCTTCTGCTTCTATCCACTGCTTTTCGGCAAATTGTTGATTGAACGTATGCATCCTTTTTGCACTAGATTATACATAGATAGATAGTATTTATTTATCCATTGTACACACATAATGAAATTCAAAATACATATAAGAATACTTTCTTACAAAAATTTTGATTGCACATGGAAAGGCTCGAGTTCATAAAAATATGATCTTCCACTCTTGTCTATTGTTGATTTGATGAGTCTGCTACCACATAAAGTCTCTTTAAATTGACAAACCTGAAGGACCATGTAATTGAGAACTGTCATTTTACTCGAACGATAGAAATTCACAGAGCCAAAGAAAGTCCGGACAACCCCATTATTAACTACCAGGTTTACCTTCTATTCTCCTCCTGACTTAATTGTATATAAATATGTGTTTAATATATTTTAAGTTTGAATATTATTAGCTATTGATTGAAGCTCAAGTCACTGATGGTGTGATATCGGCAAAGAAAGTGTTTTATTTAAATATTCTAGAATTATTTGTTTCGAAGAGTGGTGACATATTTCTCCTTAAAGATGCAGCAAGAAATTAAGAGCTTTGGCCTATAATAATAGAAAAATACATTGGTAACAACCTCCATATACGTTATCATAGTAGGCCACATTTTTGAATGTCTGTGTTTTCATGGAATTGATGTTTGACGAAATCTAGGTTTAACAAATGCTCTTGAAGATGAAAAATAAAAGGAAAATATTTTTAGGAGCAAACAACACTTAAAATATCAACCCATCAGTAGAAACTTTAATAGGAAAATATGAAACTGCGAAACTTTTCAGAAACCATAATAATAACAAAACAAGTGAGTATTGTTGGTTGATAGAGAGTATTGTATAGCCACTGAAGGGAAAACTAGCAAGGTTGTGATTATTTGATTAAATTAATTAAATTATCAATGATGTATAGATTTTCTAGGCGAAAAATTGATAAAAACATTTTCTTAAAAAAAAAATTATTTGAGCTAGATGTAAATTTCATATGTTTGCTATTCATAAGGTCACTTTGTGATCGAAATGTACATACAGCTCAAGTAAAAATTATTTGTGAAGAAAGTGTCAGTGTTTTTAGTATTTTCCAAGTATTAATTAATTCTTCATGTAACTCAAGAACAAATTTCTATATGGAAAAATTGAATATTAGAATTAGAACTTGTAAATCATAGAATTCAACGAAGCTGTAATATGAATGAAATAGATGCATGGAGAAAATTACAAAGAAAATGATACCTACATCAAAAAAAAATTACAATGTTTTAACAACAAATGATTTATTATTTCTGCTTGAAACATAGTGAATTTTTCAATCCATTGTAAGTACGGATTGCCACGTTGTAACAGTCGCAACCATTTTCTTCATCAATTTGAACATTTTTTAAAAGAACTAAGAAGACGATTTGAGATTACCATTTTGAAATATGTGTAGAGATAACTAATTATTAAAAAAAACTACTATTCACACTGAAATATATAATTGATAACTGCTGTTATATGTTATATGATAGCTAATTATTAAAAAAAAAAAAACTACTATTCACACTGAAATATACAATTGATAACTGCTGTTATATGTTATAATTAGGGCTTAAATTATCAGCACACTATGGAAATCCAAAGGCTTTTGTGTATACTACAGACTGTATAAAAAAGTTGCGGAAATATCTTTAGAATAATTACCAAATAAGAATACTGTGAAAAAAAAACAAAAGAAACTTAAAGCAATTTCTGGTTGACAGCATTCTGATCGGAAAGAATACACCCATTATAAGATAGATGCCTTTGCAGTCTGTGAAATAAAGATATTGACAGAACCTTTTACGTTCTTGCAAAGTTCTCCACGCGATGCTTTAAGAGATAATTCAGATTGCGAAAAACTTTAATCGCTATTTTTGACTTCATTACTTACGAAATAACTAATTTAAAAAAATCCCTCATCAATTAAACGAAGCGTTGAAGAAATTGGAAATAGGTACGGATCCCCCTGCTACCATTCAACATTGTAGTAATGGATTTAATGGCAACATATTCAACTACAACTACGAAAAATTTTCAATTGAACTCAGATCTCATTTATATTGTGATATTAGCAACAGTCTTCTCTAAACTTATGGACTGGTAATATTAAAGACATTTTAACAATTTATTTGAGGTCCTTTTATCTGGCTGCTCGTTCTCTTCTATTACTTTTTCTTTCATTGTTGTTACCTAGAATTTCAACTCTATGAGAAACTCGTTCGCAATGAAGATCTTGTCGCTTGTGAATAAATAGAAAGTCACTGGTATCTTCAGTGGAATACTTTTATTGAAACAAATAGATTTTATCTTAAGGATTAAATATTTTACAAATCATATAGTAATGTTTATTTTAGGTGATATAAATATATTTAAATATGATGTGTTGTTTATATAATAAAGTAAAAGTGTTTAAATATATATTTATATTTTTTAATCCTCTCTTACTTGAGACATTGTACCGACAAAATAACGTGTCCTGTGCAGCTTTTCGACCAGTTAAATAACACACCGTACTTTTACAAACCTGGATGAACAACATTCACATTTACTTTCCCTTTCATTGCGGAATTAACAATCTGCAAGGATCTTTTTTTATTGTTGAAGAAACGGGACAGTATCGATAGTTTATTTTAAATAAATTAAATTAAAAAATATTTTCTAATAATACTTTTGTATTATTTTATATGAATATTACTCGAAGTGTGTTAATTAAGCGACACAGAAGTTTCCGGTATTCGGAACGCGCCTCCGCGATTATTTTCCGGGTAATATCTGCATCCGAATGCAGTGAAAGGTTTTGTGCATTATTACCGCCATTAATTCGAGAATTCCGCTATTCCTACTCACGTCACCGTAACATACGCAATTAAAAATATTGTAAATATGTATGCCGTGACAATAGAGCCTGCATTATGAAATCGTTTTGTGGAAATGGGATAATCGTAACCATAACGTGTGCCATTAGTGGCTCACTCCAATTAATTTTAATATTCGCATAAGTTTTGCTAACAAATCCAGGTCAGTGATGGTATAGAAAATTATAAGGAGTAACCAAAAATTATACAATTAATGTAAATATAAGGAAATTGTTACACTAGACTACTAGACCACCGATAATAACATAATGATGCACATTTAGAACTTACCATGATTAATTAGTGCTGACATGCAATTATTTATAAAATGGTTGCAAATATTTTCTTACAACAACTAGGATTGTCGGTAATTGATTGTGTTATAATAAAGGGGCTTAATAGGGAAGACGTTAGAAGAATAGAAGTGGGATCTGGCCATTTGCCAATAATGGTAGAAATACGGATGGGAAAAATTAAGGAAAATGAACAGAAACGGGAATGGTGGAAACTAGAGGATATTGGGAGTGCTATGAAGAATGTGGAAAAGCTCTTAGAGAAGATTGACTGGAATGAAGTAAAAATGATGAAAGAGTTGGAGGAGATCATTGCGGGATTCTGAAGAAAAGTTAAAAAGAGTGATGGGAAGAGATGCGCATGGTTCGATGAGAACTGTCTGGATGCAAAAAGGGAAGTGAGGAAGACATTAAGGAAGTAGTCGGGAGAAGAGAAGTGGGTGGTGGCAGCCAAAGTATGCGCGAAAAAGAAGATGCAGGCCTTGAAAAGAACAACCGATGAAATGAGATTTTATAGAATTGAAAAGGAGTATTTTAAAAAGAGGTGAAAGGAGAAGTGTCTTTACAAGAATGGACAGAGTGTGTATAAATAAGCGGAGAGCCGAGTAAGGTAAGGGAACAAGAGTCGATGAGGAGGTTGAAGAGTTCATAGAGGAGGAAATAGAAAAAGTGTTTGATGAGGTGAAGGCTGGAAAAGCTAAAGGCAAAAGTGTGGAAGGAGATAGGAAAGGAGGAAAAGCAGAAATTCGAAAAGTTGCTGAAGCAAATCAGATTTTCTAAAGACTTGGCGTGTGACCTGTATACAAAGAAGAAGTTACATTAAATGTAAAAAAATATACAGAAATATGTATGTACCGGGTAGAGTATTACAATGACAGTGGTAAATAATACGTTGAAGAAGGAGGTGAAGACCAAGGGAATGCTACCGGACACGTAAGGAGGTTTTAGATAGAAGAGTGGAACAAGGGATCAAATCTTTACACTGGCAAGGATTGTGGATAGATTGTTGAAAGAAAAGGGTACTGTATACGCGGGTTTCCGGATTTGAAAGCAGCATATGATACTGTACAGAGGGAAATATTCGTGGAGTGAGTGAGTAATAGTGGATGTGTATGAAAGACTAAGGAGAAATAGATGAGTTGATGCAAAGAGACAGTTTACAAAGAACATACTCTTAGTAAAATTTAAGTGTACGAATGATTTTCTCAGTTTAAAATAGTAGAAATAGTCATTGAAGAAGCCCCATTGCGGCCCTTCAACTGCTCGAGGGCAATATCTGCAAAATCCATAATCTGATCAACAAAGATCAACGGAGGGCAATCGATCAACTAGAGGACTTAATCGGGTTGTCCTGGAGCTCAGTTTAGGGCATTACGATCATTGATTTAGGGATGCGAATAGTACGAAAGTTTTCACAAAATAGCCTCAACTACTTTGAATTTATTTCTGTTATATAAAATAGGACAAATTTAAAAGAAGCTACCAACTCTGCACAAGTACATTCATAGTAATGAAGTGTTTTTAGAAGAAGATTACAGATTTATTCATTAAACAATGAAGCAAATGCTTTCTACAAACACATTTTGTTTACGTTTTTTGATCAATATATGTTTTCTTCACTTTTTTAAATTTAATTTTAAATAAATAAAGATACAGATCGCTTTCAATAATGCTTTGGATCTTTTTCACCAATCAATGCGTTTTAAAAATAAACCGTGATAAATAAAGGTAAAAATATGAATTGCTTTCAATGTCTTTTACACAAAATAATATAAATAAACCAAACTCATCATTTGGAGATTATGTTGATAGTTTACACTTCCATGATTTACAGTTTAGAATTTCAGACTTTGACATGACCGACGGCAATAGTATTCAAGACTTTGATAGTAATCCAAACGAATTTAGAAGGAAGCTCAAGTAATCAGAGGTTTGTGAAGTTCCAAAAATGTGCTGAACATTTAAGTGTATGTTAAGGACAATTAGAAGAAGGGAATTCCTTGGTGGGCAATTGCCCAATTGAGGTGAAGGAATTTAAATGCTTGGGCTTCATATTTATTTCTTTCAGTGAGCACGTTAAACGGGCACAGAAAAGCATTAGGTATTAGGTATTAGGTATTATTTATTTTATCCAAGATACTAACAAAAGTATTCCAATATTATACATAATAATTCTTTACAAAAATTTCGGTCGCACTTGAAAAGGTTTGAATTCACAAAAAATGTGTTCTTCCATTCTCATCCTCTTTTCGTGTGGTAAAACTTCTGCTCCACGATGACTTTCTTGATGACCATTTACCATTGTAAGATAGAAGTGGGGAAAATGGTTTCGAGGTAACTTTCAATTGGTGTGCAATCTGCGGGATGCGTGTGTATAGCCCATTTTGCTGTAGATGGTAAAAAACAATGAAAATAACGAAGTGTGAATGCAATAAGAGAGAGAGAACAGTGGCTGTTCTTGAAGCAGATTATGTGCATTGAAAGATCAACGCCTGCTTCAGGAAATAAATATAATGAGTATGCATGGAAAGCAAATAAGAAAGTGGTGAAGTATGAGATGAAGTTGTGTTGATTGGATAATGAGAGATTGAGGTATGGAGTGGATGATAGAACGCAGAATGATGTATGAAAAGGCAGGAGTGTCCGAGAATATTGTGAATGAATAGTTGGAGAATGGAGTAAATGTGCAGGCATGGATGAAAGAGAAGTTGAATTAAATTGAGATACAGGAGAGGCAAGGATGTATCGAGAGGAGCACATACAATCTGACGCATGAAGTGACCTGGCATATGTAAGTGTAATATAAATGTTAATATTCAGACCTGGTTACTACTGTCCGTCCTGTGTTGCTGCTGACGACCTTGTCGCACTGCAGAGATGCTCTCCCTGTCTAGCATGCAAGTCCCTCTCTGCTTCGCAATAATGGATGGGTTTAGTTACTAGCTTACGAGCTCAAAGGGCTGTGAGGCTTAGGTTGATCAGTCAAGTGCTAGCTCAACCTTTACGTGGTGTCCGCTGGAACTCGACCTATTCGGATTAGGTCCATTAGACTCAAAATGGTTCCCAGGGGTCTGTGAATTTCGAGCCCGAGGAGTAGCCTGGCTTTGCTGCTCCAGCCAACGTTAGGTGTAGGGGTGTGCATAGTGCCTCAGCTAAAGTGTAAGGGTAGGTTCCGCCCGAATCCCGCGTCGCATATGTTGTCTCGTGACAATCGATGAAAGGAAGCCTATCACTTAGCCATCCTAGTGCCTTGCTTCGTTGATACCGGTTGGGTGGGCTTTTTGACAGTCCGGCTGCGTTGTCTCTGTTACATCAGAGGTAGCTCTGAGGTTCAGTCTCAAATGGAGAGTTATTAGATGGGAGTAGTTGATTCCTCTTAATGGAGGGTGGACCATAACATCCACGTCGCGTTCCAGCTCATATTTCTTCTCATATGAAGACAAGATTACCCTGGCGCTAGCTAGATGCGGTTCGGGAGGGAGACGAAGGATGGTTTGAATGGGGGAAAGGTATGGTAGGTGTTTGCTGTAAACAAATGAAATGGATACATGGAGTTATTTGGAAAATATGAAGGTAACAGAATTAATGAGAGAAAAAGGAGCCTGTGTTAAGGTTTTGGTGACACTGAGGTGGGAGAGGGAGGTAAAGAGAAAATAAGATTATAGTGTTTTTATATGTCAAGTGGAATAGAATGGTTTTTGTAAATAATTTTAATGCTTGTTGCGCTACACTCTTGATAGAAACAGATATTAATATTAGGTGAAGAGTAACGTAATGTTATTATTTTCAGTTGCTTGAAACTACCGGCTTTGATATATATATTTATACATACCTTATCTTTAATTGGTTAAATAAAAACATTATGCAACAAAACAAGTATTACTCTTCACCTAATAGAATTTATATGCTGAAGTTTTCATGCCAATAAAAGATTTAATGGTAAAGTTGCGAAAAAGTCGCCAGCGTGGGTGGAAATAAGATTAAATTTGTAAATAAACAGTTCTCTACGACATTGTCTACCTTATATATCTCATCGAGTCTTTGTCTGAGACGTTCGTTAATTTTTCAAGGACGTTTTCTTCCAAGGCGATGGTCATGCATAAATTCCTCATAGACCACAAGAAATTCTAAAGAATTTTAATTTAATTTTCGTCAATTCACGAAATGTATTATCTGCGTCTTCAAAATTTGTCTAACTAAAGAAACAATATTTATAGGAGGGTTTCTATGTATGAATTGAGAACTGGCAAAACTGGTATTGCCAGGTAAAATCTGACATTGCCATCGTAAAGTTTAACATTTTTGACGTTATACGTACTCATAACGTTTTGACGTGGGAGCATTATTTGAGTTGAAAATTTCATCTCGACCAAAAGAAAATTTTCGAGCTGTGATTTATTATGACTTTCGACGTGGTCTATCACAAGGACAGTGCATCAATCAACTGAACTCAATTTTTGGCAATGAAGTGCCATTCACAGCCACTGTATATCGCTGCTACACTGAATTCAAACTTAAACGTAGTTTTGCCTACGGAGGAAGTTAAAGAAGGTCGTCTAAAATCGGTTGTTATGCCTAATTGGAGAAGACCATCATGTGACATATCACGAGATCGAGAGATGTTTAAGCATTGGTATGACATAAGATTTTACACGAACATTTGGGTCTTCGGAAGTTGTGTGCGCGTTGGATTTCACATTTGTTGATAGATGCTCAAAAAAATGCTCGTGTCGATTGGTGCCGTAAAATGATTTTCAAAATACAACTGTGGAACTTCCAAAGCCGAATATAGCGTCGCCACAAGTCACAAGTCATGGATTTATGCGTATGAGCCAGAAAGAAAAGACCAATCGGCAATTTGGGTGTTTTAATGTGAAGCCAAGCCAACAAAGCTGTTCATTCTCAAAGCAAATGATGACGTTTTACTTCACGAAAACTGGTCATGTGGCTACTGTAGCTCTAGAAAATCAAAAGACCATTAATTGGTATGCGACTATTTATTTGCCTGAATGCAGCAAACGAGTATTTGGACACACAAAAGATCGAATTAATAGGTCATCCGACTTGGCTCTCGATGACTTTTTCTTCTTCTCAATAATTAAAGTAAACAAGTAAGTTATTTATTTATATTTATACCAAAAGGCTTACACAAATCAAATAGGTACAATATGTGTATGTTCAATAAAAAATAGACAATGTTCAATTGAAATAGCAAATAGCACACATTGCAAACCAAACAGACGTGTAGTAATACTCAAATCGCCCCAGACTAGAATTCCGTATGTTAAATGTGGTTGATAGAATGAGAAATATGCAGTTATCACTGAGATAAAGATAAAAGATAAGTTTTACTATATCCTCATGGGAACGCCAGTTTAGATTAGAGTCTCAGAGTATTCCAAGAAACTTTACACAGTGATTTACTACAGGGTTTGTTTGCAGTAAACCACTTTGACCCCAATTGTACTGAGTTGTTATTCATATCCGTTGCTCCATCTTCAGTGACTGAACAGTCCTTAAAAGTAGTATCATCGGCATATAATACTACCAAAGAACTGCTCATCTAGTATCGTAAATCATTCACATATGTATATTAAGAACAACAACGGCCCGAAAATAGATCCTTAAGTTACGTCACATACCAGTTTCATGTCTCTTGATATGTTGTTGTTAATAAAAACCTGCTGTTGCCAATTACTCAAAGAAGACGCTATCATGCAACAGCTGCTGGGATGAAAATTATAATAATATAATTTTTAATGCAATATTTCATGAGACACGCATTTAAATGCTTTCCTCAAGTCCATAAAAGTAGCGACAGAATATAAAACTTGCTCAAACGCTTTATATAATTCTTCGATGAACGTGATTGTAGATTTGCCTTTACCGAATTATTATGTTATTTGCGTCGAGGAACTCTATTATTTGGTTAAAAAGTATTAACTCTAGAACCTTCGAGAATATAGACAAAAGGGAGATTGGTTTAAAGTTGTCAACTTCATCCATTTTCCCCTTTTTGTAAATTAGAATGACCTTGCCTTTTGTAGATATGCTGGAAAAGTTACAGAAATTATACATAGGTTAATAATTTTACTTAAGCAAGGTAGTAGATATACCGTTTGCTGTTGGTTTCTTTTATCTTATCGACAACATTCCTGACTGTTGTTTCGCTTTCCTCTCTAAATTTGAAATATATCATATATCTGTCATGCTGACATACTAAAAAATTTCCTTCAATAAACCGATATGAAGAAATATAAAAATGATTATGGACAAGATGATACAAGCTTCATAACATGACGGTGCAACAAGGGTTTGAGTGGAAGAACGTATTTAAATATTTTATGTATGTTTTTTGCTCAATTTATTTGTTTGTATATGTAATTTCAAGAAAGAAGTCCAGAGAGTACAATGAATAAATAAATAAATAATCAATAACCAAATTTTTATTGAAATTCGTGAGAAGTTCAATTGGACTAGGAGTATTAGTGGCTAAGTTTTTAGTCATACTCTGAGCAACATTTGTGAAGTATGTATTGAAGGTATTGGCTTCAATATTACAGTATATACTTTCTTCACTGCACTCTTGATGAAACGAAATTATAATATTAGGTAATTTTAAATTAAAACACTTGTTTAGAATCATATTATAATATCCAGTTTCCTGACACGTGTTTCGGTCAATGACGACCATTCTCAAAGGAATTACAAAATAAATAAAGTTATTTTGTAATTCCTTTGAAAATGGTCGTCATTGACCGAAACACGTGTCAGGAAATTGAATATTACAATATGAAACTAAAGAAGTGTTTTAATTTGAAATTACTCAATATTACAATCTTGTTGCCGTTTCTGTGTCTTGTTGGCGCCTATTAAATACCATAAAGGTTTTTGGCTATTCGTAGATTTTCTAATTTTAGCTGTTCGCATTGCAGATTTATATTTTATTTTCTAGGATATTCATATCAGAAGAGACTAAGCTGATTTCTCTCATAAAATTTAGATTAACACCAATTTTATTATGTTTACCCTGCATTGAAAAAGAATATAAACTGCTTGGACAAACTTTTTCATCGCCCGAAGAAGTGATTGAGGCCTTCAAAACGCAAGTTTTATAACCAGCATCTTCTGCCTGCAAAAAGTGCTTTGAAGGGTGGTTCAATCGGATGCAAAAGTGTATAGATCTTAAAGGCGATTATTTTGAAAAGCAATGAAAATATTTTTGATAAAATTGATTTGTTTATTCTTTCTATTATCAATACATAAATAGCAACCCTCGTACAGCAAATACAACTTACTTTTAATGTTTGATTATTGGCACACACGTAGTTTTTTCGTTTTAAGAAAAATATGCTAGTATGCTACTGGAACTGCTAATCCACGACTAGCTTGGTCACCACTATCTTCAGAAACATTTGATCATCTTGTATTCTTCCCTTTGCAAAGGCAGCCGGTGTTTGCAAACTGATAATACCATCTACGGATATTATTATCACTTGGGGGATGACATCTGTACTTAGTCCGGAACGTACGTTGGCAAGTAACTACAGCTTTTGCAAATTGCAAAACAATAAAAGCTTCCTGTTCACTAGTCGCCATTTTTCTTACTAGCGCCCTCTAGCGCATGCACATACGAACAAACAGAACTGTTTAATAAACTCTTTCATTTCATGTAATAATAATACACATTTTTATTGACACACTATACATATTTACATTTATATAATAAATAATGGATGATGTGTTAGTGAGTTAGTTCGTCAAAAGACTATCGACCAGAGGTCTTTCTGCCTTGTTTTGTCCAGTCATATGGCGTCAGTCGTTAATGCGTAGATGGATGAAACGATGAGATGAAAACAAATATGGTTGAATTAGGATTTTTAAATTTGGGGTTTACACTAGGATTTCTAGGAATACAATATAAGGATAATATGTGAAGGTTGAAAGGATTTTTGGAGAATTTTTCTGATAGGAATCGAAGACGTTCTAGGATGGGGATAACTGAAGTGGTATCATAGAGGAGCTGGTTAGAAGGATTGTGTAAGGGATTAAGAGGATGACGGAGTTTTGTTAGGGTACGGAGGGATGCTGTTATTGTGGGAGGTTGGATTGTTGGGATTGGGATAGAGGGCATAGTCCAATAATGGGCGACAAATCATCTTATATATTTTGACTGCTGTTTTGATAGTAATACCATCATTTCTGTATGTTAAGCATCTAAAATATTTTGCCCTAGATGTTATTTTGCTTTTAATTATAGCTGTGTGCTTTTTAAAATTGATTTTGGGGTCTATGGTTATGCCTAGGTATTTAACGGAAGTTGAAGGAGGGATAATAGTTTGGGAAATTGAAACATTGTAAGGGGAATTATTGGTGCGATGGTATGGAATTAGGAACTGTGATTTGAGGGGATTAATTTTAATACGCCATTTTGCAAACCAGTGTTGGAGGGAGTCAATAAGCTCTTGAAGGAATTGGAGGGCTTTTGGTAACGTGGGAGCATGGGTAATTAGGGCAGTATCATCTGCAAATTGCAGGAGATATTTGGAAGGATTGAAGTAGGGAGGATCAGGATTATAGATGTCGGAGCTAAAAAGGTTGTATAATAGAGGTGAAAGGGGAGAGCCTTGAGGGAGTACTTGTTCGGGAGTAAAATAAGAAGAGAGGGAGTTGTGGATTTTTACTTTTATGGATCTATTAGAGAGGAATTGTTTAATGATAAAAATGATATGACGAGGGATATTTAGGAGGTGACATTTATACAATAAGTCTTGGTGCCAGACAGAATCAAATGCTTTCTGGACATCCAGAAATAATGCTGCAGAAGCTTTACCTTCAAAGTGGGCAGTCTGAATATTAGAGGCTAGGATGGTTAGAGGAAGAGAAGTTGAACGACGGGGAAGGAATCCAAATTGATAATTGGGGATGTGGTTAGAAATTCGAGAAAGGATTTTGGTTTTAAGGAAGGATTCATACAATTTTCCAATAACAGGTAGGAGAGTGAAAACTCGATATATATTTAGAAACACTCGACTTTTTCATTGTTACAGCACACTGTTCATATATATCAATTGAATTTCACCTATATTAATAAATATTCAATTGCTCCTGCGTACTCTTGACCAAGGCTAATAAATTATTCAACGTGCAAGCGTACTTCTGACCTAGGGTAATAAATTATTCCATGCATTAGTGTACCCTTGACCTAACCGAATAAACTATTTCTTCGGGATATTCTTATTTATTAATTGACCTAGCATACTCTTGACCTATCCCAATAAATTATGCATTACTCCAGAGAACTCTAGACGTACGTTAAAAAAATATTATTTATCCTATTTATCTTTGAACTAGCCTATTAATTAATCCTATCCCAATAAAAATGTATTGTCTTAGCGTACCTTTAAATTATATGACTATTTTTTTTAAATAAATGACAAAATGATTTAATTCAAAGTATTCTTTGAATTCTAAAATTCTGTAATGATAACAGAATAACGAATTTATAATGTGTTTCCATAGATAAAATGTGCAAAATGTTAATTATTTGCAATATAATCTTATGAAAGAAAAATTAGTCCTAAAGAGAATGTTTTAGTATTTAAGAGTTTTTGATTCTTAATTAACATTTTTGTTTGTATTTTACATTTATAAAAGAACACAATAAGAAACGACCTTGGTTTTCGAAAGAGTTCGGCAGCCAACGAAGAGAAAATTTGATTATTGCATCTCAGCTGGAGGTAGTCACTTTCAAAAGTTCTTGTGGATTAGGAAATTTTGCATGTAATTTTTGGTAATAATTTTTTTTTGAAAAGAGGAGAGGAAATCCTGCTTGGACACCCTTATAGTACGATAGTGTCGGACTCCTACTGACTAAAACCACTCCTCCGCGATCGCAGTTGTTGGGACTAGTTTAGAACCAAAAGGTATTTACTAGTCAGGACTCACGTGCTTAGATTTTGGGGTGTTTTGGTAATAAAATGTTCTCATTGTCAAAAATTTTGTTATCTTCGGAACAAAGTGGATTTTCAAAATTCATCAAAGGACAAAATATTATCAGAATAGTTCAGGGAATAACCTTGAAACAAAATTGTAGTTTTTATAGGAAAGGTACTGACATTCGAATATTCCTTATCAATGAAACACGCGCTCTCTGTCCTACTTGAATCATCAAAAGCGATAGGCGAAAACGCTTTCCGCATGCATAAGAGCCTGGACACGAGGTCGAAGTTGGGCAATTCGCGTAACGTCCAACCACCAGAAATATTTATCATTTCGTTACGTGTCGAAACGAATATTAATTGCCGCAGTTTGAAACAGTTTAGTGCTGGTGCGCAGCCAGTTGCGTTCGGTCCGAAGGAAAACGTAACGAAACTCGCGAGTAATACACGCGATAACTAAAAATTAGTGAACTAATTGGAATGGACTGTTGTACGTACATGCGAGTAATGGATAACTAGTTTACTGGCAAAATAAATGGAATTGCAAATATAAGGTAAAAAAATATATAAGTAAATATTGATTCAGATTTTTATAAAGATTGTTCATAAAACGATTTTGAATTTGGAAATTTACGCGAAATTCGTACTGCGTACAGGTAAATGATAAAAAAATGTATATTTTGACAAAATTACCAAAGTGATTTGGTTGAAACGTTATTAAATTAAATGACAAATCATTGAATATTAAGTTGGGCTTCTTTAGTAGTGTTAGGCTATCGACCACGTGGTCCTTCCACCATGTGTTATTTGTGTGTGTGTAAATGAGCTTGTTACTTTAAAGTTTTTTTTTATTATTTAATGAAATAAGGACTAAAATAGTATATTCACTTAAACGCAGATCGGAACGAGAATTCACAAGCGGTCTACTTGATAGTGAATGGAAAAAATGGGACAAAGAGGAATTACACTCATGATTTCTGCTGTCGAAATTTTTGTATGTTTTTCAATAATTTAAACTATATTTTTGTGCGAGAGAGAAACATCTTTATTGAATATGGTATTACATTTAAACATTTTTTTGACGACGTAACAATTATAAAACTTCTTGGTCGATATATATAATAAATAAAAGAATTGCATACATTCAATTCGTCTCAGTAATTTCACAAGACGCAGAATTTTGTAATATTTAACCTTTTTTTTTCAAGAAACATTCAAAACCTAGTTAGCACAGTCTGACCTTATTTACAATTGAATGGCAAAAACATAATTTTATTCTTACAAAATATTATAAAAATCGATTATTGCTACATTAATATCAACACGGGCGTTGTAGGTGACGTAAGAAAGCTTTGACTTTTTTCGAAATATTATATAATTATGCGTTAATAATGTAAGGAAATAATTAATTGTTGTTTTCACTTTTTGCAATTTGTATCGCGTCTTCTTTAACTCTACCGGTTTGAACGAAGTGAAATTCCAAAATTTTAAATATAAATATTGTTTTGATGAAAATAATAATGTACTTTCAGCTATTCAAATATTTTATTTTATTTCTGGACTAGTTTAGATGTGCGCACCATCTTCAGGGGGCAAAACGTCAGAAAAATGCTTGTGTTATTGTTTCCATCGTTTAAAATAATTTAATTTAGAGGACTTTCCAACTTTTTGTCGGGAACGTGATTTTTAGCGAAGTACATTATTATTTTCATCAGTATCAAAATAAGAAAAAAATAAGAAAATTTTCAAATAAAAATTAAAACAAACTGTTTTTGGAGAAACAATGTATTTTATCATTTACCTGAAAATGAAGTAATGAATACTCGTAGAGAATGACAAAATGAATAATTTATGAAGAATAATAATTTTTACATTTTCTACAAGGTAATAGACTACAGTTTAATAATTACGAGTAGCTAAAAATATTATTTTCTTCTCTGTTTTTATTATACACTATAACTACTAGTAATTATTACTCCTCTTCACGTACTCAAATATTCAAACAAAAATAACACTACAGTTTATTCCTTACTTCACTTATTTGTAAACAAGTGAAATAAGGAATAAACTGTAGTGTTATTTTATTTTTCAAAACATTTCACGCAAACTTAAACCATTAATAGTGATTACAACTTTTATAATACATGTTATTAAAAATAATAGTTTTTTCGAGAAGAACCCATAACGATTTCCGAGATAAGTACCAAAAAAGGTATATGAAAGAAGCTCGCATGTACATACTTCTCCCTAACTGATCATTAACTGTCAGATTACAACGTTTTTGTTTTGTGTGACAATTTCAATTTTTTTTCAATTCTTTCGGTTTCGTTGTAAAGTTCTCTAACTATTTTCAGGCAAACTTTAAGATGCCTCTTCATTCATTTAACTAAAATCAGTAAAAACAGGTATAATCGTTTTTTCTTCTTAAATTATCCTATTTTTAATTAAAAATATTTTCAATTGACTTTTTATATAAAATTTAAGTTATTTATTTAGTTTTTAATTCTATGTTTTCGTCAAATATCAATGATTTATTTTTTTCATAAAATTTCAATCGGTTAGAGCATTTATTTTAAAAATGTTTTCAATTTTTATTTGTTGTCAAATTTGAGCTATTTTTTAAATTATTATTAACCAATAGTAGGCAAATAGTAATTTTTGTTTCTTTGTAAAATTGCAAAAACTTAAAATTGAAATTGTTCCCTTATAAAAAAAACTTGTAAATAATATTTTTTTAAATGGTTTTCGACTAATTTCGGCTGTTTTTTTTTTAAATCGAATTTTCTTTTCTTATTTTATAAAGATTTTAAATTATTTGATTCTAGTTAGGACCGGCTTTAAGTGTTTTATTATTTTTAAATTATGAACTGCTATGTAATAAATGTTTAATTCGGTTTTTTAGAACTTTTAAATGTTTTTTTTTTGTTATGTTCAGTTGGTTTTTCTTAACAAATCATGACTGTGAAATGTTAACTATTTAAATGGATTTTTAAAATGGTTTTTTTTTAAGTTTTCAATTGGTTTTAATATAGTTTTAATTGCCACCAACGTTAATATTTAAGATTTTAAGCAAATTTTCAATTTAGTTTTTCTGTATTTTTTTATTACTACTTCTTAATTAATTTTTAATTCTTTAAGAAATTTTCCAGTGTATTTTACAGTCATTTTCAAATCACTTCAGGTAAACTCAATCCATCAATAGAAAGTTTACACTGTTTCCTTTTTGATTAAATCCTTTTCTCATAAAAAAATCAATTGATTTTAAAAAAAGCTTGGCTTAAAAGCATGTTTAGCAGTTCAGTAATATTTAATTGTTATTGTTTTATAAATTTTCGAGTAAACTTCAAAATTTCTTTTAAAACATATGTCAGTGTTTAGAAATAAATTTTCATGTTATCATTTTATTTTAAATTAAAGCAGATTTTTTTTTAATTAAAAAAATTAATATTTAAACTATTTTTTGTTTGTTGTAAAATTTTAACCATTTAAAAAGAATTTCAATTGTTTCTTGTTTAAAATTCAGCTATTTGTAAACAATATAGAAAGGTTACAATGTTGCAAATTTGAAACTGACTCCTACTGTATTACTTAATTAGTTTTTTTCTTCATTATTCTTTTAAAAATTATGTTTTAATTCGAACTATTTTTAAGTTAAGATTGTCTTTAATTGTTTTTTTTTAATTTATTGACTTGGTACAATTCAATTCATTTTTTTTAAGTTTATAAATCTTTAAAATTAAAATAAACAATATTTTTTCTCAAAATTTTTTAAGTTTTTCATCCTTCACGAAGCTTAATTGTTTTCTTTGAAATTTAAAATTTTAAAAGTTTTTAACGGAAATGTAATAGATAATAATAAATTCAAACTCAACTTCAGATTTCCAGGTCAGCTTCTATTGGTCATTCTTCTTCCTCTATTGATTGTTAATTCCTTCTTTAATTTCTACAATTCCAAAATATTTTGTTGAGTGATATTGAATTGTTTAAAGCTATAGATGTACAGGGTGATTGACGAAAAACCTTTGGTGCTGTATATATATTTTTTATTCATCTGCAAGAAGATTTGTTTGTGAATATAAAAATTTAAAAAAATGGTACCCATAGTAAACAATACATTAGATATTCTATATGTCAAAAGTGACAAGCTATGTTGAAATTTTTTATAAACGATTTAATTTGATATTTTATTTATTCAAATTGTTTAAAAATAAACAAGATACAACATCAAAGGTTTTTTGTCACCCTGTATATTTTGTTTTAATAAATTTCTAAGGATTTTGACTATTTTTATAGTGCCTAATTATTTTGGTGTTTTGAGCAATTTGAACTTTTTTCTAATTTCCATTTGTTTTAGACTATCCGTAAATGTTTGCGTTTATCAATTGTCTTTCCTTTGTAAATTTCTAAGATTTAGAATTATTACTGCAAAATGTCGAAATGATAAATTGTACTAAATAATTGAGCAATACAATTATTTTAATGCTTGAAACTAATAAGAGCTAATTTATATAGAATAGTGGAGAAATGGATAATTGTGAGTTTGAGTGGAAAAATATTTTAAAAGATGAATTCCTTTCTTTAACTTGTTGTCAATTATTTAAATAATAAATGATAATAATATTAATATTTTTAATTGTTTTTGTTTAACTAGACAAACAATTTGTATTTGTTCAATTAGAACTGTTTTAATAATTTTTAATTATTTTCGTAGTTTTTGTCAATATTCAACCAATTTTAATTAATTTCAATTATTCTTTGACACTGTGTTTTATAGTTATTTGTAAATTTTAACTGCTTGTTTAAAAAAATAATTGTTTTTTTTTTACTTATCACTTGTTTAATTAGTGTTTTAACAATTTTGTCAATTTCAACTGTCTTTATTTATTATAATTGTTTTCATTAGTTTTCTCGTCACTGCTTTCATCGTTTGTTTATTCCATTTTTTTGTTTAATTTCTAATAGTTTTAATTGTTTTCTAGAGCGATTCTCAAATGTTCTGGAACATTTTCCAATTTTAACTTATTTTATATGTAATTTACAATTGTTTGCATTTGTCAAGTTTTTTATTCTAGTTTATATATTTGTCACTTTTTTTTACAGGTACCTAATAATTACATTTAATGTCCAGAGGCATTGGCTTGTTTTAGAGCTTTTTTTTATTTCAATTTGTTTAAATAATGTTTGTATCTGATATTTGAGACTTCAACTTCGTTATAAATTTTGCAGCTTAAATAACGAGTTTTGATGATGTCAAGTTAATTTGCGAAAAGCTATAGTCAACAAAAAAAAATTACAAGTTATACAAACTTATTAAAAATCTTTGATATCGATTATCAATTTTCCATACAAGTAATTTCAATTGTTTTCTGTTGAGATATTTATTTAATTACAATTTCAAATTATTTTCCGTTACTTAAGATATTAAATTGTAACAATTAATTTAAACCATGATAAACTGAATATTTCTTTATTGTTTATTTATTAACGATTAATACCATTGTACAGTGTTTACAGAGAATAAAAGTATAATTTTTAACTTGCCTATGTCGTTTAAACTAAAAGTTTAAATTAGTTAAAAAAATTAATTATTTAAAATATTAAAAAAATATATATTTTTTTTAATTAAAAAAAAAATTTTTTGTCTAAACGACATAGGGAAATTGACAGTTCAATTCGTTTTTCAATTGTCATCGCCGGCTCAGATTTTTCCGAGGTTTTTTGGATTTTTGTTTATTACGATTGAAATCAGAGACTAACACTTTTGCTTTAACTCAAAAACGGCCACTGTTATCAAAATTTTCAGAGAGTGATAAAAGTAAAGTAAAAATAAATTTTATATTAAAATATGGGAAAATAAATGTAGGTTTACGAGCAAACGAAACTGTTCTGAGCAAACAAATTTTAGGAACACCCTGTATAGTATGGTTCCGTCGGTCTGATCGAAGTGACAAATTGCCTAAGGAGTTCACTTGATGTTAGTTTGGGCTGTACAAAATCTCAGCACTCTACCACGAGCGGTATTAAAAATACAGGATGGACCAAAAGTTCGTTTACATTTCAAATGATGATTTAAAAGAAACTAGTTATGTGAGATAAAAACTTTCTATTTATTATTAAAGTATACAAATAGGGATTTTATTTAAAAAAAATTACATTATCCATATGTGATCCATGACTATTTTGACACTGCTGTAACCTGGAGCGGAAATTTTCAATGACGGCCTCACAAGTGTTTCGTGAAATGTTTTGCATTTCCTCTCGAATATTTTCCTTTAATTCCTCTAGGGACACTGAGTTGCTGTTGAAAACTTTATTTTTAAGGTATCCCCAAAGAAAGAAGTCCAGTGGGGATAAGTCCGGGCTACGAGGTGGCCAGTTAATGGCACATCTTGCCCCATCTTGCTGAAACCAGGATCGTTAATCAAAACCATCGAAATCCTGTAGCGTGAAAAAAAGTTCTGTAGCATGGCAATATACCGCTCTGTATCACTGTAACAGCATTTCTTCGGGGATCTTCAAAAAAGTATGGACCAATAATGCCTCTTGCTGACAAAACTGCCCATACAGTAACCTTGGGTGAATGCAGAGGTTTTTAATGTTTCAATTTAGGATTAGTGTCACTATAATACCTGCAATTTTGCCTATTCACATGCCCATTTAGATGGATTTAGATGGAAGTGTGCCTCGTCTGAGAGAAACATGTTGGTAAAGCTGGGGAACCTCTCTAACATTTCGATTGTAGGCTTTAATTCTTGTACCATTTGGATTTTGTACGGATGTAAAGTAAATCTTTGTGAAGAATACGAATCAAAGATGCTCTGGGCACACCTAAGGCGTTAGACCTCTTCCGAGTAGAGACTCCATGATTTTCATGAATAGACACTCTTACACGCTTGACGTTTTCGTGATCTCTTGATGTTCTAGATCGGTCGGATCGTGGTTGATTCATTATGGATCCTATCTCCTCGAACTTCTATATCCATTTTCGAATCAATTGAATCGATGGAGCTTCATTTTTACGCCGTATTTTGTAATGAGCGCAAAATTTTCGTTGCGCTAGAGTAAAAGAATTGCCCTGGTACTGAATTCCCATTGGCCACTCTTCCGTTCTTTTGTATTTTAGAGTTTTTGAAGGCACTCATTATTTTTAAATGTTATTGGTACTTATTTTTAGAATAATAAAATGTAACACGCAAATTAATTTGTATTATTCAATGTCTGTCGAAGTATTAGCTAGAGAAGTAGTTGTTTCAAATTAATTTGTTTTGTAGTCTTAATAAGACTCATTGTTGTAGATTCACGAAATGTTTTCGTATTTTTAAATTTATTATTTTTAGAATGTTTTAAACTATTTTTTCTTTAAAAGAACTTGAACACGTTTTTTAAAATTTCCAAAACATTTATATAATTATTAACAGTTTTTCTAACAAATTTTCACTTTTACTATTTTTATCATATTCTATTTATTTTTAAACGAATGTAGTTTTGTATTTTTATAGAAAGTTTTCATCTTTTCAAAATGCTATTTTAGGAAAAAAATTAACTATTATTTTAAGTTCAATTCTTTTTGAGAAAATTGTAAATGTTTAGTTTTTGTAGTTTACTATTTATTTCTAAGCATTTAAATTGTTTCTTTCTTAAAGTTTTCAAGTGGATTTCTTAGTAACTTCACAAATATCTAAAATTTTAAATTCTTGTTATATATTAATATATTATATTAAAATGACAAATTGTACTAAACATGTACCAAAAACTTAGAAAATAAAATTATTTAAAGTTAACTTCCACTAGTGAAAGAATGGACATTCGTGGATTTGAGTGGTAGAACATTTTACAAGATGCAATTTAGCCCTTCAGCTAGCTGTATTTTTTGTATGTTGTCAATATTTTTTATATTATATAGTTTGTGATAATTATTTTGTTATTTGAGAGACTATGATAAAGAATGAATCATAATGATAATAATAATATGTAGTGTTTTAAAAATTTTAGTCGTTTTCTTTTAAATTATTTTCAATTGTTTATGGTTACCTAGACACATAATTATAATTTTTTCTTCAATCAGGAATATTTTAATATGTTAACATTTTCATTAGATAAGTTTTTGCCAATATTCAACGAAATTTGTGAATATTCGATTTTTTAAATTCCAATTGTTTTCAAAATTACACTTATTCTAGAGTTTTTAAGAATTTAAACTAATTTTTTTAATAGATTGTTTCTGCTGATATTAATTATGAATAGTTTTTAATTAGTGTTGTATCTGATTAATTTCCAATTGTTTTCATTGGTAATTTTTTGACACTATTTTTATAGATTGATTATTGTTTTTTTGTTTTGTTTCTAATATTTTAAATTGTTTTCTGGATAATTTTGCAAGATTCAACTCATTTATATGTAATTTGTAATTGATTCAATTCATTAAGTTTTTCATTTCGTTTAATCCACTTGTCTCAATTGTTTCGTTTTATAAATATCTAATAATTACAATTAATTTCTAGAAGCATAATCATCTGTTTTATCGCTTTTTTCAATTTTAAGTTTACCATATTTCAACAACTTATTTAAATAATGTTTGTACCGATTGTCAATTTTTATACAAGTAATTTCAATTGTTTTCTATTTGGACATTCAATTGTTATGGCGGTTTATTAGATTGTCAATTTAAAATTCTTTACCGTTTCACTTCAAATCTATATAACGTTCTTGCAATATTGTTTTTTTTAGTTTATGGTGACTTACATATTCACATATTTAAAATTGAAAATTCAAATTGAATTTTACTTTGGACATTAAATTATTCATTACTTGGTCGAATATTAATTTATTATATTTTCTCTAGCGTACTCTTGACCTACGACAATAATCAATGCAATGACCTATCTTACTTGTGACCTACCTTAATAAACTAGGCAGTAACCTAGGTCAAGGGTACGCTAGTTCAAGCTGGTAAATTATTTCTTCTTCCTTCTTCCTCTTTACACCCTTTGCAGGTAGGTCTAGATTGTCGTCCCAGTCTGTTCAGGTGCGATCTTAATTTGCAGTGTCCTGTTAAGAGCCCCAGAACCTTCCGTAGGTTTTCTCTGGACAATTGCATACAGTATCTGGCCGTTCTGGTGTTCATTGCGTTGAAGTTTTTTGAGAACCTACAACCAGGTGTGTTGTCCTATCGCTCCTTGTAGCAGTTTTTAGTAGGATACTCAAATCTAGCAGGGAGGGCAGTAGGGAGCGGTTCGGTCCGCATACCGTTCGTCCGGATACCTTCCTCACCAAACCATCTGCTATTCTATTACTTCTGCTGTTGTTATGTCCTTTTACTCAGGCTAGAGTCACCTTGTTGTCACGAGCCACATCTTCCAAGGATTCGTAGCATTCCAGCGTTAATAATGCGGTAATTTTGCAGCTAGTTATGATGTATATGTTTTTTTCCTTAATATTCTTGTCAAAGATTGCTTTTGCTCCATATAGTATACCCACGAGTTCCACCATTGTTGGTGTGCTCATTATTTTACCTATTAAGGTACTATTTTTTAGGAACAGGTTTTTGCAGAAAATTCTATGTACATATGAATGGCTTTGTGTATGCTTCCTAGTCTTCGTATCTTAGGTCTATTTGAAGCTTTCTAGTGAATATGTATTTTCAAGGGATATCGTCCTATGGCATCATAATCTCGAGATATCTTCTGCGGAAATCCTCTAAGATTTTGTCGTGTTCACGTCTTCCGTTGCTTACAAGCCATCCCTTTATTGCTCGAAGCCTTATAGCCGCCGCTGCTGCCTGATAAATATGTCCAAGGGTGACAGGTACAGCAAGGCTTCCTTAGCCGCTGCTGTTGTTCTCATGGCTCCTGTCGCGTTCAAAAGTAGTCCCTCGACGACGAGGTTCCATAGTAAAGAAGACAGCTCTCCCCCCCTACGGACAACCCTTTGAGACCCGACCTACAAGTCTCGTGTTATTGTAATTTTGACTGTCCTTCATTGCAGCATGTTGGAGATCCACTAGCTTAAGGCCACCGAAACTCCCCTGCATCGAAGTGGAACTGCTATCTTTGGGAAGGAGGTCTAATCAAAGGCTTCTTCTATATCCAAGAAAGTTCAAGGGTGAAGGCTTTTTACTCAAAGAATCGGCCAATCCTGCTCACTACAAGTCTGTCGACTTGCCTTCATAGTATACATGTTGATTGGGATGTAATGGATGTTTTACTATGACTGTTTCCCTAATGTACCGGTTGCATATCCTCTACGCTATCTTTAGTAGAAAGGATGTGATGCTTATTGGTCTATATGCTTTCGCTATAGTGTAGTCCATGCGTTCTGGTTTTGGTATAAAGATTACTTTAGTTTCCCTCCATGCATACAGTACACAGCCTATGCATGGAAGAAAACTGAAGGCAATACACCCCCCTGTACAGGTTAAATCCCGTTCATTCCAGGGGATGGTGTATGGTGAGAAACTCCTCATTGTCCAGTTTACCCTTTCCCCGGTAAGGATGGAGCCCACGAGGTCCACATGGGACGCTGTGGAATTATCCTTGGGGCTCCGTTCCTAGTTGAAGGTACAGCCCAAGAAATGGGTCCTCTATAAAAGTTTGCTCGTGTTTTCAGGTGAGTTCGTGTATTAAACGTCCTCCCTTTTAAGTCTAGTGAGTTTTAGTAAGAGGTTTTTGAAGAGGGCCTGTTTTGATCGTGAGGTTTCCGAGGCGTTTTCCACTTTGGAACAGAAAAGCCCCCAGGCCTCTACTATTTTTGTCTCACCAATTTTTTTATAGTGGCGTTGTACTATTTTATGTTTGTTCCATTCGGAATAATTTTGCGTATTCATGGTTCTGTTGTGTGCCTTTCTTGCTTGGGTTTTCAGCGTCTCTCAAGTTCTGTGCATCACCGCATATCTCGTCATTTCTGATTTTGAAGGGTATGTTTTCTTGTACGCTAATATGATTCCCTTCTTTAGTTCATCTGTCATATATATCATAATATAGCATGCATAAGATATTATGATATGTATGACAGATAAACTCCAGAAGGGAATCATATTAGCGAAAGATTAGGAGATCGAGGTGGCCATGGTAAGATATTATCCTTCCCAAATCGGTCCATGGAAACTCTTGCACTATGAGAACGGGTATTGTCTTGCTGGAAAAGTGGATCTCTCAACTACTGAAGAAACGGAAGAATGTGAAATATGAAAGTGATAAGCTCTTGATCGAAATTTGAGTCTCTTGTAAAAATATAGTGCGATATCAGCAAAGAAAGTGTTTTATTTAAATATTCAAGATGTATGACGAAGTGAACGCCTCAACTATTAATAAATACTCAATTTTTGGAAGAATGTGAGTTTCTATCACCTTATCCACATATCGCTGGGTGTTCTTATCGGATGAATATTGAACGAGATCTGCTTCCATAAATTACAATAATCCCTACAGTTTGAGGCATATGAGGTAATTCCATGTTGTGGCGTTCCCCAAAATTCATCATTAAACACCGCCCTATAACATTCTAGGTTACAGTGTTGTCGAAACCCATAACATTGCTGTTGATGTTTAGCCATCAGTCGTAAAGAACATGTGACCGATAGGATCCAAGCCGAAAGTTCTGATTCTGCGATAAATCGTTCGAAAGATTACAGGATAATCTTCGTTAGTTAACCATAAATCGGCAACTGGTACCGAAGAATCGGCCTCTTGTTGTCATAAATCGAAAATCGCGGTTTTGAACCTCATTAGCTCGCTTGATGCCTCTGCGAAGACGTTCCTGAGGCTATTCTAACGCGTGAGGGTGGATTAATTTCGATGAAGACGATTTGCAATTTCTCTAATGGAAAAACCACCTTCGACAAACGATACGACCTCTATCGAATTCGCTTAATTGACAGTTATTTTCACGTTGACGCATCCAAGGCATAATCACATCAAAACAAATGATGAAGATCGAAAACAAAAAAGAATCACAATTTCGTACAATATACACCTCAATTGTTAAAAAAAGTCATTACTACTTGATCCATATGAATAAAATTTTAATCAATCGCTTTTAATGATTAAACGTTTGTGTCAAATAATTCCTGTCCTTTCTTGATATGGTGGGTGGAAATTTATTTCTTTAATCCAATTTCTTCCGCATTGCAGATTCACGCTGTTAACCACTATGATACCGTTCGCACCAAGGGCGTGCGTATTCAGCTAATATAAACATAATTCAAAGATTATTTTTGTTTAGTTTCCTATTAAGTGCACAAATGTTACTTTTTAAAATATAAAATATAATTTATGAATGAAAAATTGTGTAACTATAAAATTACAGACATAATAGAAATGTAAATATTTAAAGAGATAAATACATAAAGGATGATAGTAAGATATAATGGTAAATTGATAAAATAAATAATAATGATAAATTAAAATCAATTTAAATTATTAATTATAATAATTAATTAATTAATTAGTTCATTTTTTACAACGTAATGGGCTTATATATTTTTATTATTAATTTAAATTATTGTTTTTAACTTATTTGCAAGTATTTATAAAATATAGTTAAAAACAATTGAAGAAACAGTTGATTCAATTTAGGTTAAATAAATAAATCATTTACAACCTGTCAAAAGTATCACGCCCATACTTAGTGATCTACGATTTTCCCTAGCGATCATCTGTCTATCTCGCAACGAAAGTCTCAACATGTACGCACCGGTTATGCGAAAACCGTTTAGTATAATATCGAACGTTTTGAAAGCTACGTGTTCCATTTTAGGTACAAAAAAAAAATAGGAAATTAACCGGCTTTATAATTTACGCGCCTCGACGTTTGATTTCAGAGTACGCCACTGGTTCGATCAGCCCCCACTGCGCGCACGTTTTATGTGTGTGTGCGTTTGTGTGTGGCCGCCGTCACTTTCGTTGTTGCGCGTGCGATTCCGCTTTGACAGTAGTAAAGTGCAGGCACAGTCGGTACGTGTGATAACGGAAAGCGTTATCACACCACGAAACAATGACTGTTTGAATAGATATCTAGTGCGGACATTATAGGATGGAATCATTCGTAGCGCCACTGCAAACCGGCGAAAACGGCAGGTGAGTACGTACACGTAATATTAATAATATACACTTACCCTTTTTCCACCGCGGCGTTAACCTTCAGGCGAAACAGCTGATTACTCACACACAAAACGCACGAAACTAATGAAAAAAAAAACAAACGAACTTTTATCTATTCGACCCTTGGCCCATGCGATTTGTGATTATGTTACGTTCTTTAGGACGTGTCGTAGTGACCTTTGTCTCGGAACATTTAAACTGGACCGTTGTTTTTTTTGTTTATGACGTGTTTCCGTGGAATCGCACAAACAATTGTTTACGGTCGCTATTAAGGAAATGTGTTCCCGTGAAAAATTATAGTTTCGACGGTTAATGACTTGTAATTAAAGGCAGACGTGATTATTTTCTACTTCGTAAGTAATACAGTTTTTTAAAAACATTATTTTCATTGAATTATTAACATTCATTTAATTTGTACTCTTTTAACATAAAAATATATAGTAAATATTTATTGCAATTAATCTCGTTTACAGTTTATTAAGATGTTAGAATTTACATGGTTGTAAACAAATTATTGGTATATTAACTTAAAATATTTATAATTAATTGTGGCATTTAAAACGCAAGTAAACTTTGTAAATTAAATATAATAATAATAATGATAATTTTTATTGGTGTATATAACACAGTTTTACACAGGTCTAAAAAAAGAAAAAAAAAACATAGAACTAGCGAATAAGAAAATTTACAATTAATTGCACAAAAAAGAAATACTGGCAATATTATTACATACGATTTTTTTGTTGGGAGATGATTTTAATATTTTACTATCAAATTAATTGAAAATGAATTAATTGATTTAAAATTAAAATTAAAATCGAAATTAGGCTTAAAATTAGAAGTAAAATTAAAATTAAGATTGAGATAATATTTTAAGATTAAAATTAAGAATAAAATCAAAATTAAAACTAATATTGGGATTAAAATTAAAATTATTATTAAAATTTAAAGTAAGATTAAAATCAAAATAAAGCTTAAGATCAAAATTAAATTTAAAGTTTGGTAAAACACATTGGTGCTATATCTTGCTTATTTTTGATCCGATTTGAATAAATAAAACATCAAATAAAATCATTTTTAAAAGTCTTTAACATGAACTGAACTGATATTTTTTTCTTGCATCCAGTTTTTGACAAAAGACGATCAACTTGTTTTTTCACTTTCACTGTATATATATTTTATACTGGAATAGGCTCTGTATTTTGTTTACTATGGGTACTTGATTTTTAATTTTTTTTTTCAAAAAATCCTCAATTTCTCGACTTTGATTTGGTGAATGGATAAAATCGTTTACAATTTTATATTCACAAAAAATCTCTTTGAGGATTAATACCAAATATATATACAGTGCAATTTGAAAAAAAAGTTGATCGTCTTTTGTCATAAACTGGATGCAAGAAAAAATATCGGTTCAGTTCATATTAAAGTCTTTTAAAAAATGATTTAATTTGATATTTCATTTATTCAAATCGGATCAAAAATAAGCGAGATTAAGCACGAAAGGTTTTTCGTCAGTCTTTGCTGAAAGAATGAATACACGAAGAAACAAATATATGGTATTACAAAATACATATACACACAGATGCACTTTTTGATTTTTTAAAAAATGTTTATTAAAGGGATTAAATGACTTCTTTATATGTAAAAAAGTCATGGATGTTGTAAGGAGCTTTTTTTTAGTAAGTATTCTTTAAGTTTTATTTTAAATTGTTTACTGGATAGTCCTTTTGTTTCATATGACAATTTGTTGAAAAATTTCATTCCATAATAGTTTGGACCTATTTTTGATTTTTCTAATTTTATTTTAGGTTGCAATATATTAAGTATTTCCCTAGTATGGTGTTCATGATGTTCATACTTAGAGAAATGTGTTTTAATATAAAATAGACATTCCAATATATAAATTGCCGGAAATTTTAATATCTTTTCTATAATAAATGCATTTTCACAATCAGCTTGGTAAGGTAGCCTTGCTATAATTCTCAAAATTTGTTGCTGTAGTGCAAAATTCTGATGACGTGAAGATGAATGTCCCCACACAATTATTCCATACCGTATTCGAGATTCAAATAAAGCAAAGTACGACATTAACAGTTGTGCCAATCCTCTCAGGCAAAAAATATTTTTGGTAATGGTTTTGGCAAGATATTGCCCATGATGATCCCATGTTAGTGATTCGTCTAACTGAACACCAAGAAAACGAGTTGTGTTATCATATTTAGTTTCACGAGGCCTTAGAGTTAAATTTATTTTTTTCTTTTGTTTTTTTTAAATTTAGAATAAGATTATTTGCCTCGCACCACTTGATAACCTTTTTTAGAGACTCGTTAGCCTTGTTTTCGTCTAAGACTATTTCTGGATCAGCATTTATTACCGTGGTATCATCAGCAAATAATATAGTTTCTGTTTCACTAAAAATATTTATCATACTATATTCATTCATAAACTATTTAACATACATTCAAACTTTCTCAGTTTATTTTGCAGAACTAAATACGTTCAAACTATTGTCGCTTTGATAGCCTTGCTATTTTGTAACACGCAAATTACTTTTGTATCATTCAATGTCGAGGTAATAGCCAGAGAAGTAGTTGTTTCAAAAGTGATTTGTTTTTGTAGTCTTAATAATAAGACTCATTTGTTGTAGATTTTACGAAATATTTTCGTGTTTTTTTCTAATTATTAGTTAATTTTCTTTAACGTAAAGGACACTAATACATGTTTATTATTGTGTTATGTCGTTTATGTAAATTAAAAAGAGTACCGGTCCCAAAATTGAACCCCGCGGGACACCTGTTTTTAATTTATTTATATCAGATTTCTGACCTTTATATGCTACTATTTCTTCCCTACTTACAAGATATGAGCGCATTAGCGAAAAACCGTATAATTTTAGTTTTCAAAGGCCTTTGCTAGATCTACAAATGTGCCAATGCAGTAGTTTTTATTTTCAAAATTTTTCTGAAATTATATTCGTAATTAAAACAAGGGCATCTGTTGTCGAATGACCTGACAGAAAACCGAACTGGTTGTTGGAAAAGGGGATTGTTTGTTTCGAAATACTCGATTATTTGATCCTTTAAGTTTGATTCGATTATTTTAGAGATAACTGGTTGATGTGATATGCTAAGAACTTTTAATTTTAGTAAACAAGTTAGTTTTAACATAAGAGGTTGCACTTGTTACCTCGATAATTTTTTTACGAATTTCGATCCCAATCATATTACTATTTCCTGTATGAACCTAAATGGTATATCAGACCATAAAGGAATATCTTGCAAACTATATAACCCACAGACTCCATTAACAATACTGGAAAAACTGAGTAGATTTATTACTTACCAGGGCAGACTACTCTATTTTTATATTATTCAAAATAACGGGTGTCCAACAATTATTGCAGTCCCGGGTGGCGTTGGAATAAAAAATGTAGGTCGATTCTTACATGTTGCAAATAAATGAACTGACATTTTTAATGCACATTTAGGTTATGTTTGACAATTAACATGTCAGTTCATTTATTTGGCACATGAAAGAATTGACCTACGTTTTTGACTGCAATAATTGTTGGACACCCGTTACAAATTAGGCATTTATTGACGCAGATATCGAATTACATAAAAAGTGGGAACAATTTGTCAATGTAATTGTTAAAGCAATTAACAAAGCATTTCCTACAACAAAATTAAATAAACAAATTTCGACTAAAGTCAACAAATGGTTTAGCCACTAGATAAAGCCAATGTGAGGCACACTTAGTCTCCTGCATATATTTTGCACCCTTCAGCAGTAACCAAAATGGCCAGAGATAACTATAGGAAGCGTTACAAATTTGCAATCATTGAAGCAAAGAAACGTACAAACGATAATACAAGGTGGCGCAAAAGTAATGTCATAGTTTGAATCAGCCGCCATTTTTGCAGATGGGGCCAACTTTCAGTGTGCTTTGACATTTATGATGTAGATATATAGTGAACTAGTTGTCAACAATCCATGGAGCGATACGCATGATAATTTTGTATCAAAAATCATAATGAGCGATGAAGCTCATTTCTACTTAAGTAGTTATGTTAACAAACAAAATTTGCGGTTCTGGGTCGCATAGAATCCACTTGTAATGCAAGAAGATCCATTGCATACCCTGAAATGACTGTTTGGTGCGGCATTTGCAGTTAAGTTACTTCTTTGAAGAAGCGACGTAACCGTGAATGACGAGCGTTACAGGCAGATGCTAAACAAGTTTTTTTGCCGGAAGTTGCTGCATTGGATCTCGATCATTGTTGGTTTCAACAGGACGGAGCATCCGCTCACACAGCTCGGGTAACTATGGAGATTTTGAGACACCAATTTCCAGGACGAGTGATATCCCGTTTTGGAGATTTGAACTGGCTGTCCAGATCACCAGATCTAACAGCACCAGACTTCTTACATCGGGGATTTTTAAAATCTCGCATTTACCACAATAAACCACAAACCTTTGAAGACGTGAAAGCTAACATTGACGAAGAAATCGCCAGGTTGGAGCAAGATTTTTGCAAGCAACAATTCGATATGCAGTAAAACTTGCGCAATTATGCATCAACTCTGGAGGTGGCCATTTGCGCGATATAATATTTTCCAAGTAATGTAACCAATAATACACTTTCAAATAAACTTTTGATGAAACCAGAGCAGTCAATTCAAACTATGACATTACTTTTGCGCCACCTTATATAATTAAATAAATGTAACCCCAATAAACCAAAAGCGATGTGGTCAATAATAAATCAAACAAAAAATCTCAAACAAAATGTTAGTGACACTAATTTATCCAGTGATGATTTTAATATTGTTTTGCAAATATTGGGCTTTCTGATACGGAAGAAACCGCCTATTACAACTGTTTCAGAATTGATAGTACAACTCAGTTTCATTTTCGTTTAGTATCACCTGTCGAAGTTAGGGATATTATGAGTAAGCTAAAATATAGCAAATCCAATGATATACATGGAATAAGCACTGAATTATTAAAAATGGTGATCAATGAACTATATTTACCAATAACTAAATTGATTAATATTTCTATAACTGTAGATTATTTTCCCAATAATTTAAAACTCGCAAAAATAATTCCTATTTTTAAAAAAGATGATAAAAATGACATGAAAAATTATAGGCCAATTGCACTACTTCCAATAATTTCAAAAATATTAGAAAATGTTCTCAAAAAACAAATTGTTGAGTATTTTGAAATAAATAACTTATTCTATTGTAAACAGTATGGTTTTAGATCCAAACGTTAAACAAGTGACGCCGTGGTTGAACTTAGTAATATAATTAGTTCATCCTTTGAAAATAAATCGGCCTGCACTGGATCATTTCTAGACTTAAGTAAAGCCTTTAACTGTGTCTCCCATTCGAAATTACTTACAAAACTTAAAAATTATAACTTTACTAGTGATAGTTTGCTACTAATAAATACATATCTACAAAACCGAAATCAAGTAGTATTTCACAATGGAGACAAGTCAGATATCTTACCTACTATCACTGGTGTACTGCAGGGTTCCATTTTAGGTCCTGCTTTATTTCTGATTTTCATAAATGATCTGCCTTTAGCACTTAGCAATACAATAGTACTTTTATTCGCAGATGACACTACAATTGTTGATGTCGCAAAAAATGAAGAACACAGATTCACTGAGAATTGTTCATTCATGTTGCAAAACTAATTCATTAAAACTTATCGATGAAAAAAACAAGCAAATAATATTTGTACAAAATAATGCAAATGCTCCTAAAGAAGCTACGTGCTTCTTGGGTGTTCATGTAGACAACAATTTAAAATGGGATAGTCGTGGAGAAGAGTTGGCAAAAAAAAAATCTAGAAATATTTATTGCCTAAGAAACCTTAAAATGGCTTATCATTCACTTATTGAAGCACATCTTCGCTATGGTATACCAGCCTGGGAACATTCATCATTATCATCTTTGCTCTACAACGGCGAGCTTTAAGAATTGTAGCAGGCATTAGTTACAGAACAAACTGTAAAGCATTTTTTAAAAAAAATCGGTATTTTGACTTTACCATGTATATTTATTTATGAAAGCCTATGTTATATAAAAAAAAAAAAACATCAGTCAGACTACAATACGCATGAACACCACAATTATGATACCAGAGGTAGAATGGATTTTAAAGTAAATCCTACAAGATTAAATATAAGTAGAACAGGCCCTTCATATTACGGCATTCAATTATTTAATAAATTACCCAATTCAATTAAGAATCTATCAGTTTTAAATATAAATTCTATGTTAATTAAGAGTGCCGTGAAAATATCAAAACAATGGAAAACATTGTCGTTGATTGTGAAGTAATTTATATTCAGGAATTCCAATATTATAGCTAATATTACCATCAAAGGTAAAATTAGTAAACGTGTCCGGTTTACTTTCAAGAATCGGTGTTGCATTTCTAGGAATATATGACGCAAAATAAAGGAATGTGTTCATTTAAAAACTTTAATGTTATTTCGAGAAAGCTTCATTCAAAATTATTTTAATTCGGCGGCTTAAATTTCGCGATGATTTCAGCTAAAACATACGCTTACATATTCTGTAAAAAAAACATTAAAATTCAAATTAAAGTGCTAAAACAAAGTAATAGTGTCCCCTTTTTTAGTTAATTGTATATTATTAATTAAAACATAAGCGAGTGTTTTAATTAAAAGTTGTAAAACGTAAATAAACAAAATATTATTGTAAAATTTAATGGATTTATTCAAACAAATTTTTCAAATAATTTTTGATGATGTGTTACTGATTGGAGGGTGGGATAGAGGCCACCCACCCACCCTACATATACATGTAAATTTTAATTACTGATCGTCTCGCGGTTTGGAGTAAAATTAATTACAAAACTTTATGAATAAAAAAGAAATTCAAAAGGTAACATTTTTGAGTGAGGATATTAATAAAATTTGTATGCATGATGGGTGAGCAGACTTCAAATCTAAATTAGATAAGATTAGCTATAAGGGAAAGTAAAAACATACTGAATGTTATTAATTTACATGAAAAATAATCCTTTATGTAACAAGCTCATTTACAAACACACAAATAAAACGGCGGAAGGACCATGTGGTCTATACCAAAACACTACAACTAAAATTACAATTAAAATTTCTTGTAAATAAACATTATTTTAATGTTAATACAAAGACGAGGACAAGGTTAAACTGTTAATGACGTCTCTTTAATAGGTCATAAGGTAGATTTAAATAAAAGTGTCGAAGGTAAACCTTGTTTGGGACTGGCCGACAAAATTTTAGATTAGATGTTTAAACCATACTTAAAAAAACACTATGTTTTAACCACAAATAATTATTATATCACGTACCTATAGACATAGTTATATAAATCTAAACAACACAGAACGATTCTAGTTTCGACGTTTTATCGTCATTGTGAAATTAATTGTAAATTGATGAATTTGTTTAAAATTTATACTAACCATTTTTGGATGAGGGAATATGTCTGTCGCTAGTTGTTTGCGGATTATCTCTAAAGGACTGTACCAGATTAAAAATTGGCGAAAAGGTTAATTCGGTTTGCTCGTTGAGGAGATTTACAAACGGAAAAATTGGAAAATTTCAAATGACCCCAAGAGATTAGTGTCAATTATCCAAAATTTGTATCTATGTATGTATTTTTATTTATTCATCATTGATATCTCGGTTATTAGAAGAGATAGAGTAACGGTTAAATGGGGAATGTTTTGCAGAAATCAGTGCTCATAACAAATGCATTTCAAATTCACCTTAACTTTTTTCAATTTAAAGATATTTTGAAAAAAAAATGCCAATTTTAATTTTCCTCAATAACTCGATAACGTCTAACGCGACTGTTATTAAAACCTTTACATTATTTAAACACATTTCGACGATTCGCATTTGTTTCTAGGTTATTAGGGCTATCTTTGGTTTTTCTTATGCTGGCCATAAGATAATATGGTGGGGTTTATTTGAATATTTTTTACTGATCTTGTCAGTTTGACATATTGTACAAAAATTTGATGATTATATCCAGAAATTAATGTTTGCATTCGAAACAATGTTTTAAAAAAGAGCTGAAGTCTTCATTGAGACGAAATGCACGAAATTTTAGGGAAATCGAGTTGATTCGTCCTGTTTTCTATTAGATTTTGTACAACGGATCTCTACACACCAGGATTTTTAAACGGATCTTTTCCTTTGAATAATATGTTTGATAATTTTCCAGGAGGTTTAAAGGATACTTGATTAATATATGTTGGAAAAATATTTGCTATCTGTTTGCTTGTTTTTCAAAAATATGTAAGTAAAATTAAAGATTTATTTATATAAAGGTTTGAAGACGTTTTGTTATTTATAAATTTTTAGATGAGGTTGATAAGTATATTAATATTGTCAATTTAAACTGAAATTACTTTATTCAATTTAGTGTCTTTTCTATTTGCAGTTAGATGAATTGAGAAAGCTCGTTGTATTAAATTGGGATCTTTCTTTACAGAAATTGAATTTGCGGTTGCAATGAAAGTGTTCATTTTTATTAATATACTGTTCTCTTTCGAGGATAAATACAATAAATAAATACTCAAGCTTTTTGTCAATTTTGTGCAAGATGAATTAGTGAATGAAGTCTCAGGTTTGTGAAGATTATCTACTTTTATTTTACATTTGTCAATATGTGGTATCGGATTAAAGAGCAAAAAATAACCTAGAGAATGAGACTATAGCCAACTATGGTTTCCATTTAAAGAAATGTAGCTCTGCGGAAAATAATGGCGATAAACATTTTCTGAATATATTTCATTCATCTGCTTAAAATTATCCATAACTTTGTCCTTTGCAGTTTTTCTTCTATTTATCATAATAGAGATAGATTAATTGGAAAAAAAATGACATTTTTTATTTTGATCAAAATATCTAGTTACCCTTGACTTTTTTTAAAAAAGTGTAATTTTATTCGTCTCGTAAAACTACACTTTTTTTCCCCGTTTAACCGTTCTCTATATCTTCTAGTTTCCGAGATCTCCATCAAGAGATCATGTAAAAAAAACTCACCCTGTATATTGACTTCTTAGTGGAAATTTCAGAGGTACAGAAACTTTTAAAACATAAAAGTCAAAGGTGACTAGATGTACAAAAAATGTTTCTATTTTTAATCTACATTGCTTGAAACTATAAAAATTATCTTTTTATTGGCTTTATCTTATTAATGACGTCTGCGATGGTCATAAAATAACTAATGTAATAAAATTGTAGCAAGATCCGAATTAACTGACACCAATTAAATTATGTATCGAAAAAGTCAATGGTAACTATAGACATTAAAAAACTAATCTATTCGTCTAAATTTTTTATGATATAGAAACAAAATTTAGGTAAAATGTATGTCTAATGAGGTCATACCCATAGATTGGCCGAATTAAATGATCAAAATAAAGTCAATTAAATCAAAATAAAACGATTTTTTAAATCAATTGTATTAATGCTAAAACCATAGGTGGGCCAAATTAAATGACACTGTTTAAATTTTTGGTGATAAGTAGATATATTAAAAAAAAAAACATTAAAACAGCCAAATTTCTTAATTGATTCTTCTTGATTGTTATATGAGTTAGGAAAATGAGGTATCGTCAAATATATTTTGAATTTGAAAACCGCCCCCAAAAATCTTATAAAATTTAAAGCTCGTTTAATATTTGCATTCTCATGTACTGTCAGAATAGGCTTTTCTTCTACATCCCATGCATTCGCTGATGCAACCGCTGAAAATTGATTGTAAAGTAGCCTAAGGATTCATCAAAATATGTTGGTTTTCTTTTTTAACAAAATAATTACCCTATTTTAAACTTTTGTTTAATTGCGGAATTTTCTAGATATATTTTTCCAACATATTTTCACCTCATTTCGGGCTGCTCTTTGAGTTTCTTTAGGGATTTTAAAATTTTTTCGACTTTTTTTATGGTTCTTGAATTTTCCAGCAATTTATTTACCAAGTCACTTTCTCTATTTCATTAAAAATTCTAATATTTTAAAGCAATGAATTTCTAGGATTTTTTTAGAAAATTCGTCTTAGAGATTTTTAGACTTTCTTTATGGATTTTAAAAATTTTCCGACATCTATTTTTTAGGGTTCCAAAATTTTTCTCCAGTTTTCCATCCCTATTTTGTCGAACTTATCATTAAAAGGTTTAATATTTTCGAGTAATTAGTTACTGAGATTTTTAAGCAGTTTGTCTTACAGATTCCTAGAGTTTAAGAAAGAAAGTCTTATATTATTAAATGTATATTTTCTGAAAATTTGCTTTCTGCTCTTTCCTATATCATATAACAATCGAGAAAAGTTGTTTTAGAAGTCTTTAAAAAAATTTCCTAAATATATGATAAAATAAAATAAATAACGTCAATATTTTCTAAAAATTATATGGTAACCATACCCAAAACTTGAGCAGACCCATTGCTAACTATCGACTTATAATATTTCTTCCGCTACTAGATAAGCTATGATTTCCTTATAAAATAAAAGAAAAGAAGAACCTAATTATCCTACAATTTTAAATTGAAAAGAAAAAAGTCTGATTAATTTTCTTAATGTAGTGCAAAATTATTAAACACTTATTTTGATAGGGAAGAGTAAAGGGAATTTTAATTGGGCAGAAAATGATTGATCAAAAGAATGAGGTAAACCTAAAAAAATCTATACGATAATAATCGAGAAGAGTCGATTTAAAAATCCTTAAGAAGCTTTTTCACAACTTCTAAAATATAATTCTTACTATCAAAATCAATATTTTCTTACTTTATTACAACAATAAAAACAAACAAAATATATCTAAATAAAAATACGATTTGCATTCACTGCGTTTACTTCCACTTCTGATTCTACTCCTTCGATTTTTATTTCGACTTCTGCTCCTTGGCCTACTGCCAAGTCAAAATCACAAGTTAAAAACTATGAAAAACAATTTTTGAGCGACTTCTTCACAAGATTAAAAAAAATAACTTCTGCTATCAAAATCAATATTTTTCATCAGGAATTGAAGCATGGCCATCTTTACGCCTTTCATTTCTTATGAAACAAAATTTTTGAAACATCATATGATTGTATTCCGTAATAACAATTTAAATACCTGTTAGGAATACCAACTATACTTTCTCTCAATATTCTCTTATTAAATATATATACTCACTTCCTAGAAGGCTATAAAGTAGCTGTTCTTGATTAGAAATTAAAAACACTTGGTTTGTTTCACAGAATATTTATTATTTTTTCTCCGACTAGTTTCGACAAAATGTCATTATCAAGGAGTAATGGTAATGACATTTTGTCGAAACTAGTCGGTGAAAAAATAATAAATATTCTGTGAAACAAACCAAGTGTTTTTAATTTCTAATCAAGATTTTTCAAATATGTTTCACCATGGGTTAAGTGAGCAATTAATTAAATATGTAGCTGTTCTTTTCTATAATATTAAGAAAGCTTTAGATTCTCATATTTTGGTTTTCTCTTTCATTCCTCATCACCTTATTATCCTGTTCCATAATTTTCTTTAAACAGAACTGGCCAAGTAATATTCCTCAATTCACCCCGAATCAGACTAAATATTCCTTTCCCTTTTATGTTAAACAAGGGCTTAAAAAACCCATACAATTTACTTTGCTCTGATATCTATAACGTAAACTTTTCACAGTGCCTTTCATACCTTGTAATATTCCTTACGATTCTTTAATAACAAATATTTTATATCCAAAAACACTTCCAGAAATTCCTGCAATAGTCTATAGAATCTCTGCAAATTTGTTTTTCCGAGAAAAACAAAAACAAAAAACTCTTTCCCTCTATATTACTCATTTTACTCCAGAACAAGAGCTTCCCTAAGGCTCTCCACTCTCACCTCTGCCATTTAACATGTAGTGTTTTGATATTTATAATATCTACCGATCCTATGTACTTTGAACCCTTTAAATATCTGTTGCAATTTACATACTGTATTAATCACCCATGCACCACTACTCCTGAAAGCTGAAAGACCGCATTAACTCCCATCGGTACTGGTTTTGCAAAATGGTGTATCAATATCAACCCCAAAATTGACAACTTCCAATTCTCTATTATCGCTATATTAACTTTTCTTTTTATATACATTTTTTATTACTGTTTTTTAGGTATAGGAAATAAAGACTTTATTAAGTAATACAAATATAAATGAAAAGAAAGTTTAATTCTAAAGATATAAAACTACCACTTGAGTGAATTGCAGTTTGTTCATATTGATATATTGAGGGCGAGTGTTCGTAATTTTTAGTATCCATTTCCTTGTGGCAAGGTATTCATCAAAACGCTGCTAGAAATCGGTCATGAATGAATGCCCAAGCTGACGGATCCAATTACCTGTATCATCCGTATTTCTTCAAGCTAAATAACGATTAATCATATTTCTAGGCCTATACAACCAACAAATTTTTATGTGTTAGAAAATCATACAAAAATATATGGATAATAATGTTGAAAATATTGAAAATTTTAGTTATATAGAAGGTTAATTAACATAATAATGTTTCACCATGGGTAAAATGAGAATTGAATTCATCGTATAGAAAATTTTAGTGTTACACCTTAAATGTGTGTTGATTGAGACATTAAAGTTATAATTACAAATTGTTGCGACCGGTTATTGCTCTACGAAAATAACATTCACTTTATAATTACGAAACACTCGTAATATTCACCAAATAGAGGCTTACGCATGATGCTATAAAATCAGTAGCTTATGGACAGAATACAGGATAACACCAGCTAGAATAAAACTATTTAATTTTTTGGACTTTTAATAACAATCAAAATTAAACTGAGTTTCAATTAAAAATAATCCTAATTGAAGCCAATATATTTCCCTTAAATTATTGTTCCCTGTTAACCACAACCACAAACCGGATTCTATTTATTTTAGATCTCATCAGGGTAGCGTAATTGGAGATAGGAAAACGAAATTTTACTGAGAAGTATTTAACTCTTTGGATGAACCGTCAGTCTGACAGATTATTTCCTTTGTTTGGGAGCTACAACATAAAATAAATAATGATATCGCATAGCGCAAGTATAAATAAGAAAAATAGTTATGAAGAAATATTGATAAGTTCTAATTAAATTTTAATTATACATTGGTCACAGACTCAAAAACATCTTTAACCTTTATATTATATATTTAATTTATTACATTTCTTAGTTACTTAATCCGAGATATATAATTAATTTAAATTACCATAAGAGTAATTTAATTTAATAAATTCAGCCGTAATTAAGGTAATACTAATTAAACTGGTTTATTAGCTAATTAAGGCTAAGCTACCTTGAAATGACAAAGAACATTAAAAATAATGTCTTTATGCCGAGTTCGTGTGCCAAGTTTAACCAGAATTTCTGGGTAAGTTAAAAATTTAAAGATTGAGAAACTACTTTTTTACCATTCGAAATTTTCTCTTGCACCGTCGGCTGATTAAGTAACCACCGATCACAGAGTAATAACGTAAATTATAAACGTCCTGAAGTTAGTCGCTAAGTACTTGGCACGTTAATCGGCCAAAATCAGCTGGTTAAATATTTGACGTTTAATCGTGATTAAGTTGCGGCGGCGCAGGCCAATTTTCCGTTAACCATTGATTAACTTTTTAATCATGATTAAGTAGCTACGGTGCAAGTGGGCATAAGCCAAGAGAACTCTAGAGCAATAAATAACAAATTGGAATAGGTCAAAAGTCCACTAACGCGATGAATAATTTATTAACCTAGGTCAAGAGAAGGCTATTCTAGAAATCTGGTAGATAAATGGTTGAAAAATTCTTAAACGCTCGTAAAAAATTTTATAAATCGATTTGATGAAAAAGACCGCCAATAAACTATTGAAATTTTTTTAGAACCTTTGAAGAAAATTCCTAAAAAAACACGATAATTAAACAGTTAAACTTAAGTTTAATAGTCATTATCAAACGCAAGTCTGAGAACTATAGTCTCAGGTAATTCTACACTTATAGTGTATCAAGTTTATTTTCTACTCCTTCACTTATTTAAGAGTTTATTATTAAAATACTCAATTAACTTTACTAGCGAGGAAGTAACCTCTTGCATATGATATGATATTTTATTTTGTAATTTTCTAGAAATTAAAGTCTTGTCTTTAGCATCAATAAATGATTTGATTTGATTTGAATAGAAATATTTAGAAATTTATCTTGTAATTTGCAAGAAGTATCTTCTTCAAAAATATAAAAAATTTCCAGCATTTCTTATTTTATATAATTAAAACTTTCCCGCATGTTTCTTACCTTTTTTTAAATAATTATGAATGAGAATTTTCTAATATGCTTCTTGTTTTATTTTATAAAAAATAAGCGGTTAATCATTTGCTAATTGCGGGAATAATATTGAGAGTTCTAAAATTTACCAAAATTCATCCAGACTTTTTTTTCTGAAAAACTGAAAAAGTACACATGTTTGAAAGCGCCATCAATGTAACAATTTAATAAAATTATAATCTGTCCAAAATTTTTCACACACCTTAGAGGGAATACAAAAAAAATTTCCTTAAGTATTTAATTTTATAAATTCTCTTTCAATTTTTTTGTAGTTTACAAAAATTTCAAGCAATTTCTCTAAAAATTTGGAAAAAATTCTTGAATTTATAAACAAACATCAATTGATGGATTGTTTGGGCACTTAGGCGTTGTAAATCCATTTTCAATATTAGGATAACGAAAATATCTGATTTTTAAAATGGGTTACTACATATATGTCACCACAGTGTGTCGACATTGTCGTTATAATAAAATTTTTAAAAAATCCGTTTTTTTGTTTTCTTAATTTTTTCAATACCATTTTTTGCTTAATATTTTTCATATTTCTTCAGATTTCTAGAATATCCTAGGATTATCTGTATTATTTTATCATTTTTTTTTTGTAATTTATTTGCCAATTACGACGATGAACCTTAAAGGTTTGTTCCAAAATTCTAGGATTTTCTAACAAATTTTCCTCAAAATTTCTAGATCTGGAAAACTACAATTACATTTTTGCAAGTGTCATTTCCTTAAGTTAGTATTAAATTTTGTCAATTATCTCGGAAATTTTCTAGAATATTTCACTATTTCTTCGTTCAAAGTATATTACATCATTTTTGCTTATTGTTTTTTCCAACATATTTTCTTTGGATATAATCCTGTTTTATTTTATCAGAATCTGTCAGCAATTTATTTTGCTGATTGCGAGAATTACTATTTCACTTATAGTCTTTCGGAATGTTACAGATATTTTTTTTCGTTCAAGTTTCAAGAACAAGTTTCAAGAAATTCCCTGTAAATTTTATGCAATTTTAAAGAATATTCTTGAAATTTCGTTAACCAGAAAATTATTGTTTTTAATATATCTTTTTCAGATTTCTAGAAATTTTTAGAATTTTTTAGCAATGTTCCAGAATTTTCATTGTTTCGTTGATTTCGACATTCTACGCAACAAAAAAATTACCGAAATATTAACATTCGAAACTTTTTACTTTTTTAGAATTACTTGAAATATTTATAATATTTATTTAATTTCTTGTCGTTTTTTATAGTATTTCTTCTTTACAATAAGAGAAAATCACATGTGTCATTTAAAAACAATTAAGATTAATTTTTTTATCATCCTAATTTCTTTTGTTTCGTATCGTAGACTTACCACTTTTATAAATCAGTACATTATAAACTTTATAAAATAAACACGTTTGATTTTGAGTTACACTGATGTATAACAAACTCAAAAACAAATGTGTTTTATTACAATATTTTCAGAGAGACAATTAAAATTTACAAAAATCGTTATGTAGAAGAAGTATTTTTACCAAGAAACAATTGAAAATCGGTTAAAAATCGGTTTAAAATATTTCAATAAAATTTCTTATCTCAACAACCGTGAAAAAGTTTGTGTGTATAAGACTAGGATATTAATATAATATATTTGACAGGGAACAATTAATAATCAAATGTTAGGTAATTTTTATTTGTCGGAAGAGCTGACAAACTTTTAATTTTGTTATATTGATCCAAAAGATAGAGTTTATATCTAATTTAAATTATACTAGTATTTATTTACAGAAGGTCTACAGTGTGCTTCAGTGACAGTTCAGGATTAACATTATAAGGAAGTTTATATCTATAAAACTTCAAAGTTCAAGCCTTAAATTTAAGAATTTAAACCTTTCTTCAGCTTTTGGTAATTACAATTTTTTTATTTTATTTTTAAATGTACTAATTATTTTATTACGCATACGGATAAAAGGGAGGGCGACAAAGAACCTAATTGGGTCTATTATACACAGCCAATGATGGGAGATTCTTTGATGTTGAAAGACGTTTTGTCAAAAGCTCCTTTTATGTCGATAAATAGGCCTAATGCCGAGATTTTATTTACGAACGCCTCCTCAATATGGGTAACCACACAGTGGAGTGCTGATTCGGTTGAGTGTCCTTGTATGTACACGTGTTGATTTGGGTGAAGAGTATTCGTCTTTAGAATATAGTAACTGATCGGAACGTTTCTGCAAGGTTTTCATCTTAAACAATGATTTGGCATTATTGTAGTTTTCCTTACCTGATTTGGGTATAAATACCTCAATGCCTTGACTTTTCTGTAGTTTTTGGGAGATACATATATCTAAAAGCTACGCAGATCCTAAAAGTCACCAGGTGTTTAAGAATAGGTTCCAGTCCCCATATAAGTAGAGTTGGGTAAACTCTATCAATTTCTGGAGGCTTAAATGATGAGAATTTTTGAATGGCTCCAAACTTTTATTGAAGGGATATGAATCTCCAGCTTTATCCGTGTTCTCTATGTTTTTGGAGTCGGAAAAATGAGATTTTAAGAGTATATCCATTGATTCCACGAGGTTGTCAGTATAACTGCCATCCTTCTTTTTCATTATTTTAGGCTTTTAGGTTTTAGGTATTTGTCGAGAATTTGTTTCAGCCTTGCGGCTGTGGTTGTGGACTCAATTTGTTCACAAAAGTTTCTTGAGGATTTCCTGTCGTTGCCTTACCTGCTTGGAGTGTTGCTCTCTATTATACGCTTTTCTTACTTGCTTCATCATCTGATTGAGTTCTTTATTCCGTAATGGGTTGGTGAATTTGCCTCTACCCAAGTTGAGTGAACATAACTTTCCATTTGAAGAGATGAGAGCCTTTTCCAGAAGCAGCGTAAAGTCATTGACTTAAGCCTGCGTTCTTGGCATAAGTTCCCAACTTCTTGTAGTCGTTTAGACAAGGTTTTTGTATATAGTTCCTTATCGTCTTTTTTTAAATTATTATATCTGACTTTGATGACATTTAAAACGCTTCTATAATTTTGCATACATTAAATTTACATTATTGAATTAAATTCAAATCTTTGCAGATTCTCTAGTTTTTAATGCGTTTAGCTGATATTGTTATTTTTCAATTTTATTGTATTTAAATATATTTATCTTTATTTGAACCTTTTTTTGACACTTTAAACAATTTTTCAACGGTTTTGTGAATTTAGTTGTTTTAAATATTTTTAGAAATGTGCAACCTAGTTTGGTAATATTTATATTTTTTAATACCGTTAACTTATCTTAAACCGTTTCTACTGGTTTAGTAGTATTAATTCGCTCATTATTTTAATTTAAGCAGTTATTTTTGGAATTATATAATTATACAATTATAGGTCTTAAAGGTTTTAACATGTTTAAATTTAAACAAAAAACGAATTTTTTGTTACTGTTAATTTATTTTAGACAAATTTCTACTATTCTAATAGTATTAATTAGTTCAATCTTCTGATTTCAGCTTTATTTTTCAACATTATCTTATGTTTAGGTAGTTTCTACTAGATTAGCAATATTAATTAGTTATTTTTCTAATTTTAGCTGTCGTTTTGTACATTATCAGTTTTTTTTTTGTTGAAATTATACATGTTCCTTTGCCTTTCAAAGGTTTAATTAAAACTTATTAAATAAACAAAAACTAAATTATTGTTACTTTTAAGTTAGTTTAGACAGTTTCTATTACATTAGTAGTATTAATTAACTCATTTTTCTAAAACCAGATGTTTTTTTGGAATTCCAAAGTTTTACAATTTAACACAGGTCAATTCTACTTTACGATCATGAATAATTTATTAGGATAGGTCAAGAGTACGCTAGGGTAATAAATACTTTGTTGGACTAGGTCAAGAGTACGCCATGGCAATGGAAAAATTATTGGGATAGGTCAATGGTACGCTAAGATAATAAATAATTTGTTAGGATAGGTCAAGAGTAAGCTAAGGTAATTAATAATTTGTTAACCTAGGCCAGGAGTTCTTTAGGGCAATGGATAATTTATTAAGATAGGTCAAGAGTACGCTATGGAAATTACTTATTGATTAACCTTGTCAAAAGTACGTTAGAGCAATGAATAGTTCATCAGGATTCATTAAGATTACGCTGGGGTAATAAATAATTTGTTAATCTAGATTTAACGAACGTTCGGGTAAGGAATAATAAATTGGGATAGGTCAAGAGTACGCTATGGAAATTAATAATTGCTTGGGATTGATAAGGCAATAAATAATTTATTAGATTGGAAGAGAACGCTTGAAAAATGAATAATTAATAGGAATAGATCGCTAGGACAATTAATAATTTATTAACCTATGCCAAGAAAACTCAAGGGCAATTAATAATTAATTGTGATAGGTTAATAGTACACTAGTGTAATAGTACACTAGTGTAATTAATAATGTATTAGCCTAGGTCAAGAGTACGTCAGAACAATGAATAATTTAATAGGATAGGTAAAAGTACGTTAGAACATTGAAAAATTTATTGAGCAAGGTTAAAAGTTCCCTAGAATAATAAGTAAATAATTAGCATTCTTAATTTCGAAGACTAATTTAATTAGTGTGTCTGCAATAATGATGTTTTTATGTTTGGCTATTAATTTTAGTTTTACGATGTAATAAAAAATGAATAATTATATTTTTCAGTGTTTCATATAATTATTGAAAATAAATCCTTAACCAATTTAATTAAATAAAGATAATAAAAAATAGTAAATATATGAAATTCAATAGTTTATCGTAGATTTTCGATAAAATTATGTTAACGAATAATTGTCGAAAAAATCTGTAAAAACTGGAAGACGATGAAAAGTGTGTTAAAAGAGAAATTTCTATAAAATGTGGAAAATTCTAGAACCATTCAAGAAAATTTAAAAATTAGGAAGAAACATTGCTGAAAACAACGCAAAAATTACAATTGGAAATTTTTAGAACCGTTTATAAATTTAGAAGAGAAAGAATTCGACATGATAGAGCAAAATGATGAATTGAAAAAAAAAAAATCTTTATAGATTTTTTGCTCTATCATGTCGAATTCTTTCTCTTTTAAAGATTCCAGATTTATATCTGGAAGCAAAAAGCTCGAAAATATTACCCTCAAATAAAATTCCTGCATTTACCATAGATAGAGAAAATTCTACAAAATCTGGAAGAGAACATCTTGAAAAATTCTTGAAACATCGAAGATTGTTGTAGAAATATTGAAAATAAATTACTAGAATTTTTTAGAAATCTAGTTAAAGAAACCTATAGGATGCAACTAAAAGAAAAGTTACTGAATATTTTAAGAAAATTTTAGAGACCACAAAGAAAATACTTTTAATTTTGGATAAAAAATTCTAAAAATCCGGTTGGGAAATGGTTAAAGAAATCTTAAACCCTTGAAGAACATTTTGGAAGTCTAGAATAGGAATTTCTGAATAAGAAAACCACGAGAAAACTACAACTGGGAAAATTTTAAAACTGTCAAAGAAAATATTTGCAAGTTGCAAGAGAAAATTCTAGGTATCTGGTAGATTGAAAAATTCTTAAACTCAGAAAAATACACACATCACATCACATCATTAGACATCATTTTCACAATAAATTCTCACAATGTATAAAATGTACTTATTTATGAGTGAATGAAAATTGATAATAAATAAAACAGCAAACATTTTAGAAACTTCATAAAAATGTTAGCTTGAATCTTTATAATCCTCATAGATAAAACAGCGAGTAAACTTTCATTGGAAAATTTCATAACGTACATAGAAAATATTAGCTACTTAGAGGAGTAATTCCTAAATTCCTTAAAATAGATAATTCTAGAAATCTGAGAGAAAAAAATATAACCTTCAAAGGAAGTATTTGCAATTAGAAAGAGTAAATTTTTGAGGTTTAGAAGAGAAACTGTTGAAAATTATTCGAAGAATATTTTTAAAATCTAAAAACGTAATTTAAGAACTATTCTTGCAATTTAAAAAGAGATTTATAGACATCTGAAGAGAAATTTATGAAAAATTCTAGAACAACATAAATCTTGAAAATAAAATACTTGAAGTTCTAGAAAATTTTAAAAGTCTAGACGAGGAATTGTTAAAAAAAACAGTATATTCACTATCACTGGATAATTTAAGAGAAGTTCCTACAAAAAATGCTATTATGGAGCTTAAAGAATAAGTTAGTAAACATTCTAAAGGTTTTTTAACCTTGAAAAAAATATTTGCAATTAGGAAGGGAAACGATTAAATAACTTCTCACTTAACCCGTGCTTAATTAATCCTTTTATTAGGAAGGGAAAATTCTACAAATGTTGCAAAGAAATGGTCAAAGAATTTTTAAACCTTCGAAAAAATTTTGATAGAAAAACAGCAAAAACCAACTATTATTGGAAAATTATTGTAATCCTCGAAGAAAATGTTAGCAACTTGAAAGAAAAATTCCTAATAATAATAATAACGAATCGCTTATAACTTTATAAAGAATTAGAAAGATTAATTTATCAAAGACAAATTGCTTAAAAAATCTTCGAAGAACATTTTAGAAATCTAGAAGAGGAATTTTTGAATAATTCAACAGCGAGAAACATTTTAGAACCTTCGAAAGAAAGTTCTTGGAATTAAAAACTATTAAATATTGTTAAAATAGAGCAAGAGAGAAGAATTAGATGAAACATTCTGAAAGTCTATGGGAAAAATTTCGAAGAGAAAAATTGCTGAATAGTCTAGAACCTCTAAAAAGTTGAATAATGTAAAAGAAGAATTATTATCTATAAAAACAGGGAGCAAACTGCCACTGGAAAATTTTAGAACTTTTGAAAAATAAGTTCTCGCAATTTGCAAAAAAAAATTCCGATAAGATAAAGCAAACAGAAAATTTGTCAAAAAGTTCCCGTGTTTTTTTTTCGTACAAAATTGTACGTATATTTTTGTGATTTGTTTTTATACGTTTTTTTTAAAGATCAGAGATTAAATAAACAAATAAATAAATAAATAAAGAATATTGCAGAAATATATTAAAAATAAATTATAGGAAAATTTTTAGATATTTAAACGAGGAATTAAAAAAAAATGAAAACACCACCACTGAATGTTTTAGGAACCCTGCAAAAAATTACTTATAAGAAAAATTCAAAAAAAAAAAAATTTACTAAAATTTATAGATAATTTTAGAATCCTCAATGAAAAAAAAATAATGTTTTGACGAGAAATTGCTAAAAAATCTTCGAAACACATTTTGGAAATCTAGAAAAGAAATTTCTGAATAAGAAAACAGCGAGAAAACTGCTACTGGATAAAATTTAGAACCCTTAAAGAAAATTCTTGCATTTTAAAAAGAGAAAATTAAATAAATCTAGAATAGATATTTCCGAAAAATTCTAAAACCCCGAAGAACATTGTAGAAATCTGGAAACAAAATGCTGAAAAATTTTAAAACTCCAAGAAAATTTTATTATAATTGCTATAAGATGGAGCTAAATGATAATTACTAGTAGTAGAGAGAGGAGGATTTCTTAAAAAATCCGTTGATTTTAGAAATATGGGAGAAAAAACTGCTTGAATCTTTATAACCTTCAAAGAAAGAGTAAATTTTTGAAGTTTTGAAGAAAAATTGCTAAAAATTCTCTGAAGAACATTTTAAAAATCTAGAAGATTAATATCCGAAGAAAAAAAAACAGCGAAAAAACGTTCGAAACCTTAAAGATAATTCTTGCAATTTAAAAAGAGAAAATTATTGAAATCTGGAAGAGAAATTTCTGAACAGTACTAAAACCCTCGAAGAACATTGTAGAAATCTTGAAGTAAATAAAATACTGTAAAATTGTAGTCAAAGTCAAAGAAAATTTTAGATATCGTCTAGATTATTAAAAATAACAGCGAGAATAATAATATTGGATAATTTAAGAACTCTGGAGAAAAAGTTTCCAACTTTAAATAGAAATTCATAAAAAATGCTGTAAGATGGAGATAAAAGAATACTTACTAAACATTCTAGGGAATTTTAGGACACTCAAAGAAAATATTTGTAATTTAGAAGAAAAAATTCTATAAATTTTGTAAAGAAATGGTTTGAAAATTTTTTAAAATTTCGAAAAAGTTTGATAGAAAAGACAGCGAATAAACTTGTTGGAAAATTTTTGGAACCTTCAAAGAAAATGTTCGCAACTTCGAGAAGAAATTCCTATGAAAAACAATAATTATAAAAAAATCTAATCTTCTGGGAGATAAAAATGCTTGAATCTTTTATAACCATTTATAAAGAAAGCATTTGCAATTAGAAAGAGTAAATTTTTGAAGAGAACTGGCTTAAAAATCACCGAAGAACATTTTGTATTTCTAGAAGAGGAATTTCTGAAGAAAAAAAATTTCTACTTAGAAAATTGCTAAAAAAAATCTTCGAAGAACATTTTGGAAGTCAAGAATGGGAATTTCTGAATAACAAAACAGCGAGAAAACTGCCACTGGATAAAATTTAGAACCCTTAAAGAAAATTCGTGCATTTTAAAAAGAGAAAATTAAAGAAATCTAGAAGGGATATTTCTGAAAAATTCTAAAACCCTTGAAGAGCATTGTAGAAATTTTGAATATAAAATACTGAAAAATTTTAAAACTATCGAAGAAAATTTTGTTCTAATTCCTATAAGTAGGAAGTAAAAGTAAAAGATTATTACTGGAAATTCTAGAGAATTTTAGAACTCTCGAAAGAAAATATTTGCAATTTGATAGAGAAAATTCTAGAAATATGGTAGAGAAATAAGAAAACAAATTGATAGATAAAACAGAGGGAAATTTCCTATAGAAATCTATACAAATATTAGCTACTTAGAGGAGAAATAATTAAGAAATTCCTATAATTCTAGAAATCTGGGAGAAAAAATGCTTGAATCTTTATTAATTCTCAATGAAATATCTATTTATCATCAACTAGAGAGAGTATTTTTTTTGTTTTGAAGAGAAATTGCTAAAAATTCTTCTGGAAATTTTAAAAATCCAGAAGAGTAATTTCTGTTGTAAAAAACTTTGGAACTCTTAAAGAACCCTCAATGAAAATTTTTGCAAGAAACTTAAAGAAATATTGATAGAAAATTCTGAAACATTCAAGATATCTAGACGAACTCTGGAAAAAATGTCTAATTAGGAACATTTTTTCCAGAGTTCGTCTAGATATCTTGAATGTTTCAGAATTTTCTCTCAATATTTCTTGAGTAATCCCTAAAAAAGCTGCTAAGAAAAAAAGTTACTAAAAAAATTTAAAGAATTTTTAAACCCTTAAAGAAATTATTTGCAATTTGGAAGGGAAAATTTTACAAATCTAGTAAAGAAATGTTTGAGATTTTTTTAAACTCTCAAAGTAAGATAGAAAAAGCAGCGAATAAACTATCTTTAGAAAATTTTAGAATCTTCGAAAAAAAAGGTAAGCAACTTAGAGGAGAAATTCCTAAAGAAACTGGCACAACAATATCCTTAAAAAAAGTTGCTATTATATACAGCTAGAAGAAAAGTTACTAAAAAAAATGTAACCCTCAAAGAAATTATTTGCAATTTGGAAGGAAACATTCTAGAAATCAAGTAAAGAAATAAACTCTCAAAATAAGATAGAAAAAACAACGAGTAAACTATCATTATAATATTTTAGAATCTTCGAAAAACATGTTAGTTAGAGGAGAAATTCCTTAAAAAAAACTGGCACAATAATATGCTTGAATTTTTATAACCCTCAAAGAAAGTATCTGCAATTAGAAAGAGTCAATTTTTGAAGTTTTGAAGAGAAATTGCTACAAAAATCGCCGAAGAACATTTTGTATTTCTAGAAGAGGAATTTCTGAAGGAAAAAAACAGCAAGAAAGTTTCACCTTGGAAATATTTTTGAATCCTCAAAGAAAATTCTTGCAAATATAAAAGATAAGATTATAATAATCTGGAAGAGAAATTTCAGAAAATGCTTAAACCTTTAAAGAAATCTGTAAGGGAAATTACTGGAAAAGTGTAGAGAAAATTTTAGAATCTTCAAAATAAATGATTGAAAATTCTTAGGATAGAACAAAAAAAAGAAATTGATAAAAAATTCGGAAAGTCTATGGAAAAATGGATTGAAAAATTTAGAACCCTCTTAAAATTTGGAAAGAAATATTGTCGAATAATTCTAGAGCATCTAAAACAAATAGAAATCTAGGAGAAGAATTACTGGAAAAAGAGTGAGAAAACTTTAGAACCCTTGAAAAATGTTCTCACAATTTGTAAAAGAAATTAGATAGATAAGATAAAGCAATATAAATAATACTGTTGTATCCTTTCCTCAAATAAAGTTATTGCTATTTATGTTGATTATACTCTTCATGAAAACCAAAAACAAACATCTAAGAGAGAATTTGTGAAAAAGTTCTATAAATAAGGGAAAGAATAATTTTGCAGTTTAAATGAAAACTTTCTAGAAATCTGAAAAATTCTAAAGCATGAAATTGTTGTAAATAACAAAATTGGAAAATTTTAGAACCTTCCAGAAAAAGTTTTGTAACTTATTTGGTTCCACACATATAATATATATTATAACATAACAATAACAGTCAAAAATTAAATATTTATGTAAAAATTTGTTTCTGTAAATATGAATTATTATTTAAATAAAAATACCTACTTTCACTAAGTTAATATCACAGTTTTTATTTATTAGCGACTGCAGTTAATATTAGTTAATAAATATAGTAATAAATGAAAGTTATCGTCTATATTTTTATGTCATTCAAGATATACAACTACGCCTCCGCCATTGATCGTTATTGGCTCTTATAATAACTAGAAAGTTATAAGCAGGTCACACACAAAAAAATTTATAGTGATTTACTAATAAATGTTATGAACGTTTAACAGGAAATATCTTATTAGAAGTTTAAAATACTCTTTTATTTAAAAATTAAATGTACATTACGATGGGTATATTTAGTTTTTAAATAAAAGAGTGAAGAAAAGGGTATTTTAAGCTCCTAATAATAATTACCCTTCCCGTACTCAAACATTCCAACAGAAAGGAAAGGAAATTGTTTAATTATTTTGTATGCGTCTACATTAAGAAGTAAATGTAAATATTTTTGCGTTCTTATATCCGCATTTTTATATTATATGTTTATAACCTAATTATTTATATAATTAATTTCATCATCAAGATTTGATAAACTTAAAATACAAATTGTTTGTTTGGAATTGCAGTTATCTTAAAGAGATATAAAGTTCGTTATGTTTTAAGCAGAATTTTATATCGTATCGTAATATTAAAAATAATCCCACGATACTTAATATGCATATAATTATCTACCTCTCACTCTCTTATAGTCAGAAATTTTATAACAACAAGAGTGAAAACGTTTTAAATTAACATTAGCATAAATTCTTGTTAGCAATAATATATTTCAAAAATTATATTCTAAGGATTTCAAAATTAGTATTGCTCAATAGATATAAATAAATTTATAAGGAGAAAGTACCGAAATAATCAAGTTTTTAAATAAATACGTTTTGATATTCTTATTTTAGCTTCCTGACACGTGTTTTCAATCCTGCAACACATTATCAAAGAATAACGCAACAAGTGCATTAATGCAAATGAATTTTACATTAGCTGAGATTAAAAATAAGTAGGAATGGATTTCCACATCGCGACCATTCTGATGAGCCAATAGAACAATTAAATATCCATCAGGTTATGAAATGTGTAAGTGGTTTTTTGCGACATTGAATTAAATATAAATTTTGGCAATAATCTCACCTAGATACTGGTAAAATTTAGTCCGTGTTTATTACGGGAAATTCAATTTTTTCCTAATTGCGCAAAAGTACAATCAACGAAATTACGTCAATTTTCGCGTCCTCGCCGCGCGTAATTGGTAATCGCGAAACCGGCACAGGGCCGGACCCGCCCACTCCATTAAGGGCGAGGGTATCCTCTCTTACATTTGTAACCAAGTTGTTCCGCGAAGAAGCTTCTGGAAGTTGCGCAACCGGCGAAAGGGAAATCTGGCGTGACCGTGTTTATTTTTTCTTTCTTTAATCCGCGTTTATTTATTTTTATTTTTTTTTATTTCGCCTTTATGTATCAAGTAGAATGTGTTTTGAAGTTATTTAATCAGGCGGAATTCAGTTTCTGCGCGTAATCCGCGTTTCCATATGTATGTGTGCAAATTAACAGCTTTGCGGAAATTATTGAGGTAATTGGGTTTCCTAGCAAAAGTGGTTTATATCAAGGATGGCGTGTGTATGGTCAAGTTTGTTAATAAATCACTGCTTGATTTTTCTCTCTCTCGCTCTGTCTAAACGTTTATTCAACACCTTAAAAAATGTTCGATAGAAAATAATTAACATTAATCGGTAATTTATTGATTTTAGCATATTTGAGTATAGTTCCGTACAGAATTAATTTGTGTGTGTGTGTGGTTTTTTTTTTAAATTCTTGAATAATGATAGACAAGTCTATATTTTAAGACGACTTCTCGATATATGCTCGAGCTTACGAATTGGCTACCTCAGTAATAATGTAATATTTTTTTATATGTATTTAAGATCAAAGTTCTTAATAAATAATAATAATAAAGGTGGTTTTATCTGAACCACTTACTTCCTTAATTCTTGAATAACTTCCTCACTTATCTCTTGATGAAATCCATCATTAATTCTTGATAATGCTGTAACAAGCGTATACAAAATCAGTGAAGCAAACCAGGTGTTTAATGTTTAATTTGTGTATCAACAAATCATCCATATCCTTCGTTACATAACGTTGACAAAAATCTGCAGAATGTGTTTATTTTCGTCCAAATTCCTTCCTCATCGCACACAACATAAAGTGAAAATTGTGCGTTTCACGCACTACTTCTTAACGTTTAACTCGTTACGGTGTGTAATTGGCTATGTCATTTACAAGGATAGTCATAAATAATGGCTCAGACTCGTAAGCTCACTTTTACTTTCCTTGTATGGAATATGGAAACAGTAACACAAGAAATAATGAATTTATGGTCCTTTTTGAGCAGAATTTTTGTAGAATCTCATCAGTTTTCTAAAATGTTTCTCCTTAATTCTACAATCCTCTAGTATTTATCTTCTAGATGATTAGAATTTTCCATTCATTCCTCTTCGAAATTGAGAAAATATTTTTCCATTGTTTTCATTAAATTCCCTAGCTTTCCTCTAAATTAAAAAAAAATTGAAGCTTCCCAAATCTAACTTTTTGTTTTATTTCGGAATTTGCAAGTATATTCTTATACAAATGACAAGAATTATCTTAAAAGTTTGTATTCTACAAATGACGATAATTATCCTAAAAATGTATACAATTTTTAAGAAACATTCCGTTTTTAGAATTGTTCGATAATTTCTGCCAGCATTTTTTATTTCAGATTTTACGAATTTAGGTTTCCAAATTTCCCAAAAATTTTCTTTTAGTCTTCCCTATTTTTCAACATTTTCTTTTCCAAATTCCAAATATTTTCCTCAATTTTTCAGAAGAATTTTAATTCCTCTAGACTTCCTTCTCAAGATTTCTAGAAATTTACAACATCTCTTCTAAATTAAAGAATTTTCTTCCATATTTCTACAATTTTCGACCAGTTTTTGTAACTAGAATTAGATTTCTAGAATTATTCTTTAACTTCTTAACTCTGTGAAATATATTTAATGATTTTATAATCTTCCCGCAGTTTATCTTTAAAAGTTTAAAATTTTTCTTGAGGTTTTCAAGTTGAGAAATGCTAATTTTCTTCACTAAATGCCGAAAATTTTTCTTAAAGTTTTATTTATAGTTTAAAATATTTTTAATTGTAAATAGTAGAATATGTTATTGCTTGGAGGTTGGGAGGTTCTTATAATTTATTTTTCAGGTTTCAAAAATTCTTTTCCAAATTGTGAGAAGTTTCTATGACGGTTTTAAAATTCAATAATTTCTATTTTCAGAATTTCTTGGGGCTCTTCATATTTTATAATATCTTCCAAAATTGCAAGATCTTCCCACAAAATTTTTAGAATTTTCCGGAATCGTCTTTTCTTTAGAATTTCCCACTCAATTTCTTCTTCAGATTTATTGAACAGATTTCCCCCAGATTGCTAGAATTTTCCAGTAAATTCTCTTCCAAACTCTGAGAAATATCTTTACGGATTTTATAATTTTCTTCGTCAAAATTTTAAGACTTTAAATAAAATAAAATAAACTTTGTTTATTATTTTTAGCTAATTTACGTCGAAACTATAGTCACTAAAAATAATAAAGTGTGTAACATAAACAAAGTTTATTTTATTTTATTTAAAGTCTTAAAATTTTGACGAAGAAGATTATAAAATCCCTAAAGATATTTCTCAGAGTTTCGAAGAGAATTTACTAGAAAATTCTAGCAATAATAAAATAATGTATCACAAAGTGAAAGTCTCTACAATCAAGTATTTCAAATTTTAAGATATTTCTTGAAGCTTTGAAGTTGAGAAATGTAAAATTTTCAGAAAATGACGACAATTCTTAGGGTTTTATACGATTTTTAGTAAGTTTTCAGATTTCAAGAATTCTTTTTCATATTGCAAAAATTTTCTTCAAACATTTTTTATTTTTAGAATTTTCTTGGGGGTTTTCAAAGTTTCTAAAATCATCTATGATTTTCTATATAAATGGAGATTCCGTATAATAAATTAAATTAAATTAATCCAAAATGGCAAGAATTTCCCTCAAGATTTTTACAATTTTTCGGCATCGTCATTTTCAATTTCTTCTAAGGATCTATCGAACAGTTTTCCTTTAGATTGCCAGAATTTTCCATGAATTCCTCTTTTAAGAATTTTCTGAGGTTTTTCAATTTTACAATAATGTTTATTTTTTTTTTAAATAGTGAGAATTTGTCATGTGACTTTTTCAATTTTTCAGCAGCATTTTTTGTATAGAATTATTAAGTATTTTTTTCAGCATTTCTATTTTCTTTTCCAAATTGAAAGCTAAGAATTTAAACTTAGAATTTAATTTTGAAAAGTAATTTAAATTCAAATTGAAAATATACCGTTAATTATGTAAATTAAATTTTAATTCTTGATATAAGAAATTGGTCGCAAATATTACTTAATTCAATTTTTATTTAATTTATAATTTTAATTTCAATTTTGATCCCAACAATTTCAACTTGAAAAATTTGTTCAATTTCAAATTGTAACTTAAATTTAATTTAAATTTTCAACTCAAGCCTTAATTTTACCCTTTAATTTAACTTAGATTTCAACTTAAGTCTCTACTTAAATCTGAACAAGAAATTTTAATATCAAACTTAACTTGATTTTAGATGTTAAACCCAACTTAAATTTTGACTCAATTTTAAAATCAATTTTTCATTTCAGCTGAGAGTTTATACATTTAAAATTTTAATACCAAACTAAATTTTAATTTAAGATTTTATTTAAATTCATAATATTCATTTGAACTTAATCTAACAAGAGGAAGAATTTAATACTCAACTTTAATATAGAATCAGATTCCAATTAGTATTTTAATACTGACGTAAATTATAACTTCAAATATGAAATGAAATTTTTATTCAATTTATAATTTTAATTTCAACTTTAATCCCAACAATTACAACTTAATAAAATTATTCACTTTCAAATTGTAACTTAACTTTAATTCAAAACATCCCTGAGCTGGCCATATGGACTTGCTTCTTAAATTCAACCTAGTTTTCAACTTAAATCTAAATCATAAATATCAATTTCAAACTTTACTTGATTTTAGATTTTAAACCTAACTTCAATTTTGACTCAAATTTAAAATCATTTTTTCATTTCAGCTGAGAGTTTATATTATACATTTAAAATTTTATTACCAACCTAAATTTTAACCTCAAATTTGATTAGTATTTTAATACTGACCTAAATTATAACTTTAAATTTGAAATGAAATTTTAATTTATAATTTTAATTTCTACTTTATTCCTAATAATTTCAACTTAAAAAAAAAACTTCAATTTCAAATTGTAACTTAACATTAATTCAAATGTTCAACTTAAACGTTAATTTACCCTTAAATTTAACCTAGTTTTTACTTAAATCTGAACAAGGAATTTCAATTTCAATCTTAACTTGATTTCAGATTTTAAACTTAACTTCAATTTTGACTCAAATTTAAAATCAATTTTTAAATAATCCTAACCAAAATTTTAACTTTAAATTTGAATTAAGATTTTATTTAATTCATGATATTAATTTTAATTTAATCTAACAAAACGAAGAATTTAAATTTAATACTCAATTTGATTTTAATAAGATTAAACTAAATTCAGCTTTAAACTTAATGTCAATGACAATTTTTAACTTTAAACTTCAACTTAAACCATAAATATCAATTTCAAACTTGACTTTAGTTTAAATTATTAACTTAAATTAAAGTTAAATTTAAAAACCTTTAATTAAATCTTAACTTAAATTGATATTTTGACTTAAAAAAATTAATATTAGCTTAATAATAAAAATGTATGTAAAAGTTCCTTACGTTGTAGAAAAAGAAATGTTCGTATTTTTCTAATTATTATTAATACAAATTTCTTAAATGTAAAGCATAATTTTTATTGTATCTTCAAACCTAATAATTTAGTCTACAATTTCAACTTAAATTAAAAATAGGGCTTTTTAACTTAACCTGGATTTCAACTTAAAATTTAACTTAAATAAAAAACCATTAATTTCAATATTATACTTTCATTTAAATTTTAACATGACTTTAATTATAACTTAAAGTTTAACAACAATTTGAGGTGTAATTTCCAAGATATAAATAAGTTTTATTTGATTTTAATTTTTATTCATTGCATAATTTTAATTTTAAACAATATCAACTTAGAACTAAACTAAAGTAATTTCAAGTTTTAACTTCTATTATTAATCTTTAAAAAAAACTTCTAACATCAAATTTAATTTATATTTCAATTTCAAAACTTTAATTTTAAAATTTAATTTAAACTCAACATTAAACATTGTTTGTTAATGTTAATTTAAATATTACTCCAAATTTCAACTATAAATTCATTTTTTAATCAATCTATAGTTTTAGTTCTAACTTTAAATCTAACTATTTTAACATAACTTCAATTTAATAGATTTTTTTTTAGTCTTGAGTTTGAATGTGATGTATAAGTTGAACATGTTAAGAATAAGAGAATAATTCGCCGATCCATTGAGCAAACTTAAGTGAAAATATTCTGTATCAGATGTTAACATTGATAATTTGGAAACGACAAGATTTCAGGGCAATTATTGATAGCAAAAGTATATTATTCTTAAAGCACAAATATTTAATAAATTCCCTCTAGATCAATTCTAATCTATATATTTTATGTACTTGAAAGGAAAATCAATGTTGGATTAAAGAAGAATGATGGAATGATGGTTTCGAAATTGGACAATGTTTCTTTAAATAAATCCAAACATTCTTAGGGTTTTAGCAAGAATAGTATCGATGGGCTGGGAAAATAATAGTTGGTGGTCCATTGACATTTATAAGTCGTTGATTTTATAAACTGTTTCCAAACGTTCAGTGCTTCAGGTAAGGTGATGTTGTGGGTATATCTTGTCGAGTAAATATCATTACCTTGCATTTTCACATATGACACCATTCTGAGAACGCATCAAAGTCCTCTTGAAACAGCATTGCGTCTTGTATAAATATATATCTTTAGGTTATCTGCAAATAACAAGTATTTTGTTTTGAAACTCTTTCCTATATCGTTATCAAAGAGATTGAAAAGGAGGGGTCCCAAGTGAGATCCTTGTGGGACACCTGAAGACACTAATAATGGAGAGGATGCAATAACATTGCATATAAACTGTTGATACCGATTTGCTAGGTATGATTCAATCCATAATCTTAATTTACATATAAACCCTTAATTTACAGCATGTACAGAAAAGCCTGATTCAATGAACTTGGAATATAATTGGTAAATAAAAAATATTTGTAATTGTCGAGAGAGAAGTTCAAAACCCATGTTGTTATTCACTGATTAAAATAAATATTTTCCCAACATAGTTGTGAATCAATGTGTACACCTAGGAAACAATGAATCATCATTTGTTTTCCTTTTTTCAAACTAAACACATTTTGCTTTTGTTTTGCTATCGTTTAAGACGTTTAAGTTTTGTTGTTACCTGGTTCATTGCTAACTCATTCCTTATTTCTGTGCCTTGAATGTTTCCACCATCACTTATGATAGTGGAATCATCAGCAAATATGACAGTGTTTGCAATATAAGCTTGTAAAGTAAGGTCATTTATAAAACTTAAAAACAGTAAAGGCACCAGAAGGGAACCTTGTGGAACCCCATATTCCAATTTCGAATGTGCTTCAGTGAAGTGAACACATTGGTATCAATAAGGAGGACAAATAAACCGATATGAAGAAAAATATAAATGGTTATGGATGTAGAAGATTATAACAGCTTCATAACGTGACGGTTATATAAAGCTGTACTAAAGAGATCGAAAGATCGAAACACGTGTCTGCAGATGATTGAATGCTAAGGTTTTTAATTGCTTTTGCTAATTAAATTTAATGAAATCAGTTTAAATTCAATTTTCGTTCATAAGTTTTCATGTTATAGTCACATTGAAACAATCTGAAATACATTTTATCATCTATTAGTTTATTCAACAGAAATAATTTCATTCAAATTAAGCGAGAAGTTTTAATTTGTTCAATTTTTAACGACTCAGTAAAAAACAGTGTTCATTTAAACGTAATGAATTACAATTTGCGTTATTAATTATTACCTCCAATTCATTAATTTTGGTTCTCAATGTCTGTATATTTAAATTAAACAATTTGATTCCAATAAATTTATGCTTAAACTAGTTCGTTCCGATATTATAACATAATTGAAACTTTGTTAAAAACCTATCCTTAAATCATTGATTAGATAACAGTCTTATCTTATACTAAGAACTTAATTATGCGCTTTCTCACATGACAAAATTTCCTTCGTATGTATAGATTAACGCGATCTAATGTTTAAAACATTGGATTATTAATAGCATAACAGTTATAAATATTAATTACCACCTATTTAAAACTTGCTTCAATTGATTAAAAGACAATAATAATACTAAACGATTAATTAACTTCTCACTTAACCCGTGGTGAAACATTTTTATGTTAATAAAAGGATTAATTAAGCACTTGGTTATGTTTCACTATTTTTATATTTCTCCGACTAGTTTCGACCGTTGGTCATTCAAATAACTCCTTGAGGATGACCAACGGTCGAAACTAGTCGGAGAAATATAAAAATAGTGAAACATAACCAAGTGCTTAATTAATCCTTTTATTAATAATACTAATTAAAAAAAAATAGTAATTACATTTTCTACAATAGATCATTTATTGTAAATGAAACGCACTGGTTTAAAATTAATTAATACAGTCTTTAATGTCAGAAAACTTCGCCATACAGTGATGACATGTGGTATTGTAAAATAAACACAATTTTCGAAAATCATACAATTATTTATACAACTGGTATATAATTGTGATGTCTATTGCGACAATTTAATTTAGTGTTTATTATTCAGTACACATACAGAACATTAAAAGACTCGTCACCGTTCACCATCAATATACGCATGTAATTGAAATTACATTGCAAAAAAAAATGCGTTCAAAAATGGGATTTGGGACGTACTTGAAAAGTCGTCTACGCCGCATGTGTTACACAAATAACAATACCAATTGTGGCGTTTCGACCTGAAAATGTCAGCGCTTGAAGGCGATGCAGTAATGAAAATAAAGCCTTGAAGTCCCTTCTGAAGAAAATTGTGTGTTTAATGTTATAAAATACTGGGGCAACGTTAAATACGAAGAATAATTGAATTTAAAAAAAACGATAAATTGAATAATAACTAATTAGAATGACTAAATCTATTATTAAGTATTTTGAAAGAACAAAAATATATCGAATCAACTAAAAGGAATAGATAATTTTTCAGAGAAATCGAGTTGTCAAATGTTTAGATTTTACATGAAGTCATAAAAGTGATTTTACAATTATTAAATAAAAACACGACAGTTTAGAGTTTTACTTTATTTGTAGATACACTGCTACAATTGTTTCACCACACTGTGGCTTCATCAGGCAGATGAGTAAAAATGGTTTTAATGTTGTGGCTTCTAAATATTGTAGTGATTTTGACACGTTTGCCTCGTATATTCGTGGGAAAAGTATAGGATACGGGTTGTCTGAAATGTGGTTAGTTCTTTTATTACATTAAATTAATCGTGCGTGTTAGAAAAGTTCTTGGCAGGTGCTAAAAACTATTTTCAATTTGCTTTTTTACTTCTGAAAATATTAAACTCACATTAGGTCCAATTACTCTTAATACTATTTTCAATTCTCACAAAAATTAAAACTATGTAAAAAAAATAGTTTTAATCGCATGTTTTCATGTCATTTCGAAAATCATTTGAATTACTGTCATTTACCATAATTACGATAACAAGTTTTGAATTATGATTACTAAATTGATATGAAATTATGTAACAATACGTGCATTTAATGTTTTGGAATTGTTTGTTATTTATAAAGAACATACCGTTTACGTTGGATTTGTGATAAAAATTGCGAGAAAACTAAGGTTATACCAACATCATTTTAATAAGTAACACTCATATTATTAGCCAGAAACTGTTAATACTGTAGATATACTGCATTAATCAAAGAAGAATCATGTAAAAACATCTTGAATTTAATCAATCATGAACTACGAAATGCATGAGCATTTTGAGAGAATTCTCTTTGATTTATGAACAGTTTCTCCACAGCATGGTTCAGCTGGATCATTTTTCTCTGTGGCCTACAGATATATCAGAAGAAAGGTTAAGTGTACAGGACAGAGACGGTGATGGAAGAGAAACAAATTATTATTATTAACGAAACCGCTAAAATTACTCCTTGCAAACAACTACCTGCAATAAGATCTTGCTCAGCTGAGATAAGCCTAAATCGAGCTCTAGAAAAAAAATCTGTTAGGTTAGCCCTTACTAACGTAACTACCCGTGGTAAAAGGTCATAACACAATTTATGAACGTAAGCATTCATATCACATTCGTTTACTTCACGAATACATCAAAGTCTAAAATATGACTAGCGATAGACTTCACGATGGATGCCTGACTCTACTTAAAGAACCGAACGTCTTTCTAGAATGAAACAATACCAGTTTACCCTGAAGGTGGTGGAAGCCTGAATTATCAGCAGAAGGAGCAGCTAACAAAAGAAGAAATAGTCAATACTATGGCTTGAGATCGCCTAGAAGAGCTATGCAGACCAATACTGCTATTACACGAGACCGCAAGATGTCTGAAAATATAGTGGGACCAGTATTTTCTTCTTCTTCTTTTGAAGGTTGGATATTATTACTGCTATTTCACCTTATTTGCAGTTGCGGGAAAAAGTTCTATGGAACTGTATTTAAACCAATCATCAAAATCATCGCTCATAACCAGTGAAAGAAGCCACTTGATCGAAGAAAATCAAGAAAATTCAATCAGCCGTTGAAATAATATCGAGAACTGTTCAATTATACATACCCTTACTATAATCGCCAAATATATTAATAATTAAAGGGATCATTATCCTTAATAAGGTGCTACTGAAGAAACTTCTTTAGCTAAGCTTATGATGGACAATCTTAACACCAAGACGGAGATGAAAGAAAATTTACATGTTCTAAATAGCCTGGTCAGTCAGCTAGACAAAAGTGAGATCAAAACGGCGATTAAGCCGCAACTGACTGAGGCCTCGCAAACTAAAGCCAAGAACAAGGCCTGACAGCCAAGGTTTAATAGTATAGTAGAGTGGATTGACTAAGGAGAACCAATCTGGGGACAAACCCACAAAATCCACATGATGCAGAAGCAGGCGACCGTGGGAAAATCCGTAAATCGAGCGGCTTGAAAAATCTTCAAGCCCAAGGTTGGAGAAGGACCAGAAAAGCCCCCAACTATTGCGATGAAGATAATGGTGGTGGTAAAAAATTCCCCATAGCTTAAAAAGAGGTTTGGCACCGATGCAAATTCTGACGTAGCCCAGGTAAAGAGAAGTGCTATAACTTAAGAAATGGGCCAACGGTGAGGAGATTCAGAAAGAAGATTGGAGCAATCATAAAGAAGGAAGGCAGGGCGATAACAACTGGAAGCATAGATGTCGCTGAAGTAATCCTGGCCAATGAGGTGAGGTTATGGAAGCGCTGGAAGGAGATTTTGAAATTAGTGGATCGATCCAGGTCAAATGGATCCGCTTGTATGGCAAGGGATTGAGAATAGCCCTCTTATAGTTTCCAAGAATCCCATAGAGAATATCTAATAAAACTCACACTGTATATTAAACAAAGTTAAAAAAATAAATAAAAAACACATAAAAATGGTTAAAAACGATTCAAATTTTACAAAGAATGTATTTTTTTTTAGAAAAACAGTGGATAAATTTTAAATTTTAGCCACCTTACCAACAAAAAAGAAGAAATAAGAATTTTCAACTTTACTTAAAACACTGAATTGAAAAATTCATTATGTTTTAACCACAAATATAAATAATATATAATATTTGTGGTTAAAACATAGTGAATTTTTCAATTCAGTGTAAGTAAGTATTTTATTTTATTTAAAACCTTTATAATTTTTTCAAAATAATTCAAATTTGCTACGGAAAAAGAAACAACTTGAAAACGTTCAAATTATGAAATAATAAAAAAAACTTTTGAAAATTTGCTAAGAAAAACTTCAAATTAAAACATGCTTAAAATAGTTGAATTAAAAATTTGTTAAAATGAACTTTAAAATGTCTCTTCAGCTTAAAAACACTAGAAAGTTTACAAAATAAAACAAAATTTGGTAATAGACAAGGAGAACAAAATTTCCTCGAATACTAACAATTGAAATTTGCAAAAAAGATTAAAACTAAAAAAACAGTTAATATTCTCATGTTTAGGAGAAAAAATAAAAATTGCGTATAAAATTACATTAAAAACTGTTTTAAATAATTTAAACAATGTTAGTATTCATTCAAAACAAAAACACAGCTAAAAATTTACCAAAGTAAAAACTTTGCTAAAAATTTAAAATCTACTAAAAAAAAACAGCTTAGAAGAAAAGTTGAAATTAAAAAAAAAAGAGACAATGAAATTAAGCAAGGAAAAAATAAATGGGTGGAATTTTACAATACAAAAACTTAATATTTTGACTTTTACAGAAGAAAATAAATCAGTTTTAAATTTGAAATTTTGTCAAAAAGTTAAATTACTTGCCTGATTTTTCAGTAAAGTCGAAAATTTTTGTTCCTTATTTTTTGGGCAAGGTTTCTACTATTTTAAAGTTTTTTACTGTTTTTCTAAAAAAATGCTTTTTAGTAAAATCTGAATAGTCTTTAGCACTTCTCAAATTGTTTTGGGATTTTTTTAAATAGATTTTCAATTAAACACTAAACTAACGCACTTAATATGTTTTTTAGTGCTAAAAACATAGAAAATCTTAATCTTAATTAAAATAGTGTTTTTTTATGAATTAATTAAAGCATTTGTTTTTTATAGACAATCAAAATGAATTGTTAAAAGTGAAGACTTTTAGTTGGTTTTATTTTACAAAATTTTAAATGTTTTTTTTTTTCTGAAATGGTTTTTTGATTAATTTTAGTAATAATTTTAAAATATATTTAATGGATTTTCAATAGTTTTTAACCAAACATATTTTTTGATAAAATTGCTTTTTTCTACTAATTTTTTTTTCACGAATGTTCTAAGATCAATTTTTCTAAATTTGGAAAAACTTCCAACGTTTTTTTCTTAACATAAAATCATTAACGTTTTTTTTGTTTTAATTTTTTATATTTTGTTAGTTATTTTTATAGAAATTATCATTTTTCAAGTTTTCAATTGTTAATTATAACAAATTTTAATTAAAATTTAATTTAAAATTTTTAACTGTTTTTTTTTGGTACCGAACTTTTTTAATAGATTTTCATTTGTTTTTTTTTTTATTTTTAAGATTTTTAACAATTTTTTTTTAATTCCCAGCGTAGGATTTTTTAAAGAAATTTCCAATGGCTTCTGAGAATCAAAATATTTACTGTTATTTTTTCCTAGCAAGTGTCATTTGTTTCTATTTACATTTTCAAGTTTTTTTTTCTTGCTAAATGTAATTATTTTATGATACAATTTCAGTTTAAAATATTTATTTCTGGTTTTTTTCATCAGTTTTCAGTACTGTTTTTTGTAAAACTCAAACTATTTAAAAAGCAGAAAACAGTTTTTGTTTACTTTTTAAGAGTTTTCTTTATTCTTAGAAAAACTCTGTTGTTATTTTGGTAAAATTAAATAAAAATCAAATGAAAATCTTTTTAATAGATTTGCATTTGATTTCTTGAGGAGAATGAGGGTGAAGTTTTTAAATTGATTTTTCTAAATCATGTGTTTTCCCTTGAGTATATCCACTGTCGTTTATTTTAAGAAAATTTTCTTTCTCTCTAAGAATCAAAATATTTACTGTTGTTTTTTTTCAAGCAAGTTTAATTTGTTTGTATTTTGGTGAGTTTTTAAGTGTTTTTTTTTTGTTAAAAACAGAAACTGTTTTTGTTTACTATTTAACTTTTTTTTAGAAATATTTATATTAAGAGAGAGAGACAAACATCTTTATTTATTATTGAATACATTTGTTTTGTACAATACAATCGTAATTTATTTTAATTACAGCTATCGACCCATGGTCTTTCTGCCATTATATTAAGATTTTTACGTAAATTAGAACTTTAGAACAACATTGTTTTTTTTATGTTTTTATAAAATTCAAAATCTAAAGTTTTCTACAAACATATAGCTTTCGAGAAAAATATAGGAAAGGTACTATGATGGCCAAAACATCAAATAATTATATTATCTACATATTTAAACTACCAAATATGAATTCATTTTCTATAGATCGAATTTTCTAAACTTCTGTAGATTAAAATTTTAATACATATTATTTCCTGCTGGTTATGTTCTATTATTTTTAAAATTTTCTAACGATTAAAGATTTATGTATACAAAATTTCGACAGAAGTAAATGCTAAAAATTTCTACTGATTTAATATTTTTAAGGTTCTGTATAAGAAAAGAATGAAATTTAAATTTGCAAATGCTTTATGTAAAAATTTTTAATTGTTAAGTTTTATATGGAATGCATTTTCTATATATTTAAAGGGTTTATTAAGTTTTTAAAATGATTTTTAATTTAAAGAAGTAAATGTCATTTTAATTGATATAATAGCGGAGGTTTGATTACGTGAAGATTGTTTTTTGCATCATGTAATATATTATATTAAACATCTCATATTTAAAGGTGAAAACAGGATTACGAGTATAACTTATAGTAGGCTGAAAAACAACTGCCTGCGATTACTTAACATCTACTCTACAAAACATAATAACCGACGTTTTCATAATTTTACAAGATTTTGAAATAGAGAATAAAAAAAAAGAAAACGTCGTAATATACATCTGAAGGAATGCACGGACGCAACTAGATTTCTTAATTAATTAATAAGGAACCTCGTTTTCTTTTTTTGAAATTCTGACATTAATTACTTTAAACGCGCGTTGGTGTTATTTATTTATGTCAACACGACGCGCTATTTTAAATAAATATTAAAATTCCAGGTATACAAATGAATGAAGAAATATTTAGTCATCTACATGAATTGGTATGAAAATATGTTTAAATATGTTAATTGACATTGAGATATTTATAGTATTAAAATATAACGTTCATTAAATCACGTCATCTAATTAGTGAAATTAATTTTAAGATATAAACTATAAATATACAGAGACATTTAGATAGATAGATAGATAGTATTTATTTTATCTATTGTACTTACATTCAACGATGACAGAATACTAAAGGACAAATTGAACAAGTTAATAAACTACATACATACATTTATTTTTGAGCACAACAAAGACGTTTTTCTACAATAATTCTAGACTAAACATTAGTTCAAAGGCCACTGACGCTACTTTCATTTTGTAACATATACTTCTGAAGTAAATATATAATATATTATTATTATTACAACGAAATAAATGATTTGCAAGGAAATACGTTTTGGAAACAATTTTTAAAAATACCAAAAATCGGAAAACATTAATAACTCCATATGTACCTAGTAACAATACATTGGTTACCGACGATTTTACAATAATGTACGTTTACATAACATTTTCGAAATACATTTCAAAAATTAAATACCTACCTCATCATATTAATCCACGAATTCGCCTCTGCAAAGTAAAAATCCGCCAGTATTACCCCTTCCATTAAAAAAAATAATAGGGTATCCCTCAAGGATCTCCTCTTTCGCCCATTATATATATAGTTCGGATTTTTTCAACCTTATACGGACTCGAATTCACTATACAGTCTTAGTGTCTGATTTTAATTCGATTCCTCTAACTAATTATTAAATTTGTTTCAGGATAATGAATACGAAGAATACAATCACCATCAAATTATAAGAAAAGTTTCGAGACAAACCCAGCCATGCCTTCAGTGGTGTCAAAATTCCTCGACAAGACGTCGCAGGGGGCGTCCTACCTGAACGTGGATCGCGTCACCTTTTCGAAAGGTATAATCGGCGCCGCTCTTTTAGCGTACGGCCTAAAGGTCGGCTACCCTCTTATCGACCAATTAATCAACAAACCGCCGAATAAACAGCATGACAGCGTCAACAACAACCTGCTCGTGCCCACGAAGAAGCCCGAGAAAGACAAGGCCGCGAAAAAGGGACGGTTGAAAAAAATCAAAAACAGTATACCGGCCTTGAATTTCACCTTTATAATGCAATTCTTCAAGCTGTTAAGGATCATGATACCGAGCATCGTTTGCACGGAAACCGTTCTGCTCTCCGGACACACGGTATTCCTCTTCCTGCGCACGTTTCTAAGCATATACGTTGCTAATCTAGAAGGGGCGATTGTTAAATATATAGTTAGAAAAGAGCCGAAGAATTTCGTCAAGCAGCTCTTAAAATGGTTTGCTGTAGCCATTCCAGCGACATTTATCAACTCAATGATTAAGTATTTGGAAAGCAGGATAGCGTTAAGTTTTCGGTCGAGATTAGTCGAGCATAGTTATAGGTTGTACTTTAAGAATCAAAGCTATTACCGGGTTACGGTTTTGGATGGAAGATTGGATAATTGTTCGCAGCGGTTGACTGATGATATCGAGATTGTAGCCAATACAGTATCCCATTTATATGGACAGATAACGAAGCCGCTGTTTGATATTTTACTAATGGCTATTGCCTTAGCTAATTTGACGAAGTCGAGGAATGCTAATATAATTACGGGACCTATTTTGATTACCAGCGTGGTGGTAGTATCCGCGCTTATTTTACGATTAGTTAGTCCTAAATTTGGGCAGTTGGTAGCGGAAGAGGCGGAGAAGAAAGGTTACCTAAGGCACGTCCATACCAGACTAGTTACTAACGCGGAGGAAATTGCTTTCTACGGAGGGCAAAAGGTGGAGTTATCACATTTACGCTCAGCGTATCGTATCCTTGTCCAACATCTTGAACATATGTTCGGCGTAAAGCTTTGGTTTGTAATGCTCGAGCAGTTCCTTATGAAATACGTATGGTCAGGTACTGGAATGATCGTTGTAAGTTTACCTATACTTTTATCCGCTGGAAGTCCTAAAGAAAGTAAACCAAAAACACGTATAACATCTTTCGCTGCGAATTTAACCACAACCGATGGACCTGTTTTAATAGCTGACTCTAGCAATCCTTCGGATAGTATTTCAGAACGCACGCATTACTTCACAACAGCGAAAAATTTACTGCTAACTGGAAGCAACGCCGTTGAGAGATTAATGTCCAGTTATAAAGATATCGTCGAATTGGCAGGACATACAGCACGTGTTGCGAATATGTTCTCAGTACTCGACGAAGTCTCCAGGGGAAGTTATCAAAAAACCGTCGTTGAGAAGAAGGACGCGACGTCTGGATTTCAAATCGAGTTTAAAGGAGATCAACCTGTACCAAAAGGTATTGTATTAAAAATATATACAAGTTTAATGACTAAATTTTACTATTATTAATTAGGAAAACTCCTTAATTCACCAAATAACGAAATCATCCTCAAGAACGTACCAATAGTCACACCTAATTGCGACGTAGTCTGCCCTTCACTTAGCCTGCGACTCACACCAGGGCAGCATCTTCTTATCACAGGACCTAATGGTTGCGGAAAGTCCTCACTTTTTAGGATACTATCCGGCTTATGGCCTACCTACGATGGCGAACTCTACAGCCCGAAAAACTCCATGTTTTACATCCCGCAAAGGCCGTACATGGTGATTGGAAATTTACGCGATCAAATTATTTACCCTGACACGCACGTCGACATGATTAACAAGCAAATGAAGGAGTCCGATTTAATGGAGATCATGCGCATGGTGCACTTGGAGCATATCGCAGAAAGGGACGGTTTTTCAGTGGTTAAAGATTGGACGGATATCCTTTCAGGTGGTGAGAAACAGAGGATGGCCGTTGCACGATTGTTTTATCACAAGTGGGTTTATTAATTGTTAATAAATTATTGAATTTAAATTCCATAATATATAAGATAAATAAAATACTTGGTTTAAAAATTCACAGATTTAATGTCGATATATTTCTGCCATTTATTTTTTGTTGTCCTGTAATTGGAATTTGTATTCTGTTGGGCAAATAAAGGAATAATAATAATAATAATTAAATCTGTGCAATTTTATTTACTTTATATAATAAATTATTATTTTTTTATTTTTCTTTAGGCCAAAATATGCTCTACTGGACGAGTGTACTTCTGCAGTATCAATCGACGTCGAGAGTAAGATTTATCAATTGGCAATCGATTTGGGAATTACGCTATTAACAATCACTCACAGGCCCACGTTATGGTAAGTTTATTACTTTTGAATTATACTGTGCTATAAATTACGGGCCCATTCATCCGTAATATCTCTTACATAATAATTACAAGTAACGATTTTGATGATACAAAAATTGAAGCTTAGACTTTCTATTTATCTATTACTTCCGTACGTGAATGTATTAAATAATAACTATGTATTATGTATACAATCAATTATACCCGATTGTAATTAATTAATAAGACATGTTTTTGTTTTCATTTATTTTATTATTTTAATTGATTGTATATAAAACTCATCAAGGGTAATAAGTATAAAAACCAATAGATTTGTTATTATTTATAAAAATGCATGTTTTAGTTATTTAAATTGTGTAATAAAGTTGATGCTTGTCGCGCTACACTCTTAGATAGAAGAAGATATTAATAGGTGAAGAGTAGCACTTTTGTTTCATAATGTTTTTATTTTCAGTTGCCTAACACGTGGTTTGACCATTCAAAAAAAAATGCTTAGGATAAATTTTGTAGTAGATAGTATAATGATTTTATAAAGGTTTTACTTTATTGATGGAGTTGTTATGAAAATATTTTGTTTTGAAATTTTTGATCGGTCGCCATTTTGTTATTTGAAACAATAAAAAATAATTGTAAATACGAATGACTTAGAGAGCCGAAAGCTACTTTTGAAACTTTTTGGTTTTTTAAAATAGTCTTTCAAATAAGGGAGTTATAGCGATTTTTAGAAAAAAACAAAAGAACCCCAATAACTGGAGCACCAAATCACAAATTGGAACTAAGAAAAGTTTGTTGGTTTTAACGAGTTCTAACTACCATTTTCGGGTGTAACGACTTAACTTAGATGTCCAATATCCCACCATAAAGATTTTGTATAGAGGAATATTTTTACATATAGAATTGTATTTTATTTTATAGGAAATTCCATACGCACATCCTTCAATTCGACGGGGCCGGCTCGTGGGAATTCAAGGAGCTCGACGCGAACGACCGACTGGCCCTGAAATCCGAGAAGGAGCAACTGCTGAAGCAGACACAGACCGCCGAAAGGGACGCCCGTCTCGCCGAACTGAACAGACTCCTAGGGGAGTGAACGTCAACGTATTTTTTTAACATAATTAATACTCAAAAAAGTAACATAACTGTACATATTAATGTATTCGCATACATATAAGTAAGTGAGGTGTAAGTTTGCCAGTGATATATACCATATACGTACGGTGAAGCGATATTGTGATTTTTATTTAGTAACAACTGTACCAGCACGCATCACGGATTTTTATATAGATATATATATATATTTTACATACGTATTATTTTACTCAACATGTTTAAGTGCACCACGACTCAGTTAAATTGTTTTCCTGTTTAAACCCGTCCCGTGTTATTATTAATTTAAATGTTTTCTTTTTGTGTACAAGAGATTGATTATAAATACATAACGTAATTGCATTGTTTTATTTGATTTCATTATGTTAATACATGGCGGACATATTCAACTATTAAAATTTATGTTAAATCTGACTAATTAATAGTTCTAATAATTTAGATTAACGTAGTAACATTTGATCGAATCTAAACCGATTGTAATGTTTGTAGAATGCGCATGAATAATTTATCATTTTTTAGATTTTTATAATTATTTAAATATCCTCTTATCTTCTGTAGAGTATTAAAATTTCGTTTACTGTTTATTAATATTATAATTATGATAAAAATATTGTATGCGGTCGCCAAAAAATTCATCCACTCACCAACACCGAAGCTGACCAAGAAATACATTAAACTACCAAGAAAAATTTTGCGGTTGTTAATCGGTACACTTGCTGGGTACTGCAAACTAAACAAACACCTCCACAACGTAGGGGTGGCGAAAGATCCCCTATTTCGGAACAAAAAGAGGAGACCCTAAAACATTATGTGTGAATGCGAATCATTCAAACATCTCAGGTGGTCCGTATTTGGGGAAGATTAGCCAGATTGGTCAAACCTGGGCAACACTCCACACAGCCAACTACTAGACTTCACAAGAAGTTTAGGTTGGCTTGAGGAGTGGGTTCAGGAGGTGGCACAAAGGATGAATGAATGGTGAAAGTGCTGTGACACCCTCCAGAAACCATCATCATCATCATAATCAAGATTATAATTATTATGAATATGCAATGAATTTCTTTCAATCATTTATTAAAAAAAACTAAGTCAAATTCAAATAGTTGTGACCGTTACTAAGTGGCAATCCATACTTACACTTACTGTAACTCAAATTTGCTAACTTTTAAATTAAAATACGACAAATGCAAATATGATAAACGTATACAACGCGTTTTAAAATAATTCACTCTTAATTGTTCAAATTATCTTCATTTCCTAGTGAAAAGTCATGTTACGATGAATGATACATTAATTACTTGATCATTTTCAATTATGATTATATGCACCTGCGTGTATTTGAATCGTAAATAAATAAAATAATTAAATACTTCAATGTGTTCGGTGTTATAGGCAACACATTATACAAATATTTTAACAAGTAGACTCTGCATTTATAAATATGTACCTACGAATTCAACTGTTAAGGTAACATGTTGATTTTCGTAAAGTCTAGAAAAAGCGTCAGTGTTTTCAGTAATTTCTTTCAGATAACCTGTCATATTTTAGAGCAAAAATGTGGAATAAATTGGTTACAGCGAGATGGCAGACTACCACATTACTGTTTAGATACACGTACTATTAAACATGGCATTTAATCCAATTAATGGATTAGACGTTAAAGGGCCATTACACCAGTCTACTCGATCGCCAGCACCTCTTGATTTTTTTGAGGGATTTTGTCAGAGAAAAATCAAGGCGATAACTTATACAACTATTATCGAAAACATGAAGCAAGGCGTGCAATACAAAGAATCACCAGGTAAGTATTTAAATCAAAGTAGCCGTTATTTTGAACCCATATTAAGCCGTGTGAAACTACCCTCTGGAAATAGTTTCCAGGTTTTTCTAAAGCTCGTCTGCATTGCCAGAAGGCTGTGCTTGTGTTTGTGGATTTCTCTAACAGATAGTTATATATAAAAATGTCCTCATAAGCTTAGTACCTTAAAATCATGATTTTTCTTTTATAACAGTACCAGAATTGGTAAATAATTCTTGGTTTGTGAATCATTTATTAACCATATCAAAGCATTCGACATACGTTTTGCTAACATACCTACCTTCTGTGTTACCAGAATGTAGGATATTGGTAATGTCGGCGTAACCTACCACTTAAAAGCACTTTATTAATTCCAATAGTTCGTAGAAAACTAGGTTCTATAATAAAGGGGTCAGCACTCAATTCAAACATTGACAGTCCTCCAGTGCATCATATTAAAGATCTACTGGCTTAAGACCTTTAGAATTGCCCTATGTTGAAGTGTAACTATTATCTTTGTGAATAAGATATTAGTTAAACGAATCTTATCCAAAATAATCGTAAATCTGAAAGCATTTTTTGTGTAGAGTCAAGCCCAAAAATTTGCTTTCTCACAGTATACGTGTTTATTTAAATGATTTTGATAGACTCCAGTATCTTTAGGAAAAAGGATGTGGGTTTTAAAGGTTTTGGTATAAAATTTACTGAAGGCAATACACCGCTGGTACACGACTTCTACTGTGCCCTGGATAATATCTTGTATGTGTGTTGGAATGTATGTTATAATTATGGTCGCCAGGTCCCATTCGGTTAGATCATGGCGCTGGTAATGTATTTGGGGTTCTTCTAGGTAAACGTGTAGCCCAGGAAATTGTTACCGTCCCTCCTTTAAAGGATAGTAAATTTACTAAAGGGTTTTATAAATAAAACTCGAAACTTTCAAAAAATTTTCTTGGCTTTTTATTCTTTAAAGATTTATTTATAAAACCTTACATTTAGCTGTGGGATGGACTTTAAACAATTAACAGCCAATACTATAAAATAAAAAGGTTTTTGAAAATGGTTTCTGTTCTAGAACAGAAAAGCCTTTAATCCTATCTTTTGTGTTAAGAGATGTTAGATTCATGTTGAACTATTTTATATTTATTTCATTCGGAGCATGTTTATGTGTTATTCGTACTTTAAGTTTAAGCTTTCAAATTCACTGCATCAACTCTTTGTAATTTCCTTATCTTCTCTAGTTTAAATAAAGCACATTTCCTTATTTACTAATTTAAACTACTTCTGGAGCGCGTTGGTCACTTAGGTTCTTTTCTGGTGCATTAATTATAATGATTATAAGGTTGGTATACAGGGTGACTGACGAAAAACCTTTGGTGCTGTATCTCGCTTATTTTTGATCCGATTTGAATAAATAAAACATCAAATTAAATGATTTTTAAAAGACTTTAATATGAACTGTACTTATATTTTTTCTTGCATCCATTTTTTGACAAAAGACGATCAACTTTTTTTTTTAAATTGCACTTTATATATATTTTGTACTGATCCGCAAGGAGATTTTTTTCTGAATCTAAATTTGTAAACGATTTTATCCATTCATCAAACCAAAGTCGAGAAATTGAGGATTAAAAAAAAAATTAAAAATCAAATACCCATAGTAAACAATATACAGAGCCTATTCCAAATGTCAAAAGTGACAGTGTCAGTCATTGGTACAATACTGCAATGATTTTTAATAATTTTATAATAAAAATGTTGCAAGATTTCAAAAACTAAAAACGATTTCTGTAGAAGCACAAAATTGTACTAGAATTTTGTGTTTGAAATATTGCAACATTTTTATTATGAAATAATTAAAAATCGTTGCAGTAATGGCTGTCACTGTCACTTTTGACATTTAAAATAGGGTCTGTATATTGTTTACAATGGATACTTGACTTTTTATTTATTTTTTTAATCCTCAATTTCTCGACATAAGTTTGATGTATGGATAAATTTGTCTACAATTTTATATTCAGAAAAAAAATCTCCTTGCGAATCAATAAAAATATATATACAGTGCAATTTAAAAAAAAATGTTGATCATATTTTGTCAAAAACTGGGTGCGAGAAAAAATAACAGTTCAGATCCTATTAAAGTCTTTTAAAAATGGTTTAATTTGATGTTTTATTTATTAAAATCGGATAAAAAATAAGCGAGATACAGCACCAAAGGTTTTTCGTCAGTCACCCTGTATATAAAGTCCACCTCCAGTCAGCCTTAAATTTCTATTGCGGTCTTTAAGAGCATTTCTTTGATTTGAAACTTTTACCTTTTAAAATAGATACTAGTGTCTATATATCTAATGATGTTAGTCCAAGTACGTGTGAGATCAATGCAACTGTGATAACGTAAGTATACATAAATCAGTTCGCTACATCTGCTTACTATATCTAAGTTCTTACGTTTTATATATATTCATGTGAAAACGTTTGCATGAAATTGTTTTCTTGGCTTTTTAGTGCTTTGTAGAATGAATTGGAATCACAGCCTAATAAGAAACGTATTCCTGCCTTTAGAGAGTACTCAATTAATGTTTTCATCTTAAGAAATTAGAGGTAGACTGAAAGCTACATTTGAAAATCCGCTTCTCTTGTCCTTATCTACGATGCACGCCCTTGTTCAATTCACTGTCAAGTCTTTTTAGGATAGGTTCTGCACTACCTTTTAGTCCATTAACCATGTTTAATTAATGAATGCAATTTTTCTTCTGGTTTTCTTCTTCCAGTTCTCTTTTACTACTAAAGCCAGATTGATAGATAATATGTCTTATGGTCACTTGAACCAGCTCTGGTTAAATTTTTCGATTAACTAATCCTGATTAACTTTGGCTGATTAAGTAACCACCGATCACAGAGTAATAACACAGAGAGCACACGTTTTTTAGCGTTTTCATTTTTAATTTTGGTATTTTTATGCCAGTAAAATTGGCAACAGTGGCGCGTCTGTATACTTAATCTATATATAAAATGACAAATGCTCATAAATAACTTCACGATTATAAACGTCCTGAAGTTAATCGCTACGTACTTTACACGTTAACCGGTTAAATATTTGACGTTTTTGGGGGACTTTCGTCGTTGTTAAGTTGCGGTGCAAACCGATTTTCCGTTAATCATTGATTAACTTTTAATCAATGGTTAAGTAGCTGCGGTGCAAGTGGGCATAAGTGGTCGAAATGGTACCAGCCTTATGCCTTAGGGCTCACATCCAAACCTAAAGCTGTCTCGATTTTTATTGGATTGTTGCTAAACATGTATTCTCAAACTCTCAATGGCCTTGGCATCCGCCTTATCCTTTCGGTTTCTTCACTGGTAGTTCACCATCAGGCCGCATTGATATCTTTATTTAAATATCCCAGTCACATGAGAACCGTTAACGGTTCTTCTAGTTTATCGAGTATCCATTCATATTGTGTTTTCCGTCAGTGCCGGCACCAACTGTTACTGTTTTGGCCACACCGATTCTGATGAGGCACTCACTATGGTTTTCAGCGATTTAAGATTTGCCTTTTTATCATCGCAAGTAACATTAAAGATTTCTCCAGCCACATGGACTTTGCAGAAGAAAAACCATATGTATTCGTCCAAGCTCGTCCAAAAGTCCGCTCAGACTTTCTTCGCCAGTTCCTCAGAGATCTTATCCTAAGGATCTTTTCTTTTAATTACTGGCTCTTACCTGGTTTTACACTTATCCTCCTATTGTTTTTAGGCGAGGTCACGGACAATCCATTAGGTCTCAGCTGTTTATTTTTGTGGGAGTATCTGAAGATACCTCTGAAGGAATTTCCACTCATCTTTGAGGAGTTCTTCTGTTATATCAGTTGTATCAGCATTATCTATAATTATTACTAGTCAAGAAACCCAATCTAAGATTCACGAAGCACACAAAACTGAGGAGTACCTATATGGATGTAGTTTCCTGAAGTGAGCCAGTTTCCTCCTCTCTTTTCTGTTAGCACACCATCATCGTTTGTGTTCCTCTCTTTCCATTTCTTTTAAAAGGATATATCTTCTTGTATGCTAAAATAATATCCTTATATATTTTCTTTTTGTACCTCTATACCTATTTCTATAGATTCGTTATATAATGTTCCCTTGGTTACATAACAAATGTAAGATCAAATCAAATTTAGTAACGTGAGTTTATGTATAAGTTCTCACTTTGTTTAAAGTTACGCAACAACGTACCACTCCTATTATTTTCTAGGCTTTACAATGCTCGGTGGTATGGATTGGCAACACATCTTACTAGCCCTTTGCACTCCAGCCTAATAAGCAATATTAGGAACCAAAATAAAACACTTACCATTGTATAAACATAAAATGCAGATCACACACATTGTAACGCAAACATAAACACTTTTGATTATCTAAGAATTAAGAGCGCTGAGTGAGATAAACAAGCGTGTCGCAAATGCGGCGACAACGGATTTATTCCTAACATACGAAATGTCGCAAATGCGGCGACAACGGAGTACAAAGGGCTAGAGTAGTATCGTTGCCTTTTCACAGTGCTCGACCAGTGCTTCTAACTCCAGAAGTTTGGTATGAGATTGAAGTTCCTTATGAAAAATGTGCTGCTAATGATTCTCTCACTTTCTTGTCTTCATCTTTTAAGTATTTCCTTCCCTGCTTACGTGTATATTATATCATCTGATTCACATCCACGTCCATTCAAAGAATAGGTGTTACTTAATTTTAGCCCATGAACTGTGCTTCTAATTTTCCAATGTCGCAGTATTGCACCACATCGAGCACATATCACAATGTGGCCGTTACAGCTTTTTAGTGATACAAATTGCATTTATCTATTACTTCCTACATTCTCCTCTCCGTTTTCTTTTACTACTAATAGCAAGTTAAAAGTTAATTCGCCTTGGTCAGGATTCTACACTTACGTAGCGATCCTAGCCAATGTTTTAGAATTCGTATCCAACCCTTGGGTTGCCTCGACCTCCATTTGAGCGTCAAGCACGCACCCGTTTGTATTAATGTTGATGAACACTTATTTTCGTTTCATCCCCTACTTGTTTACTTCCATCACCAGAAGAAGACTTCCTGGATTTTCGGTGATCTAGTAAAGAAAGTGCATTACCACCATGCCATATTGATAAAATTATTTAAAAAGCACATTCTCCTGAGAATTGCTATCGCTTTTTCCCATTTACAGTGATTGTGATCAGTATTGGAATGCCACGGGGGTTTTTCCGCACAACCCTACTAAAGAACCTATGGCCTTCAACGATTCAAGTTTTGTTTTTTCATTACAGGTGACCTTGATGATTTCCCCGGCCACATTTACTCCAGTGAAGAGTGGGGTAACTTTAATGTTGCTCTGGTTGTTTCTAAGCTATTGCAAAATATAATTTCCTCATCACTTTCTCAGAGATTAAAATAGTTCCAAAATATCCACTCTCTGTCTGCGACTCGTTTACCAAGTTCTTGTATGATTTCGTCTTTATCTCTTATCTTCAGGCAATGTTTTAAACGATTTGTCGGCTCTCAGTCGTTTGTTTTTATCTGGTGCTCATATTTTTTTTTATTACAAGAGGCCCGTACAGTCCTTCGCTGCTTATTCTAACAGACGAATCTTCATGTGCCTAAGTAGTTCCTCTCTGTGACTTTTTTTTAAATTAAAGCTGAGCTGCGTCCTATTAATGACATAGAACATAGGTTTATAATTTCACAAGTAATTGTATTTACTTTATTACATCTCTTAGAAAATTATACTCTAAAAATAAGGAAACGACTTGCTTCTTAAAAATGTGTCATTTATGCTAAATCCAAAATGAAATATAATATTTTCAAAATAAACTTTTACTCTTTATTTAATACTTCAATGGTTATTTATACATTAATGTTACGACTGCACATCTGAAGAAATCTTCTGGTGTTTTATAATAAGTTTACTTTTAGAACAGAGATGGCGCGATGTATACGAATAAAGATAGTAAAATATGATTACAATTTATTTATTTATTTATTTATTTTATTTATTTATTTTGCTTTACATGTCTACTTAATGAAATGTTCTAATAATTTATATAAATTTATAATATAAACACTTAGCAATTTGGAGCAGAAGACATGCGGGCGAAGTTCACGGGGTGTTCTTCCACTCAGACCCATAATACTAGATGAAGGCATCCTCACCAGTAGTATATTTTGTCTATTTAGACAATATTTTAGCCATTTCTGGCTTCTTTATGCTCATATTATATGAGAATATTTACGTGACGTGACGTTTTGTGTCAATGCCAATATTAAACTCTTACTTAATTTTGCTTGGGTTGAAGGGTAAGATAAAGGGCACCCACTCAAATTACATATAATATTTACCTTCTGCCATTATTATGTTATAGATTTCTTGGAGGTTAGCGCAGTATATTTGTTATTATAATATAAATAACGATTTCAAGAAAGAAATTGTGTAGAGGAAAATGAATTCCTTGATACTTATTTTAATAATGATTTTTTTACAGTATAAGTTTTAGTTTCAAAAATAGGTTTACTTGAAATAAGTATTTATTAAATTATTTGTTTGATTTTTGGTTGATTGATTGATTCATTCATTAGATTAGAAAATAAATTTAAAAAGTTGTTTGCTTTTTTCAGGCTTTTTCAATTTTTAATAGATTCAGAGCGTTATATTTTTCTCCGTAAATCAACTGGTTTCTAAAAATTTAGAAGAGTTTTCAGCAAAATGTTTAAAACTTTGGAAAAATGTATTTTAACCTTGATCTAATTATAAATTAATTGAATATTTACAAATGCAAATAGATATGAGTAATTCTACTATTTAATGCTTAGTTTCAACCAAAATTTCCAGAAATTCTTGTTTTTATTTTGTCGAATCTTTTCAGACCTATTTTTCAATTAATGGAAGTTTTTAGTAATTTCAAGTCCAGTTTTCTTTTGAACTATTTAAAAATAGCTCTGTTAAATTATGAGAATAATCGTTGAATGTTCTAAATTTTTTAGCAACTTTTGTTTCTAGATTCTAGAATTTTCCAATATCTTCTAATTTTTGAGAATTGCCATATGAATTTCCGGGCAATTTATTATTAATTTTCCAATAATTTTTTTCTAGATTATCAAAATATTTCAATATTTCTTTATTTTTTTTATAAATTTTAGATCCTATCGTAATTTTTAACAATTTAGGTTTCTTTCTATTGGAATTTTTTAGAAATTTCTCTTCCAAATTTATATAATATTTTATTTTTGGATTTCTGTTTGATCTAAACGGAATATTCCAGAAATCTACCTTTTAATAATCTCTTCCAAATTACGATTATTTTTTCAAGTGTTTTAGAATATTACAGTAAGTTTTCTAAATTTCTAAAGAACAAAATATTCTTTAAGAATATTCTACCAATTTTTACTTTATCTTATTTAATTTTTCAATCATTCAGGTTTCATTTTATTGGAGTTTTACAGAACTTATGAGATTTATTTCATTATAATCTGTTAGCTACCTTTTTCAAAAATTGCGACTTTTTTTCAGTAAATTTTCTTCTAGATTTCTGATGAGTTGAATATTTTTTTTTAATTATAAACATTTTAATCGACGCTTTAAGAATATTTCAATAATTTGATCTCTATATTTCTAGAATTTTCCAAAATCTTTTTTATTTTTCGATAGTTTCTTATCTAACGTAACTTTCAAATAAATTAGCTTTAATTTAATCGAAATTTTTGAAAAATTCGTCTTCCAAATTGTAGTTTTTCTTTCGAAAAGTTAAAATATTTGAAGAGTTTCTTGCTTAATTTAATAAATTCCGAGTAATGTCTTCAAGATTAACTCCAAATAATTGATCTTTAGATTCCACTAACAATTTTTTTTTTAGTTTTACTTAAAACAAAATAGCGCGATGGAGTTTTCATTTTTTTTTCAGCGCTAACTGAAGATTTTGTAAAAAAGTGGTAATTACTGTTACATGTGAAAGAAAAAGAAATCAAGAATAACTCTAAATAATGGATCTTTAGATTCAACTAACAGAGGTTTTTGTAGTTATACCCAAAATAAAATAGCGTCGATTGAATTCTCATTTTTCTCAACGGAAACTGAAGATTTTGCAAAAAAAGTAGTGTAAATTCAACAATTATTGTTATATACGGAAAAAAACTATTAATGATTATTAAACCCAAATTATTATGATTTCTATAATTTTCTAGACAATTTAAAAGTCTAAACTTTTTGAAAATTTCGATAAGATAAAACAGAGAATGGCATTACATTTAAAAAAATTAAGAATAAAATCTTTTCTTTTGATCATTTATTTATTTAACGGAATATACCCTTTTTTACAAATCATATCGGAATTTTCCTGAAATTTAGTCTTTTACGTTCTCTTTTTTCTTTAATTTTAGAATTAGTTGTTTTTCTTTCCAGATTTCTAAGGAATTGAAGATTATTTAATAATATTCTACCATTTTCTATTCTTTAGATTTGATTTTATCGGAACTTTTCAGAATATTCTTTTTTAATTAATAAAAAAATCGATTTTGTTATTTTTTACCAATTTTTGAAAACTATTTAAGAATTTCTCGTTTAATTTGCAAAGATTATCTCTTTTATTTTTTAAAGATTTTATTCAAGGGTTTAGAAATTTTCCAGCAATTCGTGCTATATTTTAATGAATTTTGATTAATTTCTAGAAGTTTTTCAACAATTTCACTCGCAGATTTGTATTATTTCAAGCATTACATTGAGCATTTATATTTTTCTGCTTTATCTTTATCAGATTTTTCCAGCAATTCAGGTTTTATTTAATCGGAATTTTCAGAATTTGTCCTCTCAATTTACGAGAGCTTTTGTCGAGGATTCAAGAATTTTTTTCAGCCATTTTTCTTCTAAACTCAACAACAAAATTGACTAATAAAAAATCAGGGGAAGCAATAATTGATTTGATTGTTGAATTAATACAAAAATGTTTCACCACGGGTTAAGTGAGAAATTAATTCATCATATAGTAATAATTGATTTGGTTATAAACTAAAAACAAACATTTGAAAATCGGTTAAAAACAACGGAAATCTTTTTAAAAATACATCTTAGAATTCGTTAACAGTTGATTTTTTAGAAAAACAATAATTGAAATGCTAAGAAAATAGACAAAAAAATGAACGTAATTGTATCAAAAAGATGACATTGAAATTTGCAAAGAAACAATTAAAATTTGGCTGAACAAACCTTGAAACGAAAAAAACCAAACAATTTGTTAAATATTCTCGAAGAAGAATTGATTTAGAAAAAAATCAAAAATTGTAAACAACAAATAACAGTTGAAAATCTGTTTATAATAAAATGATATTTGGCGGGAAATTATACCATAAAACAAAAACAAGACAAAATTAATGAAAAGAATTGTATGAGAAAATAATTGATTTAGAAAAAACACAAAAACTATTGATGAAGAAGAAAAAAAGCCAATTGAAATTTGTAAAAAATTACTTTTAAAAAATAATTCAAGTTTGTTAAAAACAATTGAAAATTCTCGAATGAGAAATAATTGACAAAAGAAAAGAACAGAAAAATCGACGAAGATTTTAAAATCTGTAATAAAAAAAGGAAAAACAATCGAAATGTATTAAATAATTTGACTTTTCTCAAAAAATAAATTGATTTAGGAAAATAAAAATAACAAAAATAAACAATTGAAAATTGTAACAAAACAGTTGAAATGTCTTAAATAAAAATTAATTGATTTGGTAAAACAACTGAAAAAAATCTGAAAACATTTTAAGACTCACTTAAAATAGTTGAAAACATTGAAAAAACTGTTAACAACTCAACTGAGAACTTTCTAAAAATACATTTTAAAATTTGTTTAAAACAAATGATGCTTACTAAAAAAATTACAATTTAAAATTTTCTAAGATGAAAAATAAAATAGCTGGAATTTTTCAAAAATTAAAAAACATTTGTCAAGAAAAACCTTAAAAGAGAAAAAGAATGGAATATTAGAATTTGTAATTTAGAATAAAAACATATGAAATATTGCAAGATACAAATAATAACTAAAAATGTAAGAAGAAGAAAGTTTTAAATTTGCAATAAAAAAATGGCATCTGCAAAATATTATACTCGATACAATTTTAACAAAGGAAAAAACAATTGAGATTTAGAGTTAAGTTTAGTTTTTCTTAAAGGAAAAATTATTCAGAAAAAAGTGACAAAACAGTTAAACTTGCCTCACAAGAAATAATTAATTTGAAAAACAGATGAAAATCTGTAGAAAGATTAAAACTCTTTAAAAATTTGCTACAAACAGTTGAAATTAAAAAATAAATTAGAAATTAAGAAACAATTGAAATTTGTTGAAAAATAGTTGAAAACTTATCAAAGAAAAAATAATTTGGCAAATAAGATGAAAAAACAATAGAAACTGTATTAAAAGTGTGTTTAAAGTAACAAGCTCATTTACACAGACACAAATACACAAAATCACACGGCGAAAGGACCATTTGGTCGATAGTCAAACTACTACTATTACTACTCCATTAAAAAACAATTGCAAAATGCATTTTAAAAATCTCTTAAAACACTTGTAATTATTCTAAAAAAACAATTGAAATTTGCTAAAACCAAAAAAACAAAATTGATGGAATTTTCAACAAAAAAGAAACATTTGGCAAGAAAAAAACTTAAAACAAAAAATGAAACATTACAATTTATTAAATTTTAGAGACTTTTAAAGACTTAAAAAATATACAACAAAGCAAGATACAAATGACATTTGAAAATCTGCTAGTAAACAATTAAAAAAACTTAAAACAAAAAAAAACATAATTGGAAATAATGAGAAGGAAAACAAAACTGATAAAAATTGCAAGAATAGCCCAAAAAGAAAATTGTTAAAAACATTGTCTCAAAGGAAAAAGTAAAATTAAATGCAGAAATGCAATATAAAAAACAATTGGAAATTATCAAAAACGAACAGAATTTGACAATTGATGAAATTTAGCTAAATAAAAACCAATAGAAATTTTATAAAATACTTTATAAATTTTAAATTGGTTTTAAAAAAGAATGCAAAAACCAAGAATTGTTGTTCAAGAATTTTCCTATAACTTCTAGAATTTTTATCCAAATCTTCCAGTAAAATATATTTTTTTTAAATTTTGATAAGAAAATACATTTAATAAATTACAAAAAACTATTTTCGAAAAAAATATAAAGAGATTCTGAATGTTTAGGGAATTTTTTTCCGTAAAAATTATTTAAAAAAATTGAAATTATTGAATTAAAACATTTCTTTATAATAATGAAATATTTACATAAATTATAGTGCATGTTATTCTATTACTCTTTTACTTATTTATTTATTTATTTATTTATTTATTATCCAACAGTTTAACAAAAAACTAATTACAGGATAACTTAAAAACTAATATATATATAAAAAATAAAACTATTCTATCGCGTCATATAAATTATAATAATCTGATAAACGTATCACGTGTTGCATACGTTTATTCACCTGTGCCAAAATCAAGTTTTTTTTAATGTAACGAAAAGTACCCCAAGGTACGGATATTGGTGCGATTTTTTAAATGGAAGAACCAGGAAAACTGATTCAAAATGCAATCCTGCAACGATTTTGCAGTAATAAATACCGACCATATGTTTACTTCTTGTGTTTAGGTCCTCGATGGCCGCCGCTCTCCTACTCACCTGTGCGGGCACGTTGTTACCTGCGAGTGTGCGAGCGAGAGAGAGCGGCCCGCATTCTCCTCCAACTACCTGTCCTAGCCACTCTGCTCGCCTTCCACCAAGAATGGAATAGAACAGAACGTGTCCGTACTTCGCCGGTCCAACAACACCCTCTTTACGAAACCGCAAAAAAAAACAAACATCCGAAACCAATAACAAAAAAAAAGGGGGGGCGAACGCGAGTTCAGTGTTTACAAGTGATTGTTTTAAATATTTGTTTTCTTCTCATCATTCTAAACCAGTGCTACTGTTTCTTCGCCGTCCATTTCACGATCGAGGATACCATTTGGATTAAGCTTCGACGAGTAAAGGTAAACACTCCCATTTCTGTTCTGCATGTTCTGAACGTCGCGGGGAAAAATCGGAGAAACTCCGTTACTATTTATTACTATTACCATTTGGTGTATTTTTTTTGAGGTTCGGTCACCTTTCACGCTCCTCAATTCTTGCACAGAATCCGGCGCACGCAATCTAGCGTTTTCTAAAAATCATATCGAAAATAGGAATGCTAGGGCCCTGAGGATAGGTAATGATCCCGCGGAATATGCGGAGTGCCCGCATGGTGTACCCCGAGGATAGTGATTGCATGCTATTAGTGGATAGTGTGTGTGGTTCATACCAACGACCCATCGAACGCGTGTAATTTTGTGTATTGACCTGAATTTCGAAATAACCTCTGTGGTGTTAGTTGGGTTCATTGCGATAATCGATTTATCGCGGTGTGGTTTTTTCTTTCTTTAATAATGCAATTTTGTTTATTAACCTAAAATCAGAAATAATCTATTCGTAATTAATGAATAATATTATATATCACTATGTGAGTAATTTAATTTAACAATTTGTATATTTTATTAATCAATAATAAAGTGTCATATTAACAAAGTAAACGTTTTTATATGTATCTTTAAATAAGTATTAGAATTTATTATATTTTGACGTATGTAAAACCTTGTCTGTTAACACATTAATAAAGAAATTTTAATTTGAATTTGAAAACCAAATATGCACATTGTTGACTTTATGCAAGTGATTTATCATTCGACAATATTTTTGACCTTTAATGCCCTTGTACAGATTATTTATTTATATATTTAGACCTTTGGTCTTTTTTCTTAAAAGAACACATATAAAAACAAATTATTTACATAAAAACTTACATATAATTTTAAACATGTGGTGTTCACTATTACAAATTATCAAACCCTTTTTGCACCATGATGTTTGAAAGGCAAGTACTCTCATCCACATCCGGAAATGTTATATTTTCCTAAATATTGGTCTTTTTGTCCACTTTTTTGGTAGTTTAAGTCAGCATGACAGATATATAATATCAAAAAACAACAATAGTGTCTTAATCGACCCCAATTGCCTATCCATGGTTTTCGTTTAAAAAAATTTCATAGGAAGTTGAATTTACACAATCTTAAATCAATTTTAATCAGCTGTTTTTTAAATAGATTTTAATTTTTAACGATTTCCACTAATTTTATATTTTTTTTTTGTATTCTTAACAAATGCCTATTGTTTCCTTTGTGTTTCTATTGTTTCTTTCTGTTGTTTTTAATAGAACTGCAATTGATGCTTTTTCCTTAATGTTTGTCTGTACCTTAAAAACGAATTATCTGTTTGAGATGAAACTTTAAATTTAAGGTTTTATCTGGAACTGAAAATCTTTTAGTGAATATTCATAACCGGATGTGGAAATAATTAAAAAAATTTCAAGCAAATGTTAAAGGTAATAAAAAACTGAATAAGTTTTATTAAAACATGTTTTAACAACCGAGGAAAAATAAAAATTGAAAATTTTGACATTTTTTGTCAATTGCTAATAAACTATTGGAGTTACATAAAATTTATATTACAAATAATTGTAGAGCATTAAAAACTGAACAAATGATTAAGAATAACCTTTTGATGTAAACCTACCTCATAGTTTTCGAGTAAATATAGGGAAAGTACTCATTTTTTCTTAGGTTTTTAGTTTTCCTATGCAATGTTGAAAGGGTTTTAAAAATTTCTCATCCTTTTAGATAGATTAAGTATTTTTGTGTAAAATACCATCTATTTTGCTTTCTTTTTTGTATGAACTGTATCTATTATTACTTTTGCTAAATTTCTTGTTTCTTTTCTTAAAATTACTTATTTTATTTCTCTGAATAATTTGATATCTCTTTTCGTTTTTAAGAAATTTTTAACTGTTCATTCCTAGGATTTTTTTTAACAAATATTTCTATTTCGTTTTTTTTTAATTATTTTCAATGGATTTTCTTTTTACAAAAGTTTAATTATTTCTTCATTTGTTTTTTTCGAGTTGTTTTCTTTTTTATTCTTCTAAGTCATCTGTTCTCTCCTAATCTTCAATCCTTCTAGGCAAGCTGTTTAAGAAATTATATTTTTTTTTTGCAGTAAAAATTCATAGAAATTAGCTAAAAAAAAACAAAATAAATTATTTTTTTACTATAAAAAGAACAATTACAATCTTGTTTCACACTTTCAGCTATTTTTAAAGGATTTTCAATTATATTTTTCTGGATTTTTATTAATTAATTTTTCTATATCATTTATTATTCAATTTCTTTCTTTAGTAACATTCCATTTTTTTTTTGAAGAAAAATCATTAGAAATTTTTATTTTTTGAAGAAATCAAAATGTAAACTTTTTTGTTTTTTTTTTGTTTGGTTTTATTTTCCTAGGTAATTTTCAAATGATTCAATTCGCTCTATATTCGTTTTATTTTCTAAATTATTTGTCTTTTTATACCGTTCTTTTTAGGAATTTTAAAGTTTTTCGTTTTGTAAAAATTATAATATCAATTAAAATGTTTTCAGCTCTTTTTGAAAATAGATTTTCAATTGCTTATAATTTTGTTTAAATCATTTATTCTTTTCTTAGAATTTTTTATATGAAAATTTTAATATCAACTGTTTTTAATAGATTTTCGATTGTTTTTTTATCATTTTTTTTATTAATTTTTCTATCATTTCATTTTTTTTTTCATTAGTAACTTTTCATTGGTCATTTCTAAGAAATTTTGCCCAACTGTTTTTTCAAATTTTTCTAGGCAATTTTCAAACGTTTTAAAGGATTTTAGTTTTTTTTTTCTCTAATTCGTCTTTTCTTTTGCACTGTTCTTTTGTAAGAATTTTTAAGTTTATTTGTAAAAATCATAATATCAACTGATTTTTAGTTTTTAATTTTCCTACATTTTAAAATAATGTTTCATTTATTTTTGTAATGAAATTCCTTCTATTTCGTTTTTTAGATTTCCTCTATTATACAAATTTCAATTATTGTTTGTGAAATGTCAATTGTTTTAAGCGATTTTTAAAATGTTTTCAGCTGTTTTAAAACAGATTTTTTTTCAACGATTTCTACTTATTTTTAATCATGTGTTTTATTTTTCTTAGAAAATGTCTATTGTTTCTTTTTATGTTTGCTGTTTTTTAATAGTTTTTTGAATTTTAGTTTTTATTATATTTTCCTGTTATTTTTAAATAGATTATCAATTTTCTGTCTAGGAATTCTACTACTAAAGTTTCTAAATCATTTGTTTTCTTTTTCTTCTTGGAAAAATGTTCCAACCTTTTTCTCTACTTTTAACTATTTTTAACAAATTTCAATGATTTATTTATGATACAATTCTATCTACTTTGTATTTCTTATTTTTATCATTATTATTATTTAAGTGAACTTATTGGTTTTGTTTTGTGTAAATTTTCAACTTCAATAAAATGTTTTCAGCTGATTTAAATAGATTTTCAATTATTTTTTTAGGTTTTGGAAAGTTTCTATTAATTTTTGTTTTCTTGGAAAATTTCCATTGCTTCTTTTCATTTCTGTTGAACTGTTTTTTTTTTAAATAGGTTTAATCAATTGTTGATTTTTTATTAATTATTTTTTGTAAACTATTTGTTTTTTCTTTTCTTTCTTGAATAACTTTACGCTGTTTATTTCTAAGATTTATTTTTAATGTAAAATTTAAAATGTCAACTGTTTTTCTTCAGTTTTTTTAATATTTCTACGCAAAAAATATTTCAATTGTTTTTAGCAAATATCAATTGTTTATTTTTTTTCTAATATTCTTTTTTTCTTTAAGTTGCAAGAGTTCATCTGCTTTAAACGAATTTTAAAATGTCTTCAGCTCTTTTTGAAAATAGATTTTCAATTGCTTATATTTTTGTTTAAATCATTTGTTCTTTTCTTTATTAAGAATTTTTCTTTTATGAAAATTTTAATATCAACTGTTTTTATTAATAGATTTTCGATTGTTTTTTTATAATTTTTTTATTTATTAATTTATCAAAATCATTTCATCTTTTTTCTTGAGTAACTTTCCACTGGCTATTTCTAAGAAATTTTGCTCAACTGTTTTTTTTCAATTTTTTTTAGGCAATTTTCAAACGTTTTAAAGGATTTTAGTTTTTTTCTCTAAATCGTCTGTTCTTTTGTAAGAAATTTTAAGTTGTTTGTAGAAAACATAATATCAACTGATTTTCAGTTTTTAATTTTCCTACGTTATTTTAAAATGTTTCATTTGTTTTTGTAATGAAATTCCATCTATTTCGTTTTTTTATATTATAAATTTCAATTACTGTTTGTGAAATATCAATTGTTTCGATTGTTTTAAGTGATTTTTAAAATGTTTTCAGCTATTTTAAAATTTTTTCAACGATTTAGACTTTTTTAATCATTTGTTTTATTTTTCTTAGCAAATATCCATTGTTTTTTTTCAATTCAGTGTAAGTATGAATTACCACGTAGTAACGGTCGCAACTATTCTCTTTATGTTTCTTTTTATGTATGCTGTTTTTTAATAGCTTTTTGAATTTTTGTTTTTATTATATTTTCCTGTTATTTTTAAATAGATTATCAATTTTCTATCAAATATTTCTACCATTTTTTCTAAATCATTTGTTTTCTTTTTCTTCTTGGAAAAATGTTCTAAGCTTTTTCTCTACTTTTAACAAATTTCAATTATTTATTTATAATACAATTTTTTTTAATTTTTACCTTTATTATTATTCCTTTTTAAATAAATTTATTATTTTTGTTTTGTTTTTTCAACTGTTAACATGTAATAAAATGTTTTCAGCTGCTTTCAATAGATTTTCAATTGTTTTTTTTTTTAGGTTTTGGATAGTTTTTATTCATTTCTTTTTTTCTTAGAAAATTTCAATAGATTCTGTTCGTGTTTCAGCTGTTTTTTAATAGATTTAATAAATGTTTTTATTTTCTCATTTTATATTAAAAAAAAAAATTGTTAAAATTAAAATGATAACCGTTTTTTTAAATTTTAGTTTTCCTAAGCAACTTTAAAATACTGTTTTTAGCAGATTTCAATTGTTTATATTTTTTTAGTAAAATTAAGTTTTATTTATTTATTTCTTAACAAATTTTAATTATTTTTTTTTTTACAAAAGTTCATCTGTTCTACGCGAATTTTAAAATGTTTTCAGCTGTTTTTGAATAGATTTTCAATTGCTAAATTTCGGGTTGAGTAATGTGAAGATATATATTATGGTGAAACGAAAATAAAATTCGTTACTTCACTTATAATAAATATTTCAATTGCTTATTATTTATTTATAAGTTGCACTGTTCTCCAAGATTTTTTTGTGAAAATCATAAAATCAACTGTTTTTAATAGATTTTCAATTGTTTTTTTTTAATGTTTTATTTATTAACTGTTCTAAATCATTTGTTTTTCCTTTGCTTTCTTAATTAACTTCCGACTGCTCATTTCGAAAAATTCTTTCTTTTTTGTAAAAATCAAAAAATCAACTGTCGTTTTTGTTTTTAATAATCCTATGCAATTTTCATGTTTCAACTGTTTTTTTTTTTAGCAAATTTCAATCGTTTATTTTAGTAAAATTATCTTTATTTTCGTTTTTTTATATAAATCTTTTGTTCTTCTGCACAGTACTTTTTTAAAGAATTTTGATTTGTAAAAATGTTTGTTTTGTAAAAATTTGATATTATGTTTTAAAGTTTTCAATTTTCATAAGCAATTTTAAAGTGTTTCAATTGTTTTTGTAATGAAATTCTATCATTTTGTTTTTTTTTAGATTTTTGTTTCTTGCAAATTTCAATTATTGTTTGTGGAATGTCAACTGTTTTTCTTAAATAATTATCAATTTTTTTCGACGATTTCTACTTTTCTTTAAATCATTTGTTTCTTTTCTTTTTAGCAATGTCTATTGTTTCTTTTTATGTTTTAGACTTTTGCCGTTTTTAATAGATTTTCAATTTTTTTCTTCTTAATTTCTATTTTTATTATTTTTTTGTTGTTTTAAATAGATTATCAATTTTTAATCGAAGATGTCTACTTTTTTTCTAACTCATTTGATTTTCGTTTTGTCTTCGACAAATTTTCTATACTTTTTTTCTACTTTTAATAATTTTTTATTTCTATTTTTCGTTTCTTTTACACTGTTATTTTCTAAGAATTTTTAATTTTTTTTGTGAAAACCATAATATCAATTGTTTTTAATAGATTGTCAATTTTTGTCTGAATTTTGAATTAATTAATTTTTCTAAATGATTTGTTCTTCCTTTTCTTTCTTGAGTAACTTTCCACTGAATATTTCTAAGAGTTTTTTTAATGAAAAAATCAAAATATCAAATGCCTTGTTTGTTTTTAATTTGCCAAGGCTATTTTCAAATTTTTAACAAATTTCTATCGTTTATTTTTTAGTAAAATTCTCTCTATTTTCGTTTTTCTATCTAAATCCTTTGTTCTTATGCACTTTTATTTTTTTAAAGAATTTTTAAGTCTTTTGTTTTGTAAAAATCATAACATCGACTGGTTTTTCGTTTTTAATTTTCCCACGCAATTTTAAAGTGTTTCAATTGTTTTTGTAATGAAATTCCATAATTTTGTTTTTTTAGATTTCCTTCTCTCACAAATTTCAATTATTGTTTGTGAAATGACAACTGTTTTAAGCGAATTTTAAAATGTTTACAGCTGTTTTTTAAATAGATTTTTATTTTTTCTTCCAATTCCACATTTTTTAAAATCATTTTTTATTCTTTTTCAATTGTTTCTTTTTATGCTTTACACTTTATGATGCTTTTTAGTAGAATTTCAATTGTTTTTAATCCTTTGCTTATTAATTTTCTTAATCATTTGTTCTTCCTTTGCTTTATTGGGAAACATTTTTTAGTTTTTCTATGTTGAGATGTTTTTAAGAAATTTTAAATGCTTTTTTTTAAATTTTAATTTATTAAAGCGAATTTTAAAACAGTCAACTGTTTTTAGTATATTTTCAATTGTAGTTGAATAAAAACAATTCAACTATTTAATTTTTTTTATTGAAATTATTTTTAATAGATTTTTTAAATTTATGAAAATATCACTTATAAATTTAACCTTTGAAAATGATCGGGAATGATCGAAACACGTGTCAGGAAACAGAATATAGAAGTAATATTTAATATGGAACATAACAAGTGTTTTTTTTTTTTCGCCAAAATTACTTTTCTAATTCATTTGTTTTTTAATAATTTACTTATTAATTTTTCTTAATAATTTGTTCTTACTTTGCTTTATTGGGAAACATTCCACTGTTCGTTTGTAAGAATTTATTTATTTATCTCGACTTGTGGACTTAAAAGTTCCTTTTATTTATAGTTTGTTTTAACAGAAATTTCACATCAAGAAACTTCCGCATAAAATAATTTATACCCATAAAAAAAAAACTGAAGTAACCAGAAAGGTCATCCGTAACAAGTGGCCGTGCGTAATGACCAAACCTGTGCTCACAAGTGTAGGTGTCGCAAGTGATCTGTGAAAATGACCGGCGTGAAAAGTTTCGCTTTTCACGGTCGCGATCGGAATCTGGACCTCGATTTCCCTTGACTTTAGGGCGCAGCCGTTTAGAAAGTTACGCGACCAGTCGGCCGTTCGGCCGGTCTTTTTCACTCCTCTCGACTAATGGCCGCTCGCTCATCCGGTCAATCAATTCCAATTCCAATTATATAATTACACACGTACACACGTACACACATTTACGCTGCACTTAATCAAACCAGCCGTGCAAAAATCAAACAAACGCCGCAAACACAAACAAAACGGCAGTAATTAAGGAAACCAGCTAGTTTACTTGATTTTTGTTTGCTTTGCGTCGTTGCAAAAACAAATTACGTCAATTCATACTTTGGTTAATAATGTAATGTAAATATTTGGTATTGCAATATCAACAACTACTGATTTTGTAAGGTAAGTATTAGGAATTTGAAAATTATGTCAGTTTTGCAATTTTTAGACTAATTTTAGACTAAAGATTTTGATGAAGTGGAAGCATTAAAGAATTTGAACTTATATAGTGTCTACTTATTATCGCTATTTTATACTCCAACCAAACATTAATTTCATTTTTTGTCCAAATTGTATCATCCTTGCCCCAAGAACTGAAGAGCTTTTCAGTAATCTTCAAAAAAATGGTCATAACTAGAGTCACTTGAGAGAAGCTTTGGATATAACTCCGTACACTCGAAGAAAAAACCCAATTGTGTTCAAATGTTTAACTTAACTTAACATCTAAATCAAACAGAAATAAAAAGACCTTCAAACACCTTTTTCTAAGAAATTTAACTAAAGAAGTTTGCTATATTTAAATAACAAAATCGTTTGCTTAATAATACTCGAAGAAGAAGGATATTTTCTATATAATAACTCTAGTTTATTTAGAGGTAATGAAATATTTCTCAAGCTATCTTTTTGCTTAGATTGCCATTTCCATTGCGAATTACTTCAGCCTTTGGATGAATTTTTGACACAACTCGTTTCGTTAAAACGGAGCACGTTACTGTAGCGAGTTCTTTTGTTCCGCACTGACATTTAAATTTTTTTTTCGCATCGCGAAGATCGAACGATCGCATTGATCTTCGCGCGGCCCGCAGGGAAGAAGGAATCTTCGTGTCCCATGATGAATATCTTAACATTTAAACGTGAAGGAGCGGAGAGAGAGAGGTGTGCTCGTGCTCTCTTTGACATTTGCGCGCACGGCAACGACGGTGGTGATATTACCTCATGGCCAACTTGGAACTAAAAAAAAAAAATGATCGACTATTGTTGCAGAGTACAATCGACTCGAGAAATTGATGTAACACAGAACGCGGACAGTGTTGTATAATATCTATCACAAGAGGCATTTTAAATGCACTAACGATTTCTTGTGTATGGTAGCAAAATTACTATCATAACGATTAATTCTCTAAATTGTTTATTTTTTTTAGTTATGTTTTATATCTACTTTTTATTTGATTAATATTCCTTGTCCAAAACCCTTAATCGTGGACCACATTTTTTTTCTTGAATGAGTTTCTCATTTAAACCGTCATCAATAATATTTTTTTAAAGTAAATCAAAGTCGAAAAGTTTGGGAAAAATAAATAAACTTATCACTTGGAATGATAAGTAGATAACATTCAAAAAACATATTCTCATATGTAATAATAATGTTTTCGTATTATAAAATTCTTTACAATTAGTAAACTTCTGGTATACCCCAAGGGTCATATTCAGGACTATAGTCTGTTCGTTGGATCTTCCGTCGGACGTCACAAACTATCGCTTCAAAAAACGACGAAACGCATTTGGTTTACTTTATCAGACTGAATGTTTTTGTGTCGTTTCTCGAAGCGATATTATTTGTTAATATCTTTAACTCTGTTATTAACTTAATCATATCAAAATAATAATCATCTCTTCAATACTAGTTATTAACAAATAAAACTTACATTAGTTCAATAAATTTTAACAAAATTTGGATTAAATGATTTATTATTTAATATACATAAGCAATTAAAAGTTCAAAATAAATATTATTCACTATATTAGTTTTAATGTTTTAATTATCTTTGTGTATTAAAAACCATAATAACCGTTGTTCTTATTCAGAACCTACCTTATTTATTTTTATTTTTTTAAATCGGATATTGCTATGATCAAAATCATAACCTTATACTCAATGCTGATTATTTAAATATCAGTTATAATCTATATATGTGAAAATTTACTTGGGATACAATAATAGACTTCTCGGTGATTTTATAGGTTATAAAGGTCATCAAAACTTAAAGGTTATCAACAAAAAATATATAATTTATTAAAAACGTGAAACATTTGATTAAAAAAAGTTGAATTATTACAAGAATTATTGATGAATAGGTGTGGTGATTTTTTTAAGGAAGAGTCAATTTAAATTTTCCAAACATTTTTTTTCAAAAACAGTTAAATCTTTTCAACAAACAATTGAATGTTTGAAATGAAACACGGTGACTTTGTTTTACCATTATACAAGGTCCATTATTAAAGTAATGCGCGCTTTTTAGCTGACGTGTCTGCCATGCCTGGAAAGCACACCGAAACTCCTCGACGGAAATGTCTCTTAGGAACGCTGTAACATGTTTTTGGATGTTTTTCACGGAATCCCATTGCCTTCCTTTGAGCTTTCTCTTCAGTCGGGGAAACAAAAAAAACCAACAAAAAGTCTCACGGACGAATCGGAATTGTAAGGGAGCTGGGGGATCACCAGGGTGTTGTTCCGGGCCAGGAAATTGATAACGGTGAAGACCGATGACCGTGTAAATTAAGGGCATTGTCGTGGTGGAGTCTGACCGTGTTTTTGATGTCAAGCCTCACGCATACGATTCGGTGTTTTAATCTCTTGAGCACCTACAGGTAAAAGGCTGAATTGACAACTTCTCAGCCGTTTTCTGAGTTATTAGGCTTCGTCAGCTCTTCCTAAACGCCTTGTGAAATCTTCCGGTCTATGACCTTGAAATGCAGTCATTCTTGAATCGTCTGGAACGTTTCGGTTGCTTTTTTTCCAAGCCGCACACAAAACTTGATTGCGTATCGCCGTTCAAGCAACAAAAACGAAAAACACACTTCACTGAAAGGCACTTCTTTCCGCTTAGACTGCTCAGCTCCATTTACCACATTTTCCTACCCTACAATAAAATCATGCGCATTACTTTCATAAACGACCCTGTATAACAACTCTAAGTAAATCAAAATGTACACGAAGTAAATTTCAAATCAGCAAAACTGAAAATTTTATACTTGATAGTTAAAATAATAAAATAATAATGAGTCACTTTAAATTATTTATTAAAAAAATAATTATAAAAAATATTAGAAAACAAAAAATTGAAATTTTCTAGAAAAACATATTTTCAAATTTACTTAAGACAGATATTTCATTTTAACAATAACAATTGAAATTTTCGTAAAACAGTTGTTAAAACATTTAAAATAATGTTTTAATATCATTAAAAATTTTGCGAATAAAAATATAAGGCTGAAACGTAAATGTTACTATACGTTTACAGAATTCATTTTTGACAAGACTTTATAATGTTTATCTTGTCACTATTTTAATGTGTACTTGTATTCCAGTTGTATTAATTTTATTGTATTAGTTTTTAAATTTTAAATTGACGTTCATAATTACTTCAAATGAGTACTTATTGTTTACCTTTTAATATGTATTATGTTTGTAAATAGTGGCACTTGAATAAATGAATTGAATTGAATTGAATTGAAAGACCTACGGTCGATAACCGTAAAGAAGAAGAAGAAAAAGACGAAGAGTGATAAATATTATTGTTATAACTATATACTATCTGTAATAAAGATGCTCCTCTTTCTAAAAAATATATATTACAAGGAAAAAATTGTTTTAAAAGTAATTGGAAATTAGTTTAAGAAAATTGGCACAAAAAAATTATCGAAAATTTGGAGAAAGTGTCGAAAGCATTTTAAATGATTCCATCGATTAAAAAAAAACAGTTGAAAATGGTCAAAACACATTCTCAACTGTTTTTTTTTAACGATGGAAACATGTAGAATGCTTTCGACACTTTTTATTTTATTAAAAACAATTAAAATATTTGTAAAAACTGACGGAAAAAATACATTTAAATCGTTAGAAATACAGAAAAAAATATATCAAAACAATTCAAAATTTGTTTAAATCATTTGTTTAACTTACTAACAGAAAAAATAACAGTTTAAATTAGTTGAAATTATAACAAAAATAAAATTTAAAAAAATGATTTTAAAACTAAATATCCTTAAAATTTTCTTCGAAATTTTATTAACGAAAATATTCTTTATCAAAAACTTACCAAAAAGATTGGATAAATTGTTTAATAATTACAAAAAGTTTATTTTTAAACGATTTTAATTTTACGTATGTAATTTTGTAATTAATTTGTTTTTACATGTATTTTTTAAGCAATAAGACTAAGGATGTTAAATAAATAAATATGCTAGAGGCTTCTACTTCGTTATGCATTTTTGTAAATTGAATAAAATACATTTTACAAAAATTTATTTAAGAACTGTTGAAATTATTCAACAAACAATCGAATATTTTACAGTTGATTTAAAATTTAAAATAAGGAAGAGTTGCTTAAAATATTTTATATATCAGAAAAAAAGAATATATATATATATATATATATATAAATATAAAACACAATTGAAGTTTTTCTGAAAAAGAAAAATGTGAATTTAAGAATGAAATATTTTAAAATGAACTTAATTAAAACAGTTTTTTTCTAAATTTTAATAATAACGATTAAAATTTTGGTTTAACAATAGTTGGAAATAATAAAAAATATAGAAAATTTGCAAAAGAACAATTGAAAAGTTTCTTATAACTCATTTTAAATTTATTTATTTATTTATTTCTCAACAGATACAAATCTAATTACAGAGAAACTTAAATTAACTTAAGCTGAACTTTTAATAATAATTATAATAGTCTTAATTTGACTTAAATTAAAAAATTAAATTAAAATAAAACTGTTATATTTTTCAAAATAAAAACAAGGATATTTTAAATGGATTAAATTTAAACATTTATGTAAAAACTTTTAAGAAACAATTGAAAAGTTGACAACTTAAAATTAATAACAAATAAAAACTTTCTTTAAATAATCAAATTGGGTTTCAGCAAATCACTCGTGTATCTTCTGCAGGTTAAAGTGTAGGGTAGTGGACACCCACCCATCCTACATATATATAGATACTTTCACCACTGTAACTGTTTTAGTTTCCTAAAACAAAAATTGAAATTATGTTAATATTGATGTTTTATAAGCACTATTGTAGCTTAAATCTCATTGCATATGTAGGGTGGGTGGGTGGCCACTATCCTACCTTCCAACCTATAAAATATACACGATGGATTTGTTGAAAATAAGTTTGATTACAAGCAGTTTTTTTAGTAGATTCAAAATGTAAACTTTTCATTTTAAATATTGTCGCGTATAATTTAAAACTGGAGGTTAGAATAATGAGCACCCACCCACCCTTCATAGATATTTATAAATTCATTTAAAAAAACCTTTATTGGCATCAAAAATTATAAACATTCTAAAACACAATAACGTAATAATATTTCTTCTCTATAAATTCATTACTATAACTGATTTTCCTTAAAACAAAAATTTTGTTTGAATAAAAGTTAAATAAGTAATTAATTAAATAAGGCTTTCACTTCGTCATACATTTAGATAATTGTTAAAAGTTGTTTAATTTCTCTTTACATAAAACTAAAAATTTTCTGAAATTTCCCTTTTTTTTGGAGGGATAATTTGGAAGAATCAATAATAATCCACTTCCGGTGCACGAAATATTATCAAATCCTTTAAAGCTCTTTCAGCAAAGAATAAAAGCTTAAATTTAAAGTTTAAGTTGAAAATTTTTAGCAATTTTTGTTAAAAAATGTTTTTTCCATAATGTATATAAAATACATGTGAATTGAAAGTATTGAACTGCTCTTTGACTATTGTAAAAAAACAAATTGTCCAATAAATAATGATTATTAGAAAAAGTGACTTCAGTTACAAACAAAAATATACAAAGAAACAATTGCACATTATAAAAAACCAATTATGTGTATAAAATTAATCAAAAAAATGTCACTGGCATCGAAATTTTTCCAAAACAAATCTACAAAACTAAGAAATATCAAAAGAAACAACAGTTAGATTAAAAAGTACTTTTCATATTTACAAATTTTAAAGTCTCGAGTATTGTGAAAAAGTTGGAGGGCGGTCAGTGGGCACCCACCCACCCTACATATTACATTATATTTCAGTCAGAATCACTTATTTTAAATACAAGATTAATTAATTAACCACGGATTAAGTGAGAATTTAATTCATTCATCGTATCACTTATTTTATTTTCTAGAAACTATAAGAGTGTTGAAAGGAACGGTTTTGTAAGAATTGGAAAATGCTGTTGTAGTTTAGAATTATATGCATATGTAGGTGGGCGGGTGGCCACTATTCCACCCTCCAAATCTTATAACAAAAACGCCAGATTTCAATAGAAAATTGAATAAAAGGGAACCATTTTAATTATAAATTGTATACTTTTTTCTATAATTTCAAATTTTACGGAACAAACCTTACAAATAATTTGAAGGTTGGATGATGGTTAGAGGCCAAATCCTATATATTTAATAATATTCCTTATTTCCCAGAAAGTACAACAATACAAAATATTAGAAAAAACAGTTGAAATTATCTTCTAAAAGAAACAATAAAATTTGCTTAAAATATTTGTTTTTAATTGAAATTTTGACTAAAATAGTCGAAAACTCTTAAAATAATGTTATAACATCGTTAAGTGCAAAAAGAATTGTTTAAAAAGTAGTTGGAAACTAACTTAAAAAAATAGAAAATTTGCTCGAAAACAAAGATTCTAAATTTTCAAACTGCTGGTGAAACAGCTTAAAAAATTACGTTCTTTTTTGAATACTTTAAAAAAAACAGTTGAGTATTTTCTTTAAATTATTTTAATATTTACATAATGGTTATTTTATTTAAAAAAACACATGAAAAAGTAAATTTAAAAAAAGTAATTAAAAAATAAATAAAGAATAAATCAATATTAAAACCATTAGAAAATATATGAATTTTATAAAAACAATTTAAATTTTTTCCAATGAATTGAACAGTTTATAGTTCTAACATTTTTTAAAAGATTTATAAACTATTGGAAATTTGTTTAAAACAGCGGAAAAGCAGCTTTTTAGAAAGGTTCAACATTTGCTCCAAAGAATTTTAAATTGAAAAAGTCTAATTAGTACAAAAATCTATTGAAAATATATGTTACATGCGAGTTTTTTATATTTTTAAGCAATTTCCATTTTCCAAAAAATTATTTGAAAAGCAGTTGAAAAACAAAGCAAATTTACGTTTGATTGAACATCAGGTAAGATATTACCATTTTACTAAAACTCTGGAAATGATGTTTTAAAATCTTTGATTATATAAAAAAAACTTACGATTAATTAACTTCTCACTTAACCCGTGGTTAAACATGTTTATGTTAATAAAAGGATTAATTTAGCACTTGGTTATGTTTCACTAAACATAACCAAGTGCTTAATTAATCCTTATATTAGAAAAAACTTGTTTAAAAATAAGTTGGAAACTATCTTGAGGAAATAGAAAATTCGCTCGACAACAAAGACAATACAAAATTTGCAAAAAAACGACTACATTCTAAACATTTTCAAACAGTTGAAGAAACAGTTTAAAAGAGTAGGTTTTTTTTAATATATATTTAGAAAAGGCAATTGAATATTTTCTTAAAATTCTTTTAATATTTAGTTAAAACGGTTATTTTATTTAATCAAAAAAATTAAACGGGAAAATAAATTAAAACTATTAAAAAATATAAGAAATAAAATTATAAAAACAATTTAAAATTTTCTCAAAACCAAGTAAAAAAAAGCCTAAAAATCAATTGGAAATAAAAAAATGTTTTGTTTCAAATTAGTTTTTTAAGGATTTATTCCGTATTTGGCCCTTGTAATGATTTTTGCCTTATTTAAAGCTGTGTGACTTTTAAAGTTTACTTTTTGATCTATGGTAATGACTAGGTATTTTATGGACGTAGAAGGGGAAACAATTGTGTGGGAAATATAGATATTATGTGTAGGGTTGTTTTTACGGTGGTAGGGAATTAAAAGCTGGAACTTGTGGGTATTGATTCTAATTCGCCATTTTGCAAACCAGTGGTCCAGAGTATCAATAAGCCGCTGAAGGGGTTGAAGAGCTTTAGGTACGGAGGGTGCATGGGAAATGAGGGCTGTGTCATCTGCAAATTGGAGGAGATATTTTGAGGGGTTAAAGTAAAGAGGGTCAGGGTTGTAGATGTCGAAACAGAAGATGTTGTAAAGTAGTGGAGATAGAGGGGATCCTTGGGGTAGACCTTGTACAGGTAAATTTTAATTTCTTTCGAAAAAGCTGAAAAGCACTTGGTAAAAAAAACATGTAACAGAATTTTGGTTTTTTCGTATTTTTCTTTCTAAACACTAATATAATGAGGGAGACGCGATTACTTTGTTTTATCACTTGACTTAAAAGGAAAATAATGTCGTACTGAAAGAAAAAATTGCAACTCGTGAACATAAAGTGAGCCCAAATCAAAATAATAAAAAAAATAAAGCAACAAACAATTTAAAACGATAAGAAAAATCTGATTGTTGTAAACTTAAGAATCTCTAAAGATTTTAAACTTAAACTCAAAACTTAAGATTTATTTTTTTTTTCGAAAAAGCTGAAAAGCTTTTGGTAAAAAATCATGTAACAGAATCGTTTTTTTCTTTTTTCGTATTTTTCAATCTAAACACTAGTATAATGAAGGAGAAGACATGATTACTTTGTTATACAACTTTTCTTAAAACTACACTACAGATTTGATAATGACTAGCTGTAACTATAGTCACGTGTAATTTTAAATAAAGTGGCAAAACAAAGCAATTGCGTTTCCTTCTTCATTATATTCAAGATGTACCACAAAGTAAACACCTCCACAATCGAATTTTACGAAATTTGGGAAATAAAAGATGTAGACAATAAGGAACACAAAAATTTTATTTAATCATAATTTTCATAAATATTGTCGTTTCCGAGAGGAACCACAATATTTATGATGATATTTAAATTAAAAAAAATGCAATACAGTTACATAAAAATTAATTGCAGGCAATAATAAACTGAGAAATTTATTTTTAAAAATCTGTAATTTTGTATAGGTCACAATTATTTGAGAAATGTTTAGTTTGAGTTATTACTAAAGTAGGGGTTACCCACTAACATTAAATATCAAAAATATTTGAAAGATTACGTTTAAATTTCTTTACTTTATTGAAAACACTCGTATGGTTTTCGAAACAAAAATAGTGACTGTGACTAAAATAAATTTAAAAAATTAGACTATGTGGGATCTTCAAAATTGCTTGGAGGGTTCCAAAATAATAATAATAATAATAATACTTTATTGGTGCTAGGACACACAGGTTTACACACGTCAATATATAATTAGAAATATAAATTAAATAATACAATTATACATACAATCAAACAAAAGAAACAATGTTCAAGTAGTATTTCAGACAAATGCAAGTTGATACAATGTTTAAATAAAACATAACTCTAGTGTATAAATAAAATAACAATAAAATAACATCAGTATATATATAAAATTAAAAACTAATATGTTAATAAAATCGTAAAATTGTTCGGTCATTTCTCTACCAGGTTTTTGTAAATTTCTTTAATTTTTAGCAACTTTTGCCTTATTTTCTTATAATTTCTTAACTGAATAGTTGAGGCTGTTAGTTGTTGAAAGTTCATATTCTACGAAAATTTACCAAAGTGATCTTATAATTTATTGCTCCAAATTGCAAATATACATATGCTTTTTTTAATTTTTAAATGCCTCTTCAAATTGCGAAAGTTTTCTTCAATAATGCCAAAATTATTAATCAAATTTTCATAAATTTATCTTCTAAAAAAATTTAGAACCTTCCGTCTCATTTTCCTTTAAATTCAATAATGCATTCAAAACTTTGCAAATTATTTTTTCGAGGTTTATAGTATTATTGTAGTAATTACTGCTAATTTCCTTGATTTTCCAGCATTTTATTCATTTTACTAACAGTTGTTATCAATTTTCTTACAGCAATTTGTCTTCCAGGGTGCTAAAATATTTTTCGAAAATTCTTAAATTTTTCAATTTCTCTCCCAAATTGCTCAGAGGATTCCAAAATTGTTCGGCTATTTCTCTACCCAATTTCTAAAAATTTTCCATTATTAGTTTCTTATATTTTTCTAGAATTTTTGGCATCGTTTGTCTCATTTTCTTATCTTTGTTTTAAAAAATTTAGTTCCAAGTTCCATTTTTTTCAATTCCAATTTGAATTGGGAAAAATTTCTTTAAGGATGCCAAAATATTAAATCAAATTTATAGAAATTTATTTTTTAGGTTTGTATAATTTTTTATAGCCCTTTGTATCATTTTCTCTTTCAGCATTTTAATCCATTTTTCTAATATTTCCTATCAATTTTCTCCCAGGTTTTAGAATGTCATAGAAATTTTATCAATTTATCTTCCAAATTGCGAACATTTTCTTTATCTAGAAATATTTTTTAGCATCTCTCACTAAAATTTTAATGAATTTATTTAAAAATTACAAAAAAATTGAGTTTATAAATCTACAGGGTAACTGGAATTTACTAAAATGGAAAACTAATTGTTGTGAAAATTTAGAAGGAAAATTGATTTAAAATACCTGAAAAATAGATGCATTTCAGGTATTTTTAATTTTCCTTCTAAATTTTCACAGCAATTTGTTTTCCAAATTGCAAGAATTTTCTTCGAAGGTTCTAAATTATTTCAGTTAAATTTCTACCAGCTTTTTCGAATTTTCTTTACTTTCTTTATCTTTTCTACAATCATACAAAATTGTCTCTCCAAGACTTTATATAATTTTTTAAATTTAAAATATCTAATATTTTTCCGCAGATTTCCTTTCAGATTTCTTAGATATCAACAGCAATTTTTCTGCCAAACTGCCAAAAATTTCTTAGAAGTTTCTTAATTTTTCCAGCTAAACCTCTATCAAATATTTGGCATTTTTTAGAATTTTTTCTTTATCTTATTTAGAATTTTTCAAAAATGTCTGGTTTAGATTTTTATAATGTTTATCATATCTTGTGCTGTCCTTCTCTTTTATAAGTAAAGTATCATCCGCCATTTGTTATATATGTTACGATTGTGCAAACAATTCCATGTTTATACATTGTATAGGTGGCTAAGTAAATAAATAAATCTAATCTAATCTAATCAAAATCTTTGAGATTTCTAGAATGTTCCAACACGTTTTTCTTCAAATTGCGAAACTTTCTTTAAAGGTTCTTAATTTATCCAGCCAAATCTCTACCAGATTTTTGGCATTCTCTATAAATTTTTTCTTTATCTTCTCTAGAAATTTTCAAAAATTTCTCTTTAAGCTTTTTGTATTTGCTCAGCATCTCTTATTTACTTATTTCTCTTTTATTTAAAATAGCCACTATTTTTCAGCAGTTTCCCTTCGAAATTTCTAGAATTTCCCATATTACAGAATACATATTTATGTTTTTCAAACTTGTTATTTATTATTATTTTAAAGTTAGTTTTTAATTTCCATCATTTAATATGAATTAATTAACTCATTACTCTAATAGATTCCGGCGAATAGTTCATACAAATTGCATTGAATTCCGACGAATCAAACGGGAAATACATTTTTTCACACACTGCACAATGGTTTTAATTAACAATTATTGTAACAGAACTAATTTTAATTGATTAATAACTCAAAAAAGATGTTCTGATGATAGATTTGTCGGAAATATAAAACACAATTTATTAATTTTAAAATATTAAAACATTATACACATAAAGTACATGAGGTAATTTTACAGTAGAACACTTGTTAAGTATGATATTATAATTTCGTTTCATCAAGAGTGCAGTGAACAAATTGCTTTTTCTATTTATCAAGTTCTTTCTTTAAATGAATAAATTTAAAAAATCTTGTGTTTAATATTTAAATTATTACCAGCTAGATCAAAACAAGGCAGTTTGATGTTAGTTCTGGTGTTAATTTTTTTTTATTACTGTAAATACAGTTTCTAATACCTTTTTTATTTGAAAGATTTTTGAAAAACGTCCATCTCAATTTTATTTAAAAAAATGTTACATCGTATTAATTAATATTTTCAATTTTTAATTTTATTATATTATAAGGCGACCTATGGAATAGAAATTGCTAACACAATTAGGATAGAACTGTACAAGAAAATTTAAGTGACAAAAATTCCATAACTCACTTGATGCCAATAATAATGCGTTCGACCTTGTAGATTATTTATAAATAAATAATGGAATTCAACCAGTCATTATAGGTCGATATATTCGATACAATGTTAAGTATAAATATGTTATTTAAGAAATTTCCCCAAGTAAACAATTATTTAGATATAACGAGCGTTCAACAAAAACTGGCGACGTTGGAAATCTAAAATAATGTCTGCAATAAAATCATGCAAGTTGTAAAATTGATATGTTAGATGTTATGCACAATCGCAAACAATATTTTACTTATGGGATTATCGGATTCAACACTTACTTTCGATACAAAGAATAAAATCTTAATCCTAAAGCTTCATATGTTGGATGCTTGAAGCCATAACTTTGTGATACATCTTGAAGTAGGAACTTTATCAGACGATAAATAAAACTGTACTTTGTTAATATCACACACGGAATTTATAACTTACAGTCTGTTTGATAATGGCCTTGTAAAAGTTGAAACTATAGCCACTGAATAAATTGCGTGTATGATATTAACAAAATACATTTTTATTTATTGTCTGATGAAGTTTCAGTTCAAAATCTTAAGCGATTATCAAGATACAGCCCCCACGAACAGACACAGAAAAAGAGTGACACATTTCAAAATTGTTCAAATTGGTCTTAAGACAACTCAAAACACGCATTTCTAAAAAAAAAATCGGATTCGAAAAAAGTCAAGATTACAATACAATTTTTAGAAAAATAACTACTTCATAGGCAAGTTATTAATAGCAGCGAATTAACTAACTTTTTTGATCATAAAATATGGATTGCTTTATAAATATGATGATTAACTACTTAATTATGTTATTTCAGGTATGAAAATTAGTATCATTACAGACTCTTAAGTATAAACCAAATCACACCACGTTTTCACTTTCGTTAACGCTCATTTTTTTTTTTTAATTTTCTTTCTCGTTGCCATCGGTGTCATCTTCGATCCATCCTTTCCCCTACCCGAAATATTGCGAAACCGGTCTCACAGACCTTTTCGGCGTTGAATGGACAATGTAACGGGCCTTGAGCGCATTCACATAGCCACCTTTGCGTTTTATGGCCGATGGAATGCAGCGAAGGTCAATTCGCTCACGTTTTATCCGCTTTATTCTAATCGCAGCGCACCCAAAAAAGCGAAATAACGAAGTCAAAAAAAAAAAAACAATCGCCACCAGCCGCCAGACAAAAAAGTCAACCTTGCCGGTCGGCCGTTTCCTATTCCTAGTCCACATACCGCGTACGAGGGTGGACATACCCAAAAATATGCACGACACGTTTTTACAGATCAAGTCGATTGTTCGATTGTGTTTTGTTTTTAAGTCAAGGTTGGCCAGTAGTGGATAGAGGCTGTGTCATGTGTAGGTAATTATACGGGGCCTACTTGGATTAATATTTGCGTACGTAATAACGTATTTTATTGAACAATTTATTAGAATTGGTTGTATTGTGATTTGTTTAATAACGTGGACAGAAACTTTAATCATTTAGAGATTAAAATTAGGATAAAATACTATATTTTTTTACATCATTATGTACATTTATTATTCAGTTTGATACCCACGAATTTTATAACAAGTTATTTTTTAGAATGATCATAATACAGAAAAGCTTCTGTTATTCCACACAACTGAAAAAGGTAAATTTTAAAGTTGAGGGAAGAAAGAATTAATTTTGGTTACTTCAATATTTCAGTTTCATTTGTTTTGTTCATCAATTTCTTTTTAGACTCCTAAAATGTTCTATATTATTAAGAACTTTATGCTTTTTTTTAAATTTTTCAAAAAAATAATTCCACACTGCAAGCAACTTTCTTTAAGTATTCCTATTTTTTCCAGATTTCTACAATTGACAGAGAACTTTAGAAAATTATAGCAATTTTCTAGAATATTCTAATATAATTTAGCAATTTCTTTGAGGATTTTCAAAGTTTTTTTTTTAATTTTTTCAGGATTTCTATTCCTAATTTATTTAGTTTTTTAAAGTTTTGCATTCAAGGATTTTCATTATGTCTTTTACATTTTTCCGTACTATACCTTATCTTAAACTTAAAAGTTGATCCAATTAAAAATATAAAAAATAATAATTTATTTTAAAGTTTTTCTTTGATTATCGAGAATTTTCCCAACATTTCCTTCTGAAATTCTGGAATTTTCATCATCGATTCTAGAATTTTTAGCATCTCATTTTAAACATGTTTATAGGTTCTCAGTAATTTTCTTTTATTTTTATGCTTTTTTTATCATTTCTTGCATTTCTTTACACTTTTTTTTAACCAAAAATTCAATTAATATTAGAATAATAAAATTTATAACCTTTTTTTTAATCGAAATTTTCCAAAATGTTTCCAAATTGCAAGAAGATAGTTTTCCCGTCAAGTTATTTTTCAGATTTCTTTACTTGGTTAACACATTTAATTTTTGATTTCAAGAATTTTTTAAGGTATTTTAATTTCTTAGGCAATTTTTTAAGATTCCTATTATTATTATTAATTATAATTTCTAAATTTTCTAAAAGTCTACAATTTTATTGCATTTTGCACTATTCTAGAATTTAATTTTTTAAGGTATATTAATTTCTTAGGCAATTTTTTAAGATTCCTATTATTATTATTAATTATAATTTCTAAATTTTCTAAAAGACTACAATTTTATTGCATTCTGCACTATTCTAGAATTTAATCTTTAATATTTTTAGAAATTTTTTTTACAGGTTTTCCTTTTTTCTTCAAAATATGTACTTTTTTATTATCTGGGAGTTTTCTAGATTATTTTCTGGCAACTTATTTTACATTTTTTTTTGTCAATTTTGAGAAATTGCTACCATGTTCTTCTTTATTCAATCGAGATTTTCTAGAAATTTCTCTTCTAGATTTTTTCTAGAATTTTTCGGCGTATTTTCTTTCTAAAATTAAATTTTTAGGACTTTGGATTTTAAGCAATTTTTCAGCAATTTCTTATCAGATTTTTAGTGTTTATTATTATTTCTGATTCCTCTTCAAGATTTTTATTGGAATTTTACAGAGATTTCTCGTTTGGACTACAAGAACTTTCTTCGAGGACTCCTAAATTTATTAAATATTTTTCTTCCAGATTTTACAAATATCTTCGAGAATTTTAGAATTTTCTAGCAATTTTGCTTTATTATTTCTAAAATTTATTAGCATATTTTCTTCGAGATTTCTAAATAAAAATTTCTTCAAGGTTTCTAAAACTATTCAACAATTTATTTTTCAAATTTTTTAAAATTAAATTTCATTCGATGAGTATCATTATTTCTTGGATTAATAATAATTGTTATTATTATAGCATAGAATAATAATAATTATTCATTTTGGTTACTGGTCAGCATAATATGACAAATATTTCTTTTGGGGATTAAAAATTAAGGTCCCTAGATATGCTTTCTTTAATTTATTGATTATTTTTCTAAATTATAAGAGCTTCCTTCGATGGCTTAACTTTCCAGCAAATTGTCTTTTAATTTTTTAGAACAAAATCAGCACTATTTCTTTCAGTTTTCAAAATTTTTCATAGGTTTTTCTGGCATGTTTCTCTTTCCAAATTACAAGAACTATAATTAGAAAGATTAATTAAAACACTACGTTTTGTTTCACTATGTTTATATTTCTTCGACTAATTATAAACATAGTGAAATAAAACCAAGTGTCTTAATTAATCGTTCTAATTTTCATAAAAATGTTTCACCACACGTTTAATTCATTGTATATCTATCTGTAAAGATTCCTAAAATTTTTAGTTTTTTTTGTTCCAGAAGACTTATACGAATATTTTTAGGATTTTAGAATTTTCTAGTAATTTTTTTATGATTTCTTGAACTTAGAAAATATGCTAATTCTTTCAGGTTTCTAGAATGTTCTTTAAGAGATTTTGGAAATTACCAGTTTTTTTCAAATTTTTAAAGAAAATCTTCTATTATTCTACACAATTGGAAAAGGTAAATTTAAAAGTCGAGAGAAAAAAGAATTAATATTGGTCATTGGTTAGCATTTCTTATAATATGCCAAATCTTTTCAATACCAAAATTTTGATCCCAAGAAACTTCTTAATTTATTTAATAATATTATCTGGAAATATTCTTTGATGATTTTGCAGCAAGTTAGTTCTCTTCTGGATTTTTAGAAAGTTTTAGCAATTAATTTGGATTTTTATGATGTTTTTTCAAATTTCTTCTATTTTCTGCTAAGATAGAATTTTCTTTCACTATTTTAGAATTTGACTACATTTTTTATATTTTTAAAAGTTTCATCTAAAATCATAGAAATAATTTAGCAATTTATTTTTTATTCGGGGTTTCTTTCATTTTCAAGTTTTTTTCTGACTAATTTATTTTCTAGACTAGTATATTGTTTCAACATATTTTCTTCCAGATTTCTAGCTTTTTAAGAAGCAATTTTTTTCTAGATTTTTAGTGTTTTTCAGTATATTTTTTATTTAATCTTGGGAGGATAGAATTCTATCACTACTTTCTTTATTTGTTGGAATTTTCCAGAAATTTCAAGATTTAAAGAAGATGGTTTTAGAATTTCCAATCGTTATTTTGTAGATTTCTAGAATTGAACACATTTTCTTGCAAGATTTTTTTTAAGGGTTCTATTTTTTTCAGCAATTTGTTTTAGATTTTTAGTGTTTATTATTACTGTAAATTGTGAAATTTTTTACCAATTTCACTTCCACTATTCTAAAATTTATGAGCATTTTTTCTTTAATATTTAAATTCAAATTTTTAGAGTTTTTCTTCTTTCCTCGAAGATTTTCTTACCACTTCTTGTCTTGCATTTTTTTTTAGCTCTCTCTCTTTTTCTAGCAGGTTTATTTTATTATTTCAGAATTTTCACCGGTTGTATCAAAAATCTCAAATAGTGGAGTTTTCTATTATTTTACTTTTATTTATTGGATGTTTTGAGAGATTTCTTTAAATTTTTTAGAAATTTCCAGTAGTTTTACTTACATGTATTTTTAAGAATTCTAGATTTTTCTAACAATTTACTTTCGGGATTTTTTGAGTTATTCAGAATGTTTTTAGAAAATATTAAAAACAATATCCTCTATTCTTCCACATTATAAAAATTATTTCAAAATTAGATTTTTAGCATGTTTTCTCACATATATTAAATACTTCTTGTGCTACTTTCTTGATGGAACAAAATTAAAAAATCTTTTCTTAAATATATATTGAAATGTTCTAAAAATTGGCTTCCATGTAATGATAATTTTCTTCGAAAGTTTTACAAGTATTTAATCAATTACACACTTTCTACACAAATTTGTGATTTTAGGCTTTTCTTTCCAGAGATATATCTTCCTAAAAATAAGAACGCGTTTTGAGGATTCGTAACTTTTTCCAAATTTCTTTGAAGATTTTAGAATTATCCAGAAATTTATTTTTAGGATTTCTAGAATTTTTCAGGTATTTATTTTTAAATTCTTACAGTTTGGCAGCATTTATCTATTATTGTATTTTCAACAATTTTTGCTCTATTTTTTTGTAATTTTCCTCAGATTTTTCTTAAAGTGTTCTTTTTAGAAAAATTTTGCAAATTCGTAAAAATGTTTTTCGAAGATTTACCAATTAACAATTATCTTTTTTGTAAGATATTTTTTCTTCTTCTAGATTTAAGAATATTTTTCTGTATTTTATCGAAATATTTCGCAAATCGACTTTAAAATTAAGAATATTACTTGAATGTTTCAGAATCTTTTAGCAACTTTGCTTCTGGATTTATAACTATTTTAAGCATTTTTCTTACAAATTTCAGAATTTTTGATACTTCTAGAATTCCAATAATTTCTCTTCAAGATTACTAGAATGTTTCAACATTAATTCTATCAGATTTTTGGAATTATTTTGAGGGTTCCACTATTTGAGATATTCTACTTTTTTTTGCTTTTTTGATTTATTAAAATCCAAATTTTAGCGTTCTAAAAAGTTTTAGCAATATCTTTTGAGAGTTTTAAAGTTTTCAAACATGTTTTAACGAATATTCTTTGAAGTTTTCAGAATCTTCTAGAAGTTTTGCTTCTGGGTTTATTGATATTTTAAGCATTTTTCATATAGATTTCAGAATCTTTGAGACTTTTAGAATTCCAATAATTTTTCTGGATTACTAGAATGTTTCAGCATTTCTTGAATGTTTTTCTCATTTATCGCTTTCCGAAACATTTTGAACTATTACTGATGATGGTTTAAATTAAATTACACTTGTTTCACAATTTTTCTCTATTTACTTGACTAGATAATGCCTAATTCAATTTAAACCTTCGTCAGTAATGTATTAGTATTAATTTTATCAGATTTTCAGAATTTTCTTTGATTCTATTAAATTCTTGCCAAATTAATAAAGATTTGTTTTCCATTATTTGGTATTTGGGATTTTCTACTAGTTTTTGCTTTCACTTAATTGAATCCAGAATTTAGTATTCTAAAAATTCTCAGCTTCTTTCGAGATTTTTTAAGTTTTCAAGCATCTTTTCCATTTATTTTGATAATTTTACAAGTTTAATTATATTGCCATTACCCAGAGATTTCCCTTCCAAATTGCAAGAACTTTTTTCGAGGGTTCCTATTTTTTTATAATTTTTTTCTTACAAAAATCTTCAAGGATTTTAGAATTTTCTAGCAATTTTTCTTTATGATTTCTAAAAATTATTATAATATGCCAAATCTTCTTTCTTTCTTTTCGGTTCCAAAATTTGGGTACCAAAAAATGTCTTCCTTTATTTTATGGAAATTATGTTTTTATATTTTCAGAATTTACTTTGTGAAATCTAGAATTTCGACAATTCTCCTTCAATATTACTAAAACTTTTTAGAAATGATTCTAGCAGATTTTTAGAATTTTCTCTGTGGTTTCTAGAATCTTATATATATTTCATTCAAAATTCCTACAGTGGATAATTTGAGATTTCCCAATCTTTTTTCTTATCATTTGTTAGATTTTGCTTCCATATTACAGAGAATTTTTGAGTTCTTATATAAGAATTAGCAATTTAAAAAAAGCTAAAATTTTCAATCTTAAAAAAATTTATATATATGACCTCCAAAATTTATTACCTAATAAATGTTGTTAAAAAAATCTCATCGCTGACGAAGACAGCCTCCCCGATCATTCATTATTAGCATAGTCGTAAAGTGTTTGTTGCTAACAAACAAGAAACAGTTGGTGTGTAATGGGCAATTAATCACCTCACGTGTACGACCAATGTGTGTGTGTATGTGCATATTTTTTTCTGCTCACGGGCGTATGTAAATTCTTTTCTGAACGGTAGGCGCTAAGTAGGTATTTAGGTTGCGTGCCTGCCTCCTCTTCTCTTCTTCGCGTCTTCTCTTCTCGAACGACCCGATCGTCTTCACTAGCCACAATAAACGCATAAAAAGTTTCTCCGGCCAGTTTCCTTTTATTCAAATCGCTAATTGACCGCCCCCCCACGCCCCGCGTTAATAAACCTTACTAAAATTCCACGAGTTTCTTCTTTTATTGATCATTTCAGGTGTGTTCAAGTCGGTTCTTTCCGACACGTAATTTCTCCTCGAGTATGTGCGCAACTGACATAAAATTTCACTCGGCAGTATTCTATTTAGCTCAAATACTACTCTAATTAAAATGTGAAACATGTTTATTATTATTATTATTATCATTTCCTAGTAGTAGAATCAACCGAATTCTTTGCACGAAAATTGTGCCATAAATATGTTTAAAAGAAAGCAATGATTTTTATTTGTTGTTAGCAAGAAGTCGTAAAGTTAATGGTACAAAACAGTGTGAAATTATTTGTGGTTAAACACTAAGACATTTTATTTGTTCATTACTTATAAGAAAATTAAATTACTAATTGTCTCTCATTTATATTTTGTACATTTATATTTTAATCATAACCAAATATAATGTCACGTAGTGCCAATTAAATATCCCTTTTTAGGGGAAAAAAATGCCATATTTGGCGAATAATCTGATGAATCATCATCAAAAAAGTCTTTATGAAGCAACTGATACCAGAAGAATAGATGGTGTGAATGGAAGAACACATATACTATGAATTCAAGCCTTTCCAAATAATATCAAAATTTTTGTAGATTAATATTATGCATAATATTAGTATTTTGGATAAATAAATACCTAATACTTAATTATAATAATGAAGAGAAGCAACAAAAATATTTAAGGTTAAAGAAAAAAAAACTCATCTAGAGAACTTGGAGGCGAATCTATCTACTAGGAAACACTAGGTTCAAGTAATTTGTTACAAAATTGATTAATGGTTGAGGCGTTTTTTTTTGTTGATATCACACACAAAAGTGTGATATCAACAAAGTAAACGTTTTTGTTTAATTTGTTACAATTTACATATTGGGTTCAATCAAGAATGTAGCGTAACAAGATACTACTAATTTAGTTGATCGAGTTAGTCTTAATGCGTGTTGAGTTTTTCCTTCTTTTGGTCTATCTAAAAATATCGGCATAGTTAATCTTTCCAAAATGTCCTAGTTGTATCAGGATCTGTAAATATGCTTCGAATTCCTGTAGGATTTTGCCAGAGGTTTTTCAGTTCAAGGTGTATTTAACTATACCTTATTTTTAGATGCGTTGATTTGTTATAAAACACTTTTGAACACTTTTTGGAAAACATTTTTGCTTTGATATATACCGCCAGATTCAATGTTGTAGTCTTTTCTTCGATATCAATAGCAGCTTAAAAAATAGCGTATTGAGTTTAGCCATCAAAATGTGGTTATTCTTTTAATCACGATAATCAGATGTTTTCCAAGCTTTTTATTTGATGTTGTGTTTAATTTATTCCTTCAAACCTTGAATTTTTGTTCTTCTCCTTTATAGTTCCTGCGGCATTTTCTAAACACATTTCTTTGAGATTTCTAAAATTCTAAAAATTCTAGTCATTTTCATGCAATTTGCATTACAGAATTCTAAGAGTTTTTAAGAATTTTTCTTTCATATTTTTATTGTTTCTTCGTTTTCTCTGAGATTTTTTTCAGCAATTTCTCTTATATTTCTCTTTCTTCAGACCTTGAATTTCTGTTGTTTCGAGTTTAATTTTTCTGTATGGTTCCTGCAGAATTTTCTAAACACATTTCTTTGAGATTTCTAAAATCCTAAAAATTTTAGTCATTTTCAAGCAGCTTAAACACTAGATAATTCTAAAATTTCCAAGAATTTTTGATCTATATTTTTATGCTTTCGTTTTCTTACATTTTTTTTCAGCAATTTCTCTTATATTACTCTTTCTTCAAACCTTGAATTTCTGTTGTTTCGAGTTTTAATTTTCTGTATGGTCCCTGCAGAATTTTCTGAACACATTTCTTTAAGATTTCTAAAATTCTAAAAATTCTAGTCAATTTCAAGAAACTTGAACACTACAGAATTCTAAAATTTCCAAGAATTTTTCTTTCATAGTAGTAACATATATTTATTGACAAATATTTGTACATATTTACATTGGAATAATGAATAATGAATGAGGTGTTAATGTATTAATTTGTCAAAAGGCTATCGACCAGAGGTCTTTCTGCCTTTTCTTTCATATTTTTATTGTTTCTTCGTTTTCTCTGAGATTTTTTTCAGCAATTTCTCTTATATTTCTCTTTCTTTAGACCTTGAAGTTCTGTTGTTTTTAGTTTAATTTTTCTGTATGGTTCCTGCAGAATTTTCTAAACACATTTCTTTGAGATTTCTAAAATCCTAAAAATTTTAGTCACTTTCAAGCAGCTTAAACACTAGATAATTCTAAAATTTCCAAGAATTTTTGTTCTATATTTTTATGTTTTTTCGTTTTCTTCAAACCTTGAATTTCTGTTGTTTCGAGTTTTAATTTTCTGTATGGTCCCTGCAGAATTTTCTGAACACATTTCTTAGAGATTTATAAAATTCTAGTAATTTTCAAGCAATTTGCATTACAGAATTCTACAAGTTTCTAAGAATTTCTTCTATATTTTTATTGTATGTTCGTTTTCTTGGATTTTTTTTCAGCAATTTCTCTTATATTCCTCTTTCTTCAAACCTTGAATTTCTGTTGTTTCGAGTTTTAATTTTTTGTATGGTTCATGCAGAATTTTCTGAACACATTTCTTTAAGATTCCAAAAATTCTAGTCAATTTCAAGCAACTTGAACATTACGGAATTCTAAAATTAGCAATAATTTTCTTCTACATTTTTATAGTTTGTTTTCTCAGAGATTTTTTCAGCAATTTCTCTTATATTTCTCTTTCTTCAAACCTTGAATTTCTGTTGTTTCGAGTTTTTTATTTCTATATAGTTCCTGCAGAATTTTCTGAACAGATTTCTTTGACGTCTCTAAAATTCTAAAAATTCTAGAAATTTTCAAGCAACATCACAGAATTCTAAAATTGACAAAAATTTGAAATCAAATTTGTTTAATTTTCATCTTACAGCCATAAATTTCTGTTATTCTGTGTTTTATTTTCCTGAATATTTAATGTGGAATTTTCTGTACACATTTTTTTTTTGAGATTTCTAGAATATCCCAGCATGTTTTTCCTTATTTTGTAAGGTTGCTCTTTAAAAACTCTATTATTTTCCAGTATCTATTTGCCTCAGTTTGGCGGACAACTCTTCGAAAATTCGAATAATTTCAAGCAATCTTCCTTACAGATTCTTATTTTTTTTGGCAATTCTAATGTTTTCCAAATTTTTATAGTTTCTTCATTTTTGGGACATTAAAAAAAGAAATTTCAGCCATTTCTCTTCCATCATAGATTTATTTCCCTATTTTATCGAACGTTTTTTGTAATGTATTCTTTCTTTCAACCTTGAATTTCTGTTATTTTTTTATTTATACAAATTAAGTATTGAAATTTCTAGTGCAGTATTAATGATAATTAATAATGAGAGAAATAAATCTCTATGAGCTTCTGCAATAATGTTTTTTTATTTATTTTTTATTATTATGTAAAACATTAGTGCAGAAGCTTATAGAGATTTATTTCTCTCATTATTAATTATCATTTTTACTTTCCCTATACACGTAGTATATAGGGGGAGTATTGTTTTCGTGATTTTTTTTTCAAAAATTTTTTTTGTGGAAATATCCGTTTTGGGGTCCCCTGAACCCAAAACACTAATTTCTGGAAAAAAAATTTGTGTGTCTGTGTGTGTGTGTGTGTGTGTGTGTGTGTGTGTGTGTGTGTGTCTGTCTGTCTGTCTGTCTGTCTGTCGGTGGGTGCTGTATCTCAAAAACGAATGATCCGAATGGCATGAAACTTTAAACTTAAGGTTTTATTGTTAAAAACTCGATCTGAAAAGCTTTTGGTAAACATTCATAAACCGGAAGTGGTTGTTTACTCGAGGCGTTTTTTGTTATTTCGTGATATTTTTCTAAATATGAAAATTTTTAAAAAACGGTTCAAACAAAAGTTAAAGGGAATGAAAAACTGAACAAGTTTTATTCGAACATATTTTTCAAAAAATTTTAAACTTTCGAGAAAAAAAATAAAAATTGAAAATTTTAACATTTTTTGCCAATTGCTAATAAACTATTGGAGATAGATAAAATTCACATAATAAATAATTGTAGCGAATTCAAAAGTGCACAAATTATTAAGAACAACATTTTTGCGTAAACCTCATAGTTTTCGAGAAAAATATAGGGAAAGTACTATGATGGCCACATCACCATTTTTTTATTTGTTTTCGTGTGAAACTTTCTAAACAGTGAAATTTTGAGATTTCTAGAATTTCACATTTATTTGAGAAATCTAAAATTTTCTAGCAATTTTAAACTCATTTTGTCGGACTGTTCAATTTGCATAATAATTTTTTTGAGGATTCTAAACTCTATTAATAATTTCTCTTCCTGATTTTTTAAACGTTTTTTCGCACCAATTTCTTTTGTACGTCTCATTCCCAATTTTATGGGATGTTTTGTTTAAATTGCTTCTTTCATCCTTTAATTCCTGTTAGTTTTTGTATATTTCCTGCGGAATTTTGCAGGTTTAATTTATTGTTTAAAGTTATGTTTATTTGTGATATAATTAATATAGAAGTAATTTAAAATATTTTAATAATTCTTTAGTAATTTTATATCTAGATAGAATGTAATTGTAAAATCTCCAAAGATTGACAGACGAAAGGAGAAAATTTACAGATGGCAGATTACAGATGACAGATGACAGGTCGCAGATGGAAAATCGCAGATGACAGATGGCAGATGATAGGTAACAGATGACAGATTACAGATGATAGATGAGAGATGACAAATGAGAGATGACAGATAATAAATTACAGATGACAAATGACAGATGACAGCTGATAGATAACAAATGACAAATGAAAGATGACAGATGACAGTTGACAGATTGACAAATGATATATGAGAGGCTATAGAATATAGATATGTTTCTTTGGGATTTATAGTATTTTTCATTCATTTTGTTGGACTACTCTTCGACAATTCCAGTATTTTTCAACTAGTTTGCCTTACAGATCCTTAATTTTTTTTTGGGGGATTATTAAATTTTTCAAAAATTTCGTTCCACTTTCTCGGAATTTTTTGAATTGTTTTGCAAAATTTTCTGTTCCAGATCTCGTTTCCTATTTTATCGTACGTTTTAATTCATTTGAATTCCTGTTATTCCAAATTTTTCCAGCAATTTCTCGTCTTTATCTCTTCCCTAATTTTATCTAGCTTCTTTTAAAAATTCCAATAATTTATAGTAATTCATTTTTTACCATGTCTTAGATGTTCCAAATTTATAGGATATTCCCATGAAATAAAAAATACAATTTTAGAATGTTCCACAATCTCTTTCTTCACCTTACTATCAATTATTCTTTTATATTATCGAAATCTTCCAGAAGAGAAAACGCTAAATTATTTTTTTAGGTTTTTTTTAGTGAATACAAGTGAAAAATTCTAATAATTTAAAGTAATTTATGTTTTACAATAGATCTCTAAGATGTTCCAAATTTTAGGATTTTTCTATGAAACAAAAAATACATTTTCTAAAATCTTCTTCCATCTCTTTATTTGCTTTACAATCAATTATTCTTTTGTATTATCGAAATCTTCCAGAAAAGAAAGCGCTAAATTGTTTTTTTTTTAGTTTTTTTTAGTGAAGACATTTTTCATATTACTTTACGTGTGGTAAGAGTTGTTTTGTCTATATCTTTTAAAGAACATTTTTAGATAAAGGCACGAATCTCTATTTATTGTTGATGCTTCCTTTTTAGAGGAATTTTCCCATTGAAGAGAAATTATCAGATTATCTGAAAACCAGATTCATTTAGACTCCTTAACAAGCCATTATTATTCATCACGATGTTTCACATGATTGGAGATAGTAACCTTTTCAGAGAGCAATTTTCGGCCATCTTTGCTATGAAGACTTCATTCCGAATTGATATTTGGACAAATCTACTTGCTTTTTGTGGGAATCGCTACTCCAAGAATTGTCCCTTACTTTGCCCAATTTCTCTTAGAGTACCACTCTCTTAGTCTGAGTACTCTTAGTCTAATGTAGGAATATCCTGTAGTGCCTAAATAGTTGCCCTACGGTGTGATTCGCATATTTCCATTACAACCTTTACATTTTAGACATTGTTAGTGCTAAAGGTTATCAATTGCAGCTTTGAGTTTAGCTCTAGTCGAAAAAAAACGGTTTAGAGCCGCAGGTTGATGTTGGATTTTGCGTCATGACCTTTTCACATTCCTCCAACATTTCCAGAAAGCTATGATATTTTTTACCTTACCCCATAAATGATTAGTTCAGTTTAACTTGTGAGGTTAAAGTAGGTGTTGTATTAAAAAAACTGTATACTTTAACGGAAGAGTTAAAGATATAAACCATAAAAAATATTGTTTTTTATTATCAGAATCTTCAAGAAAAGATGTTTTTGGTGTTTTTTTTCTGTCTTACTTTTTGTGTTGTAAGACTTATGCCTTATAGTGCTTGTAAAATAAATTTTTGTTAAAATCATGGAACTCTTTTTAGTGTCGTTCAGTGCTTCCTTTTTAGGCAGAGTATTAGTCTTTTCATCACCACTTATGTTCGAGTGCGACTTCTATCGACAGAGGATGTACTCTGTTGTTTAGAAAAGCCTCCTCTTGTACTAGCATACATTTGTTAACAAGAATTACTATGTAGACTCTAAGTTTTCTATGTTTATGTAGCATCTAAGTTGATTTTTATTATTGTTTTAGAATTCTTCAAAAATTTCTTCTTCTGATCATTCTCATATATATTTTGGGGAATTTATGTTTCTGATTCTAAAAATTGTTTTCGAGAGTTCTAGAATTTTCCAGCAGTTTCTGCTATAGATCTTTCCGTATTTGGACTTCTTTTAGAGAAATCTAATATTTTAGGTAATTTATATTCCCAATGTTTATTTTTTTTTTAGATGGTTTTAGAATTACTCTTCCAGATTCCTACAATTTTTCCCATGGAAGAAATTATCTGATTATTTGCATAAACAATGGTTGGAAAACTAGTTTTATTTATTTTTCTTGGCAAGGCATCTATAACTTAATAAAATACTGACACAGTTTTTGAAACATTATACTGGATCAGTATTTTTTTAAGTGATATGAAACTTAAAAAGGATACGCTGGAAATTTTAGAGCGCTTGAAAGAATTTCTACAATCCTTGAATATCATGCTAGAAAGTTCCGATAGGATAAAGAAGAAAATGACTGAAAATTCTAAAAATTAGTAGTTTAGAAACCTAAAAGAAAAATTCTAAAAATTTGTACGAAAATTCAAGAAATCTAAATGAGAAATTAATAGCAAGCACTAAAACATTCAAAAAGCTAGTTGCTAAAAAGAACTAAGAAAAGTCTATTGAAATGTTCTAGAAAATTCATAATAAATGACATAATTTAGGTAAATTTAAAGGAAATCATATAAATACGAAATTGATACTCACTGCAAGAAAAAAAAACCGCAGAGAAAAAGATAACCAAGATAAAGTACCTCGATTTGGTAGAAGGCTTATCAAAAAAGTATTACTTCAATCAAATGGAGGTTGAAATATTGATTATACCATTCCACAAAATTAGGCGAAATTTATTGGGATAATAAAATTTAAAAAACCTACTGCTTAATGTATTTAATATGACTCATGATGATTTCAACTTTGTCACTGTTTCTGAGGAGAACCATAGAAGAAAAAATTGACTATTGCTTTGCAGTATACAATTTGATGGGAGATGGCTTTATAAGAACATAGATTTTGGAATACGGAAATCTTTAATTATTTCAGGAAATGATAGTGATGTTCAAATATCAGTTAGAATTATGTTAAAGATTCTCTCAAAGAAAATAAATCTTGATTAAATAAAAATTTTGGAAATGATTTACAATCAACGTACCTAAAAATTCAATGTTCTTGAATAGTATTTCAAGGCGATGAACATTTCTTTACGTCACCTTTTTACTATTTCGTAATAAGGAAACTATTCAAAGCATCAGCGTTTCGAATCGATTTGCGCGAAAATAAAGGAAAAAAAGACGTCCATAAACGAGCCGGCAAAAAGATGATGAGATGAACTAACAGTAAAACTGGAGTGCTCGCCAGTCGTAAAGCTTAATCTCGTGAATATAATCGAATCGGTTTTTGTGAGTGCGTGTACCGTTGCCCGGAGCACATTCAAATATCTATGTATATAATTTCTTTTCCAAAGAATCTCCTCGCTCTACTAATGAAGCTATTTCCTGAAATTATTTTTTTTAATTAAGAAATCACGTCCGCGCGGATAATCTCTTTAATTTTTGTTCAACAATGAAGACACTACGGTTGCGCGTTATTATCTTCCAGCTTCTTCTCAACCTTGGCATGTGTCCTCGTTGGTGCGCAACCCTGTGGGAAAAATTGGGTGAGAAGTAGAAAAGAACAATCGCAATTAAAACGGTCCTTGTGAGGGGGCCGTTAGGCGAACGCGGATGTCGAAAGGGGCTAGCCGCGTACTCCGGTTATCGAAAAAGGGGCAAAACGTCCGTTATCCGCTTCCTGTACGTGCGGAATTAATCAACCGTTAATTATCGACGCCGCGTAACGAGAAAACGATGCGCGAAATTGATTGATTGGAAATTTTTTGCGTAATCTAATGAAAATAAAGAGGTGTGCCAATTTTTCGAACAATTCTTTAAAAGCGTGTGCCCTTGAACATCTCAAGATTGCTTCAGGCACGTTACATTAGTTAACGTTACCGTTAACACCATTACGGTTTACAATTAGTATTAATGGGCTAAAATGAAAATTCTTTTCGGACTTGTTGTTGGGGAATCGAAAGGAAATGCGTTTTATTTTTTGCTCTCGAAATCAAAACCAACCAGAAGCGGCTTTCTTCGGCAGTAAATTTCCCTGTGAATTCCTCAACGTTAAGCCGGAGTATCTCATGATTGCCGATTAATGCTCTTTCTCTTTCTTTCTCTCAGGTCGTGTGGATGTGTTAATTTCGGTGGGAACGGCGTGTTTCCAATATGGAAATGGATGTTGTGTGTGTTGTGTGTGTGTGTGTGGATACGTTATAAGTAGTCTGTGACCCCGTAATAAAAGTGTTACGGAATTCTTTTCGCATTGTTGTAGAAATCTTGTCGAAAAGCGCGAGCTCCGAGGATGTGAGCGTAAGTTGGTCAGGTGCAAGATGATCAATAAAAAAAAAAACACTGGCGATTTTATCTCGATGTTACGATTGCCTTGATCGAAATTATTGATAACGTGATCGTGTAACTTTCTCCGTTCGTGAAGTAATTAAGGATGTTTATAAGAGGTAGTATTCTTTTAAGATTTGCTAAAGTATGCAGTCTCGAAACTAAGATTAGAAAATAAATACTGTAAGCTTTCCACTCTATAGTGTATCTACTTCGTAGTTTTCTAAGGTCTGTACCTTTATTAAATGAATAAATAACATAGACAGTCAGAAAACAACGAAGTAGATGAAGTTGAAAGCTTATAGTATAAATTTCTCTACAATTTCTCTACGGTACTGATAAGTATTATTGATAAAGCGAATAAGATTGTGTTTAAATTAATATTTTAAAGTAAAATCGATTTTCACAGTATTAAAAAACTGATTAGCTTTTTATATTTCTTTATAAAATTGTAACGAAAGATATGAGTGGTTTGCGATTGTGTATAGCATAAAATTTTTATTCATATGCTTTATAACTATAAAATATATAATAAAATGTATTAAAAAGTTCGTTGTAGAAAATTAAATAATAATTTAAAAATATATCCCCCAAAACATATTACCTTGATAATAAATAATGTGTTTAAATAACACAATGTTTCAACCTATTTATGTAGATTGTGGTGTCCCACAAGGCTCTATTATAGGTTCGCTTGTTTTTTTCTTATATAAAAACAATCTTTTATTATCTTAAAGTTTGCATACAATCTTAATAAACTACAATCTAACATTAGAAATAATATAGGTAATGCTTGTTTTGCTACAATCTTGATAGAACCTATGATAATGAACTGCAAAGTTCGAAACAAGTGTCGGGAAACTGAAAATAAAAATATGGAACATAACAAGTACTTTTCTGCATCAAATTTATTAGAAATAATACTAAAACAGTAATATTAACTGCATATAATTTATAATTATTAGATAATTATTAATTTTTTCAGCGTATTCTTAACCTATGCTAATAAATTATGCATTGCCCTAGCGTATTCTTGACCTATCCCAATAAATTATTCACTGTATATTCTTGACATAGATTAATAAACTCTTTACTGCCCCCAGCGTACTGTTGACCTATACTAGTAAATAATCCATTGCTCCTACAGATAAAAATGCCAAAGAATCGAAGTGAAATTTTCAGAGGATATCGCAAAATGTATAAAATTTGCCAATATTTAATAGAAAAAATTGATTCAAAAGTGTTTGGTCAAACATCTTTATAAAGAATGAAACTTCAAACTAATCAAATCAGCCAAAATATATGAAAATCTTGTATCATGTCAAAATTGGATTCAAATTTTATCAAATTAATTTAAACAATTAAAAAATCTGAATGTCTAAAAAATAACTGGCAAAAAATATAAAAATGCCCTGGGCTTTGAATGTTTTTTTTTTTGTTGGAAAAATGTAATTTGTTTTTAGAAAAATTATAAAAACCCACCTTTATTAGGATTAGTTTCAAAATTTCAAAATATTTCCTCAATTAATATATTTTTGATGTAACAATTAAACAACTGAGGTATCTCAACTAGAAACAAAATGGAGACACTCAAAACTCAAACTGTGAAAAAATCAAATTGCGATCGTTGATTATAATCCTTCTAAAAGATCCACAATCACTAGAATAGGTTTAAAACTTTTAAAATTCATTCTCAATTTAAACATTATTAAAACTGCTGATAAACAATATTGAAGTCTCACAGTTAAAATTACAATGGCGACACTCAACACTCGAATTATGGAAAGTCAAATTGAATTCGGTTATTAGAAAAATTCTAAAAAAATTAACATTCACTACGATTAATTTCAAAATCTGAAAATACATTTTCAATTAATATAATTTTGATGTAAAAATTAAACAATTGAGGCATCTCAGCTAGAAACAGAATGGCGACACTCAAAACTCAAACTGTGGATAAATTAAATTGCAATTTTTGATTTCAAATCTTCTAAAAGATTCACTGTCACTAGAATTTGTTTAAAACTTTCAGTATCATAAAAAGAATGGTGACACGTAAAACATAAATTATAGAAAATCGAATTGCATTCAGTAAGTAGAAAAGTTCTAAAATATTCACCTTTAGTTTCAAAATTTCAAAATCCATAAACCATAAACATATTTTTGAAAATATAATTAAACATTGAAGCGACACTTAAAGTTCACTTAGCAGAAAATCAAATTAATTAATCAAGTGAGGTACCTCAGCTACAAACAAAATGGCGACACTTAAAACTCAACTGTGAAAAATTAAATTGCAATCGGTGATTACAAACCTTCTAAAAGATCCACCATCACTAGAATTGGTTCAAAACATTCAAAATCTATTCACAATTGATACATTTTTGAAATTACAATCAATTGAAGTATCAGAGTTAAACAATGACGACATTTAAAACTCAAATTATGGAAAATCAAATTGCACTCGGTGATTAGAAAAATTGTAAAATATCCACCTTCACTAGAATTAGTTTTAAAATTTCAAAATACATCCCCAATTTATATATTTTTGATGTAACAATTAAAAAATTCAAGTATCTCAACTAGAAACAAAATGGCGACACTCAAAACTGTGAAAAATCAAAATGCAATCGGAGATTACAAACCTTTTAAAAGATCCAGCATCACTAGAATTAGTTTAAAATTTTGAAAATTCATCCTCAATTGATAAAATTACAACTAAACAATTGAAGTATCATAGCTAGAAATAGAATGGCGACATTCAAAAATCAAGTTATAGAAAATCAAATTGCATTCGGTGATTAAAAAAATTGTAAAATATCCACCTTCACTAAGATTAGTTATAAAATTTCAAAATATATCCTCAATTATTATGTTTTTGATATAACAATTAAACAATTGAGGTATCTCAGCTAGACACAAAATGGCGAAACTCAAAACTCAAACTGTGAAAAATCAAATTGCAATCGGTGATTACAAACCTTATAAAAGATCCCACCTTCACTAGAATTTGTTCAAAACTTTTAAAATCCATCTTCAATTGATACGTTATTAAAACTGCATATAAACAATTGTGTCAAAAAGTGTCATAGTTAAAAATAGAATTACAGCACTCACAACCCAAATTGTAAAAAATCATATTACATTCGGTGATTAGAAAAATTCTAAAAATAAACCTTCACTAGGATGCGTTTTAAAATTTAAAAATACAACCTCAATTATTATATTTTTAATATGACAATTAAACAATTGAGGTATCTTAACTAGGAAACAAAATGGTGCCACTCAAAACTGAAACTGTGGGAAATTAAATTGCAATTTGCAATCGGTGATTACATATCTTTTTTTATAAAGATCCACCTTTACTAGAATTACTTTAAAATTGTCAAGATCCTTCCTCAATTGATACATTTTTAAAATTATTATAAGTATTATAGTTAAAAAAAGAATGGCGGGACCTAAAACTCAAATTATGGAAAATCAAATTCCATTCGGCGATTAGAAATATTTTAAAATATCCACCTTCACTAGGATTAGTTTTAAAATTTCAAAATATATCCTCAATTAATAGATTTTTTGATATAACAATTAAATAATTGAGGTATCTCAGTTAGAAGCAAAATGGCGGCTGTCAAAACTCAAACTGTAGAAAATCAAATGGCAATCGGTGAAAGAATTGATTAAAAGCTTTCTAAATCCATTATCAATTCATACATTTTTTTAAATTACAATTAAACAATTGAGGTACCTCAGCTAGAAACAGAATAGAAACAAAATGGCGACACAAAACTCCACAAAGATCCACCATCACTAGAATTGGTTCAAAACATTCAAAATCTATCCTCAATTGATACATGAAAATCAAATTCATGTGATAAAGAAAATTTTAAAAGTCCACCTTCAATAGGATTAATTTCAAAATTTCAAGACATAGCCTCAATTAATATATTTTTGATATAACAATTAAACGATTGAGGTATTTCAGCTAGAAACAAAATGGCTACACTCAAAACTCAAACTATAGAAAATAAAAGATCTACCTTCAGTAGAATTAGTTTAAAATTTTCCAAATATATCCGCAATTGATACATTTTTAAAACTGCAAATGAACAATTGAAATACCATAGTAAAAATAAAATGGCAACACTCAAAACTCAAATTATGGAAAATGAAATTTCATTCGGTGATTAGAAAAATTAAAAAAAAACACCTTCACTAAGATCGGTTTCAAAATTTTAAAATGCATCCTCAATTAATATATTTTTAATGTAACAATCAAATAATTAAGGTATCTCAGTTAGAAACAAAATGGCAACACTTACAACTCAAACTGTGAAAAATCAAATTGCAATCGGTGATCAGAAACCTTCTAAAAGATCCACTATGACTAGAATTGGTTCAAAACATTTTAAAACCATATTCATTTAATACATGTTTTTAAATTACAATTAAACATTTGAAGTATCATAGTTAAAAAGAGAATGACGACGAAATTTTTAAATTTTTACACTCCAAGTATTCTAAATATCCTACATATTTTTTTATATCGATGGCAATCGTTTTTACAATAATAGGTAATTAATTAAAAACACTTGGTTTGTTTCACTAAATTTTATATTCACCAGTGTAGTAGTAGTGAATATAAAATTTAGTGAAACAAACCAAGTGTTTTTAATTAACACGTTCACCGCCACATGTACCGCCGGCGGTCATATAGTCGTCGTTTCTTCCACGCCGGGGAAATAATTTGTAGTTATTCCTTATATTAGCTATGGCCGCCGGCGGTCACGCGGGATTCAAAACAGCACTTATGTGAAATATTCGCTTGGCGGCGAACGTGTTAATTACCTATTATTCCACAATGTTTCACCACGAGGTAAATGAGAAAATCATTCATGAAAAATCGTTTTTACATTATTAATCCACTCAATAATCCGCAAATGCAAAAAATTCAACTTCGATTGATCATTTTCAAATATAGAATTAGAATATTTGAAAATTTAATCACCATCATCTACTTTAAATACTTGCTTATATTTTACATCGATAGCATTTATTTATCACATATTGAATTAACTCGATAATCCAGAAAATTAAAAAGTACAAAACTTTCCAATTTCGATTGATTATTTTTAAATTCAGAGCTAAAATAATTAAAAATTAACACACCATCATCATATTTTATCTATTCTAAAATCATTTCATATATTTTGAATTGATAGCAATTGTTTTTACACCTATAATCCACTCAATATTCCGCAAATACAAAAAATAAATCACTTTTTACTTTAAATTGATTATTTTCAAATCTAAAACCAAAATATGAAAATATTTACACTCAATAATCAATTTTCATCTATTCTAAATTAATTTAATATATTAGCAATTGATGGCATTTGTTTTTTATACCTATAATCTACTTGATAATCCGCAAATGTAAAATTTAACACATTCTAATTTCGACTGATTATTTTTAAATGCAGCGCTAACATATCAGAATATTTTCACTACATCAACATCCCTTATTTATTCTGAATATATTCTATATGTTTTACATCGATTACAATTGTTTTTACCCATATAATCCACTTGATAGTTCGCAAATGCAAAAAATACAACACTCTTTGTTTTTGATGGATTATTTTCAAATTTAGGGTTAAAATGTTTGGAAATTTACACCCTACTATTAAGCCTTAGATATCCTAATAGTATTACATAATTTTTACATCGATGGCAATTGTTTTTACACTTTTAATCCACTCAATAATCCGCAAGTGCAAAAAATGCAACAGTCTCTGATTTCGATTGATTATTTTAAAATCTAGTGTTACATAATTTGAAAAATTTAACACCATTATCAACTCTTATCTATCTTAAATACAAAGCGTATATTTTTCATCGATAGCATTTGTTTATCATATATTAAATTAACTCGATAATCCAGTAAAGTAAAAAGTACAATACTCTCCAATTTCGATTGATTATTTTTAAATCCAGAGCTAAAATAATTAAAAATTAACACAGCATCATCAGCCCTCATCTATTCTAAAACCATTTCATAGATTTCGAATTGATGGCAATTGTTTTTACACCTATAATCCACTCAATAATCCGCAAATGCAAAAAATAAATCACTTTTTGCTTTAAATTGATTATTTTCAAATCTAAAACCAAAATATGGAAATATTTACACTCCACAATCAATTTTCATCTATTTTAAATTAATTTAATATATTACCAATTAATGGCATTTGTTTTTTTTATACATATAATCTACTTGATAATCCGCAAATGTAAAAATTGAACACTTTCTAATTTCGACTAATTATTTTTAAATGCAGCGCTAACATATCAGAATATTTTCACTACATCAACATCCCTTATTTATTCTGAATATTTTCTATATATTTTACATCGATTACAATTGTTTTTACCCATATAATCCACTTGATAGTTCGCAAATGCAAAAAATACAACACTCTTTGTTTTTGATGGATTATTTTCAAATTTAGGGTTAAAATGTTTGGAAATTTACACTCTACTATAAAGCCTTAGTTATCCTAAAAGTACTACATAATTTTTACATTGATGGCAATTGTTTTTACACTATTAATCCACTCGATAATCCGTAAATGCAAAAAATTCAACACTCTCTGACTTCGATTGATTATTTTAAAATCTAGTGTTAAATAATTTGAAAAATTAAACACCATTATCAACTCTTATCTATCTTAAATACAAAGCGTATATTTTTCATCGATAGCATTTGTTTATCATATATTAAATTAACTCGATAATCCAGTAAAGTAAAAAGTACAATACTCTCCAATTTAGATTGATTATTTATAAATCCAGAGCTAAAATAATTAAAAATTAACACACCGTCATCAGCTCTTATCTATTCTAAAACCTTTTCATATAATTCGAATTGATGGCAATTGTTTTAACACCTATAATCCACTCGATAATCCGCAAATGCAAAAAATAAATCACTTTTTGCTTTAAATTGATTATTTTCAAATCTAAAACCAAAATATGAAAATATTTACACTCAATAATCAATTTTCATCTATTCTAAATTAATTTAATATATTGGCAATTGATGGCATTTGTTTTTTTTTATACATATAATCTACTTGATAATCCGCAAATGTAAAAATTTAACACTTTTTAATTTCGACTGATTCTTTTTAAATGCAGCGCTAATACATGAGAATATTTTCACTACATCAACATCCCTTATTTATTATGAATATTTTCTATATATTTTACATCGATTACAATTGTTTTTACCCATATAATCCACTTGATAATCTGCAAATGCAAAAAATACATCACTCTTTGTTTTCAATTGATTATTTTCAAATTTAGGATCAAAAATGTTTGAAAATTTACGCTCTAGTATTAAGCCTTAGTTATCCTAAAAGTATTACATAATTTTTACATCGATAGCAATTGTTTTTACATTATTAATCCACTCAATAATCCGCAAGTGCAAAATATGCAACACTCTCTGATTTCGATTGATTATTTTCAATTTAAGGCTAAAATATTTGGAAATTTATACTCCATTATCAAGCCTTAGCTATTCTAAATATACTACATAATTTCTACATCGATTGCAATTGTTTTTACACTTTTAATCCACTCGACAATCCGGAAATGCAAAATGTTCAACACTCTGACTTCAATTGATTATTTTTAACTCTAGTGCTAAAATATTTGAAAATGTAAACACCATCATCAACTTTCATCTGTTTTAAATATAAAGCGTAGGTTTTGCATCGATAGCATTTGTTTTTCGCATAATGAATTAACTCGATAATCCACAAAAGTAAAATATGCAAAATTTTGATCTTGATTGATTATTTTTAAATCCAGTGCTAAAATAATCAAAAATTAACATACCATCATCAAAAAACTTCCCAACAAGTTTTAATAAGTCATTTGTTAGTGTCTAATTGAAAATTCTCTACCAAATCCTATAACAACCGATGAAGTTTAGCTTCATTATATTTCAATTGCATGTTTTTGAAGACAGTTTGATAGTTTCATCACTAAATCTGAAATTTTGCTTGTATGACAAAAAATAATATATACATTTCTTCAGTATTACCTTTCCTGTAGAAACAGATCAAAGCAAATCAAGCAATTAAAGCTTAATTGGAATGCTGTAAATACAAAAAAAACATATCCAACTTATGTAAATCCTATCGAATCTAAGTATCACCACTGTAGTATTAATGAATGTCTATAAATCTAGTAACCTTGAGCTATAATAATATTAATTAATAATAATTTTTTATTACACTGACATATAATATATAAGAACTATAAACTTTAGAAACTTTAGAAAAAAAAGTTATTGTGTAAAGAACTCACAAAAAAAAAATTGAATGATCCTAAGAAAGAGAAATAAAAACCTATCGAGGTCAGTCTTGTGGATGTGAAGGAGCGTTGCCTCCTAGTTTCATACCATTTCATACCATCTGTCTCCGTTTATCGTACACCGCGTCCTTGTCCGACTAGTCTAATACATTTTTAATTGGACCGAATGCGGTTACGCTTCAAGTTCAAAGTGTGAATAGCATGGGAACGGCGCAAACGTATTTACCCCCAGAATTTTCGCTACATACATAAATATAATATACTTCTCGATTCCTCCCGACTTTCACCTGTCAATTTTCGTGCGGACCGTTCGATTTCGGCAACAACTTTCTAACCCCCTCGATGCTCATTAGTTTTTTACGTAACGAAAAATTATTGGTCGCTCTCGAAAGTCAACATGAAACTATATGTGCACGTTGTGTTACGCAAGTCGAATGCGTGTGTAATCAGTCAATCACCCGAAACACTCCACGCAATTGACTACAGAAAAAAATATAATTGTTTGACAATGTTTGATGGCAAGTCAGCCAGCGCGTTCCTTTCGCGGTACGTCTTAAATAACTTTTTGGAATAAAATACTTTTACCTACTTATTTTTTGATCAATTATCCTTCACATTAGAAATTTACTACAAAAAAAGTGATTGTTTAAAAATATTTGATATTTAACCACATTTTTTTCTACCTATTCGACGCACCGTGAAAAAAATAAAAATAAAATACTTTCGTCTTTTAATTTTTTGTACAACTCTGAGTAGATATTTTGGGTATAATTGATACTTGTTCTGTTACTCTCTTGATGGAACCAAATATTCAAATTCGGAGAAGTAAAACTCTTGTTATGTTCCATTTCTTTATTATGTATTGAAGAAATTGAAGAAAACAAGAGTTTTACTTCTTCCAATTAGATATTTTGGGATTCATAAAAATAAATTATATAAATGACTGCATAATCTTTCCTACGTCTTCTAGAATAATTTTTAGAAGTTATGGAAAAGAGGTTTTCAAAATATAAAGTGAAAATTTCTTCTAAAACATTGTTAAAAATTTCAATCAAGTAGTTAATCTCACTTGATTGGAATTTTTAGCAATGTTTTAGAAGAAATTTTCACTTTATATTTTGAAAACCTCTTTTCCAATCTTCTAAAAATTATTACGACGCTTTGTATTATTGGAATTTTCGAACACATTGAATCTAAAACGTCCAATTTTACTGTTTCCTATATTTTTGTCGTAAAAAGTTGTTACGACTACGATGATTTTCTTTTTAATAGAATTCAATCTAATATGGATGGGCATTTTTCTGCAAAATGATGTTTAAATGCTTTACTGTAGTACGCACAGCAATGAAAAATTATCAAAGTGCTTCATTTGATTGTAGATAAATGAACTAATAATTAAAATTTGTAATATTTCTTGAATGACTTTCTCATTTATAAAATAATAACCATTTTATAGATACCAATAGTTTTGAAATTCTATATTAAGGCAATAAGGGACTCAATTTGAATCTCAAAGAGGGCCTAGAAATAAACAGGGCGATCAAAGTCGGGAAACCCCTCGTCAACGACAACTAGAAGATTTGGGATTCCCCGAACTTAAAATCCCTTATTACCTGATTAAATTATATAAACTTGTCAGTGTATCTCACTCTTGATAATGTGTTGAAGAGCGAAACTAGTCGAGTAAATAGAGAAACATTGTGAAACAAGCCAAGTGTAATTTAATTTAAACCTTCATCATTAATAAAATTTGTAAGGCGAAATTGCGTGTAATCAGTCAATCGTCCGAAAAACCTCCGTGAAGGTATTGTAAACTACAAATTGATGTAATTGTTTAGACTTGTTAGATGAGTGCGTTTCTTTCACGGTACGTCCCAAGTAGCAATTGTAAATAAAATAATTTGAAGCTTTTTTTTATAAATTGATATTGTATTAAATTTATTGTCGATATTTTCTAATCTGTTATCTATCATTTGTCATTTGTTTTTGTCATTAACTATTCCTTTGCTTTTTGCTATCTATATAATTTTTATTGTATTTCATCTATCATATGCAATTTCACACCTGAAATTTTTCATCTGTATGTATTGTGTTGTTTGTCCTTTATTATTTGTCACCAACTATTATTTGGTATCTATCAAGTTATAAAAATTTCATCTTTTATCGACAATTATTTATCTGTCATGTGTCATTTGTTATTGTCGTCATCTATTATCTGCCATCTGTAGTTTCTTATTTATCAGCCATCTTTAAAAATTCTTTTTTTTTTAAATAAATTTATATCGACAATTTCTCATCTGTCATCTATCATTTATCATCTATTATTTGATATATGTCACTTGCTATTTGTTATATTTTATTGTGTTTTAATTATCATGTGCAATTTTACATTTGTCATCTGTTTTTTGTTATTTTTTATTGCCACCATCTATCATCTATCATGTGTGACATATGGTAGATGATGGTGGTAATATTTATTTGTATATTAACGTTGTAAATAACTAAGATATTCAAAATGTGTGTTTATTTTCACTACAATTGTTTCGCAAATTTATTGCTTTTTCAGGTGAATGAAAGTTTACAATTGTTTACAACGTTAATATACAAATGAATATGGATTTTCAACATCTCAACGCCTTATCTATCAACCGTGGTAATATTTGTCACCTTCATCATCTGTCATCTGTTATCTATTATTAGTCACCATCTATCATTTACTAGTTGTCATTTGATATTTGTTATCTATGAAGTTTTATTGTATTCCACCTTTATTGACAATTTCGTATGTGTCATTTGCCATAATCTACCATACCATATGTTACCATCTGTTACTTATTATTTGTGATCTATTATCTTTTATTGTAATTTATTAATTATCTAAAAATTCTCAGATTTTTCTTAGTTTCTTTCATTTGACAATAGTTATTTCTCCTCATCTATCATATCACATATCACTTTATTTTATTTTAATTTTCATCTCAATTTCTTATTAGTATTATTATTTCGTTTATGTAATTTTCCATCTGTTATTTGTTATCACCTATCATCTGCCATCTATCGCATCTTAAATGTTATCAGTCGTCTTTTAAAATATTTTGAATTTTGATAAATTTCGTAATATATGAAATTTATTATCGACAATTTCTCATCTGTCATCTATCATCTATCATTTGTCATTTGATTTTGTCATCATCTATTCTTTGATGTCTGTCCCTTATTATTTGCTATCTGTCATGTTTAGTGGCATTTCATTTCACGACTGCAATTTCTTATCTGTTATTTGTCATTTGTTATTTGTCAACATCTATCATCTGTCAGATTATCTGTTATTTGTTATTTGTCGTTATCTATCATTTGATATGTTTCATCTGTCAAGATTCTTTTGTATTCACCATGTGCCACTTGTTAATTTTCATCTATTAAGTATTTTCTATTTGTCATTACCTGTAAATTGTCATCTTTTGTTTTATTTCATTTAACAATTGTCATTTCTTATCATCTAGCATGCACTATCTGTCACTTGTTAAGTGTAATTTTTTACTTTAATTATAATTTACTATGTATAATTTGCCATTTTCCATTTCTTATCATCTATCATCAGCTATCTGTTGCTTCTTGTTTGTAGTCATTTTTTTAAATATTTTGTTGTTCGATTTTTGATAAATTCGTAATATATGAAATGTATTATCGACAATTCTCATCTGTCATCTATAATTTGTCATTTGTTATTTGTCATCATCTATAATTTATCCTATTTTATCCTTTATTTGTTATTAGTAATTTTTATTGTATTTAATGAATCATCAATAATTGCTCATATGTCACCTGTTATCTATTACTTGTTATTTGTCATCATCTATCATTTGTAATGTTTCATCTATCAAGTTTCTTTTATATTTGCCATATGTCATTTGTTAATTTTTATCTATTAAGTTATTTTCTATTTGTCATTACCTGGAAATTGTCATCTGTTTTTGGTTTTCTTTCATCTGACAATTGTTATTTCTCGTCATCTAGCATCTACCATTTATCACTTGTTGTTTGTTATCTGTCATATTTTATTTTATTTTAATTATCATCTGTATATTTCTGATTAATCACATATTATATATAATTTGCCATCTGTTATGTGTTATAATCTATCATCTACCATCTGCTATCAGTCGCTTCTTGTTTGTAGTTTCTCAACTGTCATCTATTATTTGTCATTTGTGTTTGTCGCCATTTATTATTTGATGTTTGTCCCTTGTCATTTGCTATCTGTCATATTTTGTGGCATTTCAATTTCTTAACTGTTATTTGTCATCTATTTTTGTCATTTGTTATTTGTCATCATCTATCATCTGTAATATTTTACTTTTTATTTTTATCAGTAATTTTTTATTGTATTTTATAAATCATCAATAATTGCTCACATGTCACCTGAAAATTGTCATCTGTTTCTTGTTTTCTTTCATGTAAGAATTGTTATTTCTCGTCATCTAACATCTGTCACCTTTCACTTGTTACCTATCGGATATTAGCATTTTTTTTACATTAAGTAATTTTATTCAAGGTTATTGTATTTCTTGTATCATCAATAATTTCTCATCTATCACCTGATGTTTTTTGTCATCATCCATGATTTGCTGTGTTTCATCTATCTAGTTTCTTTTATATTTACCATGTGTCACTTGTTAATTATTATCTATAAATTATTTTCTATTTCTCATTTGTTATTTGCCATCATATATTATTTATTTTCTGTCACTTGTTATTTGTGATCTATCTGTTTGTAACTTATTTATTACTTTAAGTTTCTCAATTGCCGTTTGTCACTTCTTTTCTAGTGATATTTTACAATTGTTAATTATCATCATCTATCATCTGTCATCTATTACTTGTTATCTACAATTTCTTATCTGTCCGATTAATTAACTTCTCACTTAACCCGTTATGTTAATAAAATGTTTAATTAAGCACTTGGTTATATGGTTATGGAGATATGATATCTTTTTGAGAATGACCAACGGTCGAAACTAGTCGGAGCAATTTAAAATAGTGAAACACAACCAAGGGCTTAATTAATCATTTTATTCTTATCTGTCATCTCGTCAATGTCATTTTTTTGAGTTTAAGAAATTTTCAATCATTTCTCTGCCAGATTTATAGAACTTTCTCTTCCAAATTGTATATATTTTCTTTGAGGATTCGAAAATTCTCTAGAATAATAATAATTATTATCTTTTAGCTCTATCATCTATCACAATTTCGTATCTATCATCTCTTAAATGTCATTTTTTGAGTTTAAGAATTTTCATTATCATTTCTCTACCAGATTTCTAGAATTTTCTCTTCTAAATTGTAAATAATTTCTTTGAGGATTCGAAAATTCTCTGCAATTTTAAATAATTAACTTATTAAAAGAAAATTTTCTTCGAAAGTTGTAAAACTTTTCAGTATTTTATTTTGAAGATTTCTAGTATGTCCTTCGAGGGTTTTAGAATTTTTTAGAAATATCTCTTTTAGATTTCTTTAATTTTCTATTTTTAAAATGCAAGAATTTTCTTTGAAGGTTCTTTTTTTTTCAAGTGGCAGTTTTCTCGCTTTTTTCTTATCAGAAATTCCTCTTTTAGATTTCCAAAATGTTCTTCGAAGATTTTTTTAGCAATTTATCTTCAAAACTTTTACTCTTTCTGATTGCAAATACTTTCTTTGAGGATTATAAAAGATTCAAGAATTATTTTCTTCCAGATTTCTAAAATTATTTTGCTATAATTATAGGAATTCATTGTCATTTTTTAGAAATTTCAGTTTTGGATAGCAATTAAAATACAATTTTCTTCGGGAGTTTTAAAATTGTTCAGTATTTTATAGATTACTATTTCTTTCCGTTCATCTCTTAATTACCGTCCTTTCCTGAAATTCATCAATACCGCCTAGTTTTATTATCCTTCGGCCTATATATAGTCTTAAATTTTTGTTTTGTATTCAGTGCTAATCCATTGATAATGGTCACTTTGTGTCCGAAATGTACATTTGGTAAATTAAATAAAATTGTGAACAAAGGTTATTAGTGCTTTATTTGTCAAATTAATTTGATCTTCACGTAACTCAAGCAACCAATCTATTTCGAGAGTTTTAGAATTTTCTGAAATATCTCTTCTAGATTTAATTTTCTCTAATTTTCTTTAAAGGTTCTAAAAATTTTTCCAAAGGCGCTGTTTCTTTATTCAATTTCTGAATATATCTTCTGGGTTTCTAAAATATTTTGTGAATATTTTTTTAGCAATTTCTCCCCAAAGCTTTAAAAATTCACTTTTTCTTATTATAAATACTTTCTTTGATGTTTTTTTTCAAACATTCTTTCTTCCTGATTTCTAAAATTGTTTTATTATAATTATAGTTTGAATTTTTCAGAAATTTCTCTTCCAGATTTCTATAATCTTATCTTTTATATTGGGCAAGAATTTTTTGGATGATTCTAAAAAGTCTCTAAGTGGCAGTTTACTCGCTGTTTTTTTTTTCTCAGAAATTCCTTTTCTAGATTTTCAAAATATTCTTCGAGATTTTATTTAGCAATTTCTCTCCAAAGCTTCAAAAATTTACTCTTTCTACTTGGAGATATTTTCTTTAGAGAATTATACAAAATACAAGCATTTTTCTTTCATATTTCTAGACATTTTTTGCTATAATTTTCGTTTTTTTAGGAATTTCTCCTTCAAGCTGCAAACATTTTCTTCTGTCATCTACCATCTGCTATCTGTCGCTTTTTGTCTGTAGTCATCTTTTCAAATATTTTGAAGTTATTTTTTTGATAAATTCGTAAATGATGAAATTTATTATCGACAATTTCTCATCTGTCATCTATCTATATATATTTGTCATTTGTGTTCGTCATCAACTTTCCTTGTTACTTGCTATCTGTCATATTTTATTTGTATTTCAATTCACATCTGCAATTTCTTATCTCTTATTTGTCACCTATTTTTGTCATTTGTTATTTGTCAACATCTATCATCTATCATATTTTACTTCATCATCTACCATTTGCTGTTTCATCTATCAAGTTTCTTTTATATTTACCATGTGTCACCTGCTAATTTTTATCTATTATGTATTTTCTATTTGTCATTACCTAAAAATTGTAATCTGTTTCTTGTTTTATTATATTGTTGTTTTTTATGTGTCATTTTTTATTTTATTATCATCCGCATATTTCTGATTAGTCGTTTGTTATTATAGAGGGCGTCCCGTTAAAATATGATGATTTAAGAGAACTTATCTATCTAAAAATTTACGGTTACAAATTTCTTTTGTTTATAACAATTGAACGCTTTATTCGATTTGAATGAAATTCATTATTAGTAACTACAATAATATAATACATCATTTCAGTTATTATGGTCATTAATGATTGACAGGTACAAAAAACAGAAGTACCACAACTTAAATTCTAAAATATTTTTTATTGGTAAATCCAATAAAAAATATTTTAATATTATCCAATGCAATTTGATTTATTTATTTTTTCTCTTAATAATATTTTATATCTTAACGGGACACCCTGTATATATAATTTTCCATCTGTTATTTGTTATCATCTATCATTCTTGTTTGTAGTCATCTTTTAAAAATATTTTGAAGATCATTTTTTCGATAAATTTGTATAATATGAAATTTAATATCGACAATTTCTCATCCGTCATTAATCATTTGTCATTTGTTTTGTCATCATCTATTCCTTAATGCCTGCCCTTTGTTACTTGCTAACTGTCATATTTTATTGTATTTCAATTCACACCTGCAATTTCTTATCAGTCATTTGTCATTTGTTCTTTGTCATTATCTACCATCTGTCATTCTTTACCTTTTATTTTTTGTCATTTTTTATTGTTTTAATGATTATTAATTACTCACGAGTTACCTGCTATCTGTTATTTGTTATTTAACATCATCTATCATTTGCTATGTTTCATCTATCAAGGTTATTTTATATTTACCAAGTGTCACTTGTTAATTTTTGTCTATTAAGTATTTTCTATTTGTCATTATCTATAAATTATAATCCTCTTTCTTGTTTCCTTTCATTTGACAGTTGTTATATTTTGTCATCTAGCATCTGTCATCTTTCATTTGTTATCTGTTATCTGCCATTTTTAAATTTTATTTTAATTATCATCACTATATTTCAGATTAGTCATTTGTTATATGTACTTTACCATCTGTTATTTGCTATCATCTATCATCTGCTATCTGTCGCTTCTTGTCTGTAATCATCTTTTAAAATAATTTAAAGTTATTTTTTTTATAAATTCGTAATAAATGTATTATCTACAACTCCTCATCTGTCATCTATCATTTGTCATTTGTTTTTGTCATCACCTCTTAATTGATGTCTGTCTCTTGTTATTTGCTATCTGTCATATTTTATATTATTTGAATTAACACATGGAATTTCTCATCTGTCATTTGTTATTTGTCAGCATCTATCATCGTGTCATATTTTTACTCTTTATTTGTTATGAGTTATTTTATTCAGAGTTATCATCAATCATTCCTCATCTGGTAATTGTGATTTGTCATCATCTATCATTTGCTGTGTATCATCTATTAAGTTTCTTTTATAATTACCATACTTCACTTGTTAATTGTTATCTATCAATGTTTTATTTCTCGTTTGTTATTTGCCATCATCTATTATTGATCTTTTGTCACTTGTTATTTGTGATCTGTCATTCTATGTAACTTATTTATTACTTGAAATTTCTTATCAGTCATTTGTCATTTTTTCTTGTTATCTGGTATTCCACAATTATTATTACTCTCTCTCTCATCTATTATCTGTCATATATCACTTGTTATTTATTTTTTGACATCTGCAATTTCTTATCTCTTAAATGTCATTCTCTATCGGTAATTTATCATTTGTTATTTATCATCATCTGACATCTGTCATCTGTCGCTTCTCTTGTTATTATTGTTATTTCATTGCATCTAATTTTTTATCAAAAATTTCTTTTATGGTATTTGTTATCTGATTCCTGATGATTATCTGTAATTTGTCATTTATTATTTATTATCATCTATCAACTGTCCTATGACCTTTTTTATTTCTTGTCCATTATGTTTTATTGTTGTTATTATTCTATTGCATTTATCATTTAAAATTTATCATCTGCTATTTATTACCTGTCATTTACCATTTGTTACTTGTTATCTGTTATTCGTCATTTGCTATTTGTTATCATCATCATCTATTATACTTTATCTGCCAATTGTCATTTGTTATTAATGTTATCGTAATTTATTTATCCGCTGTAATTTCTCATCTGAAAATTTCCATCTGTTTCTCATAATCTGTTTTTTGACATTCGTTATTTGTCATCATCTATCATATTTTTATTTTTTATTGTTTGCAATCTCTCTTTTGTCATTTAGCAGATCCATATCCAACAACTACCATCTGATACTTTATTTTTTATCCATCACATTATATTATTATTATTATTATATTCAATATGTACCACAAAGTGAACGCCTTCACATTTAAACATTATTATTATTATTTTATTGCATGTATTATTCCTCATCTGTTATTTGTTACCTGTCATTTACTATCTGTCACTTGTTATTTGTTATCTATCATCATTTGCTGTCGTTCATTATTTATTGTATTTCATCTATCATCTGCAATTTCTCTTCAAGCGTTTGGCATCTGTTTTCTATCATCATGTATCATCTGTGAGATGACACTTGTTATTTGTTATCTTTCATCTTTTATTTACCTTTGTTTGTTATTTGTTATCTATTAAAATTTATTATATTTCATCTTTTAACTACAATTTCTCCTCATTTGTAATCATTTATTCTTTACCATCTGTCACTTGTTGTTTCTGATCTTTTATCTTTTATTGTAATTTGTTTATTACCTAAAATAGCTCATCTATCATTTGTTATCTCTCTTCTACAAAATCTAACAATAAAGCAGTACCACTACACTTAGCCTGTATAGCAAGAAGAATAGGAACAATAGAAGGCTTGATAAATACAGTAGGAGATATGGATGAAATAGACCTGTCATCTATCTGTAATTTAACAATTGTTATTTCTCATCATATATCACTTGTTATATGTTATCTATCATCTTTCATTGAATTTTATTCATCATCTGTCACTTTGTTATATATCATTTACCATTTTTTATTTGTCATAATCTATCATCTACCATCGATCGCTTCTTTTTTTGTTATTAGTAATTTTTTAGTGCATTTAATTTTTATCTTGAATTTCTATACTGTCGTTTCTATTATCTGTAATTTGCCATTTTTTGTTTGTCATCATCAATTTAACTGCTATCTAGAATTTTTTATTTCTTATCCATTATCTTTTATTATTATTACTATATTTCAGTTATCATTTACAATTTCTGAATTGTTATTTGTTACCTGTCATTTGTTATTTATTGTTATCATTGCGAGATAGATGATAAATGTGAGGTGAGAAATTGCAGAAGGTAGATGAAATACTACAAAAAATGACAGTTTTTATCATCTATTTCCTGTGATCTATTATTTGTCATCATCTATCAACTAACGCTTGTTATTCATTTCATTTATCATGTGAAATTTCTAATCTGTCATTTGTCATCTGTTATTTGAATTATTTTATTTGCCATTTGTTATTTTGTCATCATCTTTAATTTTCCATCTGTTATTCGTCATATTATATTGTATTATATTTATCATTTGTCATTTGTTATCTGTTAGTTGTAGTCTGTTGTCTGTAATTAACAAAAATGATTTTTATTTACTATCATCTATCATTCTACCATCTGTTACTTTTTATTTGTTAGGTGTCGTTTTTATTAGATCTTAGTTATCATCAGCTATTTTTCATTGTCATTTTTTTAATTATCATCTATCACTTTTTATTTGTTATGAGCCATCTGCTTTTTCCATTTACTTTTTATTCTTAATCTGCAGTTTATCTTCTTTTTGGCATCCTATTCCTATTATCTGTAATTTGTTGCATCTATCATCTGCCATCTGATAATGTTTATTTGTTATCCATCATCTTTTATTATTATTATTATAATTTAATTTCATTAATCATTTCTTATTTTTTTACTGTTATTTGGTAAACGTCATTTATTATCTGTTATTTTCATTTGCTATTTATCATCATCTATCATCTGCCATCTACCATTTGTGATCTGTTATCAGCTGGATTTGTTTTCTATTATCTGTTATTTGTCAATATCTATCATCTGTCATCTGCCACATGATATTTTTTATATGTCATCTTGAATTTCATTTCAGTTGTCATGTGAAATTTCTTATTTGTCAATTATTTTCTGCCGTTTGTCATATGCTACTTATTATCGCCTATTTTTCATTTGTTATTTGTCATTATCTATCATTTATTATCTTATTATCAGTGTTATCTGACATGTTCTATTGTATTCTATTTATGACAGATAACCAACCATAGATGAAAAAGTGCAGACTTTCATCTATGGTTGGTTATCTGTCATTAATCTTCTATGACCTGTTATATATTATTTGTCATTTCTTATTATCTATCATCTGATAATTTTTATTTGTTGTTATTATCTTTTATTGTAATTCATTTATCATAAATGACATATGACGATAGATGATAAATAAACATAACAAGTAATATATGACAAGTGACAGGTAACAAATGACAAATGAAAATTTCTCATTTGTTGCCTATCATTCATATATTGCATGTAATGTTTACTTATCATCATCTATCATTTGACATCTGTCATTTATATCTGTCATCTTTTATCGTATCTTATTAATCATCTACAATATCTTATTAGCCATTTGTCCTCTGTTTCCTATTTTCAACAAAATATTGTCATTTGTTATTTGTCAACATCTATCATTTGTCATCTGACGCTTTTTGTTTATTATCTGTCATCTTGTATTTCATTTAATTGATCATTTGAAGGACTATTGATGATGACAACTAATAAATAACAAATAACAGAATACAGGTTATAGATGGCAAATAACAGAAAACAAATGATAGATGAGAACATTCACTCATCTGTCATTTATCATCTATCACATGTATTCTGTAATTTCTTATTTCTCATCATATATAGTCCTTTATGACATATTACAAATAATAGAATACAGGTGACAGATGATAAATGACAGGTGAGTGAAATTTCTCATCTATCATTTGTTTTCTGTTATTTATCATTTATAACCTCTATTTTGTCATTTCTTATTTGTTATCCTATATAATCCATCACATGGTTGTGTAGATAAATAAACTAATATATTTTTTTAAATCCAGAAACTACTTTATTAATTATTATTTTTTTAGTATCAAATACGTCGAAATTGAAATTTGATTTTAAAGACCAGAATATTGAGCTTTAAGCACTATTTGTTAAAGTAGTACTTTCACACTTTCACATATTTGTATTAGACTATGTTCTAAAATGGTTCCTTTATTTATATGATTGTGGGTAAATTAACTGATAATTAAAATTTGCATGAAGAATTCGTGTGCAATCATCCAAAGCATCGCCCGCAAAAAATGTATTACTTTTAAAATATTTGATTAACGCAGTATTATCATTGATGCGTTTCTTTCGCGGTACGTCTTGCATAGTATTTTTAAAATATAACACTTTAATTTTGATATACGGTATAAATAACTGTTTGGTGTACAGTGCGTTTCTTTCACGGTACGTCCTAAGTAATTATTGGAAATAAGGTGCTATTTAAAAAAAAATCGTCATTGACATAATTGAATAGACTACTTTTGATAATGTGTTTAAGTTGTACAAAAATTTGATGTACCGTGCGTTTCTTTCACGGTACGTCTTAAATAATTTCTGGAAGTAAGCTGCTTCTTTGAATAAATTTGTCATTTATATAATTGAATAGATCAACTAATGATATTTAAAGATATAGAAACTACTTTTCAAGATATTCTTTTGATTTGATAATGAATACCAATTATAATGAGATTGCAATTGAAGAACATTTTAAGGACCAATTTCAACTATAGACATATTATATAAATTCTTTAAGTAGTAGTGTAACATATTTGTAATAATTATATACTGTAAATTAACATTGGAATCACTTGGTTTTATTAAAAATTAAATCGTTAATTTATGTTTTACCAAGTGATCGATGAGCCTAAAATGGTTATGTATGCTTTGGAATTTAGTATGTAAAACCGAATTTGCGTAATTTTTTCTCTTCTGGTTATATCATCAATAAATATTTACAAAAAAACGTTCTCATTCACTTAGCTTTCAAATGGATTCTTCTCACTATATCTAAGCCAGGAATGTGATGAAATGTATAATAAGGAGTTGCATATTTAATCAAGTTATTCAAAATTGATTATTATTACATGATTATGATAATTTTTTATAATTGCAAAAATATGAAATGCATTAGTGATGAATTGACCTTGGTGCTCTACAACTGGTATTGATGATCTACCTATAAGTGCAAAAGTTCAACAATAGAGGAACGTTTAAGAAGTGGTAGTAGTGGCTACTGACTTCGTGGTCTTTTAGTCGTGTTATTTCTCTATTTACGTATTTGTTACTTTAAAGAATTACCTTTAATCCTCAATTGGATATTATAATATACTTGCATGTTCTTTTGTATCTTTTCACGGTTACACCACGGTTAGAGTGAGTGGAGGCTTATTGAAAAATAATTATGCAAAACTCGTAAATATACAAATTAATTAATTATTATTCTTTTATTATTTAAATTGTGGTTCCAGTTAAACTGGTAACAATATTTTACCACTCACAAAAACCTAAAACAACTGTTATGGCAGAGCCCAACAGATGTTAGGAGAAATCGTCATTCAAATCGACTATAAAATCTCGCATTTTAACGACCAGACGGAACATAATTATAAATCAATACTAATCTAACTGTTTGGACACCGCTTAAAATATGAATTCCTGCGGATTATCTTCACAGCATTAATTTATTGCAAAAGCACCGCCCGCTTACGCAAACAAAGCAAAACATAAAATAATTGCCGGAATCTTCACCACAATTACCTCACCGTCGACCTAACCTCAAATTTCACACCGATCAAGTGATGTCAAAACGGTGTATTCTTATATTATTCGAACCAAGGACGTTCGAGAATAACGAGGCGAAGATAATTTCAAACTACGAATTATATTTATGTTTTATGCGAACCACGCATAAAAAACAAATCCGTAATATTAATAAGATTTTGTTTGGGAATGTTTTTGAAGTTAATTATGACAAATAATGAGAATTTATTAAAAAATATACATATATTAATACAATATGATTTAGCCATGAAGTAAAAGAACATTCTTTATCAGTTGCTTAATTTGTTAGCTTTTAAATAATAATTTTAAAATATGTAATGCTTCGTTACAAATGTTTGCTATATACTCCTATATATTTTACGTTACGCTCATAGTTTCTTAATAATATGCAAAAAATACAAATAAGGACGCCTTTCAAAAATTGTTGAAATAATCTTTGGGTTCAGCTGCTTTTTTTATTTTCGACACAAACATTGTTTAAAATCCTTAAATTGGAGATTACCAGTTAAAAAATGTAGATATTGATAATGAGCATCTTGTACCTCAAAATGTACATCTAAAGTTACAAACCAATACGTGAAGTAAGGAGTAACAGTGTTGTAAAAAAATGAAGAGTGAAAAGTTGATAAGTACTAAAGATAACGTGGTTTGTAGAAACTGAAGATTACTGAGAAATTCAATGGTTTAATCAAATTAATACTTTGGTCCATATAAAGAGTTTCACTTTTTATCTGTCATAGCTAACCAGATTCTTAAAAAATAGATACTTTTACTTAAAACAAGTTTTACACAATACACCAATCTACTCACAATACCCCTTTTACAACGCCGATTAACTTTTACAGCAACAATGATATTAAAAATACCACAATGCCAATTGTCGTTTTATAATACCCAAAATAAAATTTCTCTTTTTTTTTCGAAGACATAACCATGCGGCGGATTTATGGGCGGCGCTTTTTCCGAAATTCCTGCCGCGCCATAAATAATACTTTTACTTTTCGCCTCGGCCCTGGTGAGATCATCCGCGTAAATTTCAAGATTAAAAAATTATGCACGTAAAAAAAAATCGATCGCCATCATCATCATCATCATCATCCGTGAACGGAGATTCCGCGTCTTGCATCACCGCCGAGCGTTTCGCAAATTGTCGAAGGAGAAAAAAAAATCGACTTCGGCGCGTTTTGTGTGGAAATTGTGCGCGCTGGTCCTGGAGAAAATGTCAAGGATTTTACAAGACGGATTCGTTAATCTCGCGTGTCAACGAGACCGTTGTTGGGAAACAATTGAATCGCGCGACAGACGTATGCGAAAATTCAATTGTCATCGTTTCGCCTGAGAATGGGATAAGTGATTAAATGTAATTATGTCATTATTATTATGAATTAATTTTATTTGTACTTGATAAGTACTTCTAATTCATAGAAAGTGTAGAAAAATATATATGTATTATGAGCTTTAGTGGTTAAAATTGTCAAAAATAGAGAGAACAGGTGATCTCAAACCCACCCTCCAATCACACGTCAACTATTTTAATATCAAATACAGATTTTCTTAATAGAAACTTCATAGAATAAGATTTAAATTGGAAATTATTAGTGCAATAAAATGTATGTCAAATTTTTAGAGGATGTTTTACTGACTGGAGGGTGGGATAGAGGCCACCCACCCACCCTACATATGTACTTTTATTTACACTACAAATAGTGTTTTATGTTTCAGGCAATTAAAAACTTATTTTGTGAATGATAATTTAAAAAAAAACAATACAACAGTGTATTAATGGAAGTTCGTATGTATATGTAGGGTGGGTGGGAGGCCTCGGACCCACCCTCCAATCAGTAAAACCAAAAACAGTGCTTAATTAAATTATTTATGAATGCATCTACTTAAGATATTTATAATTTTTTATACTCTTTCTTTTCATGAACTATTTTGATTATAGAAAGCTTTCATCATTGTTAGAAGAATTACAAAGTGGAAAGGTAACAACCTGTCAATATTAAATTTTAACCTTCGAGTGTTTTAACATTAATTCCTGAAAAGTTTCTTGAAATACAAATTAAATAGAAAAATGTTGATGCAATAAAATTTAACTCAATTTTTTTGAGAATATTTTACTTGTTGGAGGGTGAATTAGAGGCCTCCCACCCATCCTACATATGCAATATTATTTAAACTACAAATAGTGTTTTTTTTTCTTTTAAGAAAAATAAAACGAAATTGATGAATTATGATTTTAAAAATAGACAATTACGGTGTGTTGATGGAAGATTAAATGCATTTGTAGGCTGTTCGGGTAATCTCTAACCCACCCTTCAATCACTATTTTAACACAAATTACAAATCATCTTAGGAGCAACTTCATAAATTAAAATTTCAATAAGAAATTGTTGGTGCAATAAAATTATTTATGTCAATTAATGTTGTTTTACTGACTGCAAGGTGGGATAGAGGCCGCCCACCCACCCTACATATGTACTTTTATTTACACTACAAATAGTGTTTTATATTCAAGGAAATTAAAATCAAATTTTGTGAATAATAACTAAAAAAACAATACAACAGTGTTGATGGATGTTCATATGTATATGTAGGGTGGGTGGGTGGCCTCGGATCTACCCTCCAATCAGTAAAACACAAAACAGTGTTTAATTAAATTACTTATGTACGCATCAACTAAAGATATTTATATTTTTTATACTCTTTCCTTTTTATGAAATATTTTTGTTTATAGAAAACTTTCACCATTCTTAGAAGAATTACAAAGTGTAAAATTAACAACCTATCAATATTAAATTTTAACCTTCGAGTGTTTTAACATTAATTTCTGAGACGTTTCTTGAAATTCAATTTAAATAGAAAAATGTTGATGCAATAAAATTTAACTCCATTTGAGAATATTTTACTACTTGGAGGGTGGAATAGATGCCTCCCGCCCACCCTACATATGCAATATTATTTAAACTACAAATAGTGTTTTATTTTTTCAAGAAAAATAAAACGAAATTTATGAATGATGATTTAAAAAGAAATACAATAACAGTGTATTGATTGAAGTTTAATTATATATGTAGGCTGAGTGGGTAGTCTATAACCCACCCTTCAATCGCACTTCAACTATTTTAACACAAATTACAGATTATCTTAGGAGCAACTTCATAGATTAAAATTTCAATAAGAAATTGTTGATGCAATAAAATTTTTGTCAAAGTTTTGGAGGATGTTTTACTGACTGGAAGGTGGGATAGAGGCCGCCCACCCACTCTACAAATGTACTTTTATTTACACTACAAATAGTGTTTTATGTTCAAAGAAATTGAAAACAAATTTTGTGAATGATAATTAAAAAAAAAACAATACAACAGTGTATTGATGGAAGTTCATATGTATATGTAGGGTGGGTGGGTGGCCTCGAACCCACCCTCCAATCAGTAAAACCAAAAAACAGTGTTTAATTAAATTATTTATGAATGCATCAAATAAAGATATTTATATTTTTTTAAACTCTTTTCTTTTAATGAAATATTGTTTTCATAGAAATCTTTCATCGTTGTTAGAATAATTACAAAGTGGAAAGGTGACAACCCATCTATATTAAATTTTAACCTTCGAGTGTTTTAACATTAATTCCTGAGAAGTTTCTTGAAATACAATTTAAATAGAAAAATGTTGATGCAATAAAATTGAACTCCAGTTTTTTTTGGAGAATATATATATATAATTTTTTGGAGGATGTTTTATTGACTGGAGGGTGGGATAGAGGCCACCCACCTACCCTACATATGTACTTCTATTTACACTACAAATAGTGTTTTATATTCAAGGAAATTAAAAACAAATTTTGTGAATGATAACTAAAAAAACAATACAACAGTGTTGATGGATGTTCATATGTATATGTAGGGTGGGTGGGTGGCCTCGGATCCACCCTCCAATCAGTAAAACATTAAACAGTGTTTAATTAAATTATTTATGAATGCATCTACTTAAGATATTTATAATTTTTTATACTTTTTCCTTTTCATGAAATATTTTGTTTATAGAAAGATTTCATCATTGTTAGAAGAATTACAAAGTGGAAAGGTAACAACCCATCAATATTAAATGTTAACATTCGAGTGTTTTAATTCATGAGTTTCTTGTAATAAAACCTGAGATCCTTCAAACAGACGCAGTTTTTTGCCTACTGACCTCTAATATCTTCGAAAGAATGCCTTTATTAACCTTAATACAGGTATCCAGTATCTGATTGTAAAGGCTTGCAAGCTCAAATCCAAATGACAGGAAAAAATCAATGATGAAAAGGCACTAGAAGAAAAAACAAAACTGTTAATTAACACAGTTTTTAATGTCAGAACACTGTAAAAATTATTTCGCCACACAATGGCTTCATCAGGCAGTTGGCATGGAATTTCAACTAACAACCTCCTCAATATGATATTTACTTGTTACGGTTGTAAAAACAATAATAATCACATACACCACGTGTAATCCAGTAGCTAACGGGGATTTTAAGTTAGCATTCTGTGCTAACCCATCAGTTCTCATCACGTAACTACTCAAAATGCTACTAGAAACGCTTGTTAAATTCTTGCACAGAAAAGGAAATCGTCTCAGCATCTTTACCAATTAATATTAACTACTACTTCATCAAGTTGCACAATTCAATAATTTCAATGGGCAGGTTACATTGGCAGATGGTAAACTATAGGACCAAAACAAGCTTCTGTCAGAATATACATGTCCTAACCATGAAGCTAAATGTGTCTTTCCCGGCGAGGGGATGTCAAAATTCTTCAAAGTGGTAGATGAACATAAGATTCGTATGTTCTATGAGAAACGTATGGGAACAGAAGTCGAAGCTGATCCTCTAGGAGATGAATGGAAAGGTTACGTGCTTCGCATCGCCGGTGGAAACGACAAACAAGGTTTTCCCAATGAAACAGGGTGTTTCGACCAGCGGACGCTGTTACTCTCGAAAAGATATTCTTGCCATCGTTCACGTCGTTCTGGTGTACGTAAAAGGAAATATGTCCGTGGATGTTTCGTAGATTGTAACCTCAGCGTACTTTGGTCATTGTAAAGGTAAACAGAAAATTCTTGAACTAACGGACACTACGGTACCACATAGGTTAGGTCCAAAGAGGACTTCCAGCATACATAAGCTCATCAACTTAGATAAGGAGAACGATGCCCGTCACTATGTTGTCAAGCGCGCGCTTCCAGTCAAAGAAAGAAAGGAGGGCAAAAAGCACCATTTCAAGGCATCCAAGATCCATCGTTTAATTACACCGTGAGTACGCAAGAGGCATCGTTTAGCCTTGAAGAAGAAGCGTTGCTTGAAACGCAAGGATCTAACCGACAACTACGCCAAATTGTTGGCCCAACGTAAGAAGGAATCTGGCCCGTCATTAGGAAGAATTGAAGAAACGCCGTTCAGCCAGCATGCGCAACAGCAAATCAAGCAATCAAAGCTCCCAAAAGTAAAATGAAAACGTACTCTGCACTAAAGTCAAACTGAGTTACAAAACTACTGCAAAGACACAAATAATGCTAGAGTGTTAAGCATCTATTTAATGAAGAACGCAGATTTCAATAAATAATATGGTCATTTATCATTATTAATTGATGCTATCGACAATTCTTTTAGAGTTAGGAGAAGTTACACCAGAGCAAACAGAAGAAGGGAAGAATTTACCAGGAAGTGCTACATCTACGGATTTATGAATAAACTGTTGGTAAACATACTATAAAAATCCATAGAGATCGACTAGGAGGAATATTCACCATCACAGCAACTGTTGATTTTATGGTATTGTCATAAACCTTTAAGAAAATTGAGACCAATTATATGAGTCCACCGGAATACATCGACCACGTCAATATTGCAAAGACATGTTGGTGTGCCTAATTCTCTCACAAGAATTCAAAATCTTTGGCACAGTGCTACGATTACCCTCGGCGAAACGAAGGTCGAAGTAAACCAAATACTTTAAGACGACGCTGAATCAAAAGAGCTTGAAAATCTATCAGCTACAGAGCACAGTATCACTATAACACAAAAATACCGCAGAAGTTAAGATAACTAGAAAAGATAATACTCCTGAATGTAATAGAAGAGAGTCAGTTCAACCTATAGTTATCAGATTATATGTGAAACAAACCAAGTGTTTTTTTTATTTCTAATCAAGATATTTCAAAAATGTTTCACCACCGGTTAAGTGAGCAATTGATTAAATATTATATGTGAACTTAAGAACTCTCAAGGCAGCCGCCGTGAACTAATGTTAACGACAGTTATACTACAGTTAATGCATATCTCAAAGCAATATACAATAATCTTTATTTAGACAAAACATAATACATAGAAACAATAAATATGAATACAATACAAATAGATGGTGTTAGTCCGTCTAGGCTAAAGACCTGAGGTCTTTCTGCCCTGTCTTTAATTTAAGGTGAGAAAAGGAAAGTATCTTTGCTAGCTAGCTTAACTGTCCTGGTGATTTGCACAAATGAATTCAAGAATTGTGAGGGGAGGATCTTGATATTTAGAAGGGATATTTGGATTTCGGGGGATACAGAATTTGGTTAACAAGGGATGGTTGTGGGGATTATAGGCAAATTTAACGCTAAAGCTTATTATACGTTGGGATATGTGTGGGATTTGGGTGATTTCGTACAGAAGATCATTTGAGGGATTGTGGAGTGGGTTGGCAGAGTGTCTATTCTCAAAGCAATGTATCATTCCAAAGAGAATTTCCCTTATCTGAAGCAAGTAAACATTTAACCCAACAAAAATGTTCACGCTTTGCACAGTGTGACGCCTAAAGCAAAGAACTGCATTACCTTTAAAAAACGTCTTGATTATCATTAGGTCAAATAAGAAATTTAGAAACTGTCTGGCTGGTAAGTAAATCATGCAGTACTTGACAGATGCACCACAGTTACAAGCCTACAATTTCCACATCAATTATATATCTCAACGACCTCATGTTTTATTTACCCGTCAGTCATGATAAAGACTTATACTATTGAAAAATCTTATATCTTAGAAGAAGAGTAAGATACGAGAAGCTCAACTCAAGAATTAATCTGCAGTATCTGATATTGGTGGGGCTACGCTTGCCTACTATTTGGTGTAAAGCACTTCCTCAAAATTTCGCTACATCAACTGCCGTAAGAAACCATCTAAACACCATACTAGAAATAGCGGGGTCCAAAGTCCTTGTGTGCGCCTCCGTTAGCATCCAACACCTGTCGGACACCAGTAGGTACCATGAGAAGGTGGAGGTCGCACTGACTGTTCAACAAATTGCCTCACAGCCCTCTCAATAGACTGCTTAGTAAGATATCTCACAGCTCAAAAGTTAGTAACTGATGATCTTCGTTGGAAAGGTGATAGTGATAAGCCGGAACAACTGTCTTCTTCGCGATATGACAGTGTCACTAGCCGCCACATAGAACGGACAAAAGTAAATAAGTCGATATGAGCCCAAGGCCAAGGGATGGGCAGTCTAGCTACAATCGAATCAGATTAGAATGATGGGCTTTACAGTTACAAGTCTCCAATCTCCTCATCTAGTAAATACCTTAACAATCTTATGTCCTATTATCTATTCTCTTCAGTAATCACGTGTGTCCTTGGTGGATCAAGAAAATTTTTATAGGTGTGAGTATTATCCTGGAAGAAGAGCAACATTCGGGAAGCTCAATTTTAAATGAGCCTTCAGAATATGATACAAGCTTAACTCAGACGAAGGCTAAAGTTACAACTTATAGTCTCTACATCAATTATATACTTTAACTATCCAGTGATGAAGACTTATACCCTTAAAAAATCAAGAAAATTTCAATAGATGTAATTGATATCCTGGAAGGAAAGCAATATCTGAGCGATAACAATTCCAGGAGTTAATACGAGATACCCTAGTTGAAATATTTTCCGGATTGCACAATTTTTGAGACTAAATAGAAAGCTATAATATTTTTGAACCTTATCAATGCAGTAAAAAAAGTAATTTCCTCATGAAAATCATCAATACACAATATAACAATTGTAGCATCCTACCTGTAAGTTGCTTCTGAAATTCCTTTCAAAATTCAGCAATTGTAACGCTTTTTTTGGTAGTTATTGAATTGCCTATTAAATATTGTCCGTAAAGAGTTAACATCATGAATCGTAAAGTTGTATTCATATTTTAAGTTGATTCAACCATACCGAAATTGAAGAAACTAAAGAACTAAAACGGAAACAAAGTTGGACTTATAACTCAACCTACTTAAGAACTATTCAAATTTTATCATAATCTTAAAAAAACATTTCAATCTAATGTGGCTATATACTTACGAATTTTGCTAACCTTATTCTAGACTAACCTAATCCAATCGTACCAAACTTGAAAAAACATAAGAATAGACTCTATATTAATTAATTTTTCGAGTCTAAACTCATAAATCTTCGCAAATCCAAAAGACACTATTAACTTAGTAGTGATAAATCTTTCTAATTTCAGTAAGGATGAGAGAAAAAAGATCTTACCTAAAAATGTACCACTAAGTAAACGCCGACAACAATCAAGAATTAATTAAGTTTCTAACTTCATGCGGTTCTATAAAAAAATTTCAAGTCTTACTTTGGATTTATCAATCTTTCAAATCTAATTAAATTGTACTTATTTTTGAACTTTAATTTTAATAGACTTCACTATCACACTATCCTACCGACTACGCCAATTAACAATCTTTGCAAGCTAATAATCAAGGGAAAAAACTTTCTGTTGCTTTGACAGAATGGTTACGATACCAAAAAATAACCATAATTTTGTACACTCGGTTCAGTATTATACTCTACAGTCTCTAATGTAAAATGTTTCTAAGAGTATGAGTATTTTAATCTGGTGTTATGATATTACATTTGCTTTTATTTAGTTCCAAAATATTTACATTGCATCAGTATACTAAATTATCTATGTCCGTCTAAATTTCTTCACATACGTTAAAATATCTACTGAATTTGATTAATTTTAAATCACCACCACAGAATAAATATTCGTTAATTTTTTAAAAGCATTTCCAAACAGTAGAAATCAATTCAGTGTAAGTAGAAAAGGAATTGGACTACAAATAGATCCTTGTGGTACACCTGATGTTACATGTATCGACTTCAATGTAACGATATCTAGCTTCAACATTTGTATTTGAATGTTTATAATTATTTGTGGAAGGTAACTGAAAACTAATTTTTAATAAAGTTGTATATTCCTAATTATGTAACTTTGGAATCCTTTAAATGTCTTCTATTATTTATATAAATTTAACACATATTCTCATTATTCATTACAGATACTGCAAGATGTGAAGCGTACGACCGTTCAAACCCATCAAAAGAAACCCAAAACGTCACTGAGTGCCATCGAAATTATCCAAGACTGATCCTTGATGTTCACCTAGTACAGCATGGCCCTGAAACTCAAAAAGGACATAAAGAAGTCCTCCTACTACGTGTGGTTCCTCGGCGCCAAAGAGTCGAAGGGGCTGCGCGGCGTCGACTACATCCTTCCGGTCATCGAGAACCTCGAGGAGCGCGAAAAGGACATCGAGCCGTTCAAGGTCACGCTGCAGGTGTCCCACAAGGGGCTGAAGATCGTCCAGAACGTGCTGTCGCATTCGGGCAAGAACAAGCCGAAGAACGAGACGATAAAGCACTTCATACCGCACAACACGATCACATGCGTCCATCAGAAGGACGACATTATAGCCTGCATCTTGTTGCTGTTCAATCCGGTCACCAAGTGTCCGTTGCATGTGCACGCGTATAGGTGCGACAGTTTGGAGACGGCGTCGTTGCTGAAGGCGCAACTGCAGATGCTGATCGAGAGGCCTGACAATCAGAAGAAGTTCGCCGAAATCGAGAACCGATTGACGAGGCCGGTGAAGGAACAGAAGAAGTTCGATTCTTCAGTTGGGAGTGATACGGGGACGAGTACTAGGGAAAGTGAATCTAGTGAAGAAAGGTAAGAATTATTATGTTTACTCAACTATATCCTCTTAATTTATGTCCATAATTACAAACAAAAAAATAAACTTAACTTGTACTAATAATAATAAAAAAGTTTTTAATTAATCAAGTTTATCTTCACGTAACTCACAAAAATCAAAGTGTTTTAATATAGATGTCCACGTAGTTATGGTTATCCTTATGATTCTATGATTTTTTGTTTAGGTTTGGTAATGAAGGTACGCGAGTGGCGACGCTGTACGATTCGGTGGCGGCGGAATTAAGGGCGAAATTGAATAAGAACGACGTGCCCATCCTTCTACCTCCGAGGGATTACGATACGGTGCATCGGCAGAAAGGGAATTTGACGGGCATCGAGTTGCGCAGATGCCTGAATTCGAACATCGTCGGACAGAACGTCAAGGCGAGACGGATAGAGAGTAGTGGTGGTAGTTCGGGCATCGGGTCGGATCATGCCCCATCGCCGGATTCACCCGACGTTAACGATAGGTACCATGGATTGGATGGACACAGTACGAGTGGTAAGTTTGAAATTTAGTACAGTAATATTAATACTTTATGGTTTTGTACAACATTTTGAAAACTACTGATTAAAATAAAATTTTGGGTAGTGAAAGTTAAAGAATGTATATAAATAAAAAGCTGTTCTCGTCCAAAGCTTCCCTTAACTATTTTATCACCAAACCTTAAACTGTAAGGCGTTTCGGCTTAAAAATATACTTTATAAATCGAGATTTGATTATTTAGCATAGAGTTTACATAAATATTTAAATTAGAGATTTTAAAAGGAAATGAGTATATAAATTAAGCCGCGGGGACCTATTATGGACCCCTGTGGAACCATATCTTTAACATTTTTAATAATAGCATTTCAAACTCTTTGTAATATATACAAAACACACTAATTTTATTAATTTCTAGAGGATGAAATAAACTTGGTTAAATATTAGCAGTCTAATTAAAACCTAGCTGAACTGAACCGTGTAATGCACAATTTAACCGTCCGGTCACGCTGTGAGTTAATTAAACAAAATAATAACACATAATATTTTCGAGAATTCATCCTTAATTATCCAGCTTTACCGTAGTGCTTTATTACTCTTTCGACACTCGACTAATTCCGCGATTCGCGCTCCGCGAACTGTTGATAAACACCAATTTCATTTCACCGACAGAGAGGACGATTGCGATCGCGTGCTCTTCACAATCCACTTGTTATATAGAACCAGGATCCAGATTAAGATAACGCGTTTTCTTTCCATCGTTTTTCCGCTCGTTTTTTTTTACCTCTCTCCCTTTCTTTCATGGTCAATTTTGTTGATGGCAATTGTTTTCTCGGCAGCGTTTTCTTTCTGCGCATTAAGTGAAACAAATGGACGGAGGTAGAAAAAATAAAAGAAAACACAGTGTTTAGAAGAATCCGGCGTGAAATCGGAGGAAAGTGAGAATAAATGGAAAAGCAGCGTGAAAATGCCTATAAAAATCATTCTTGTTACAGAAAAAAATTACAACCAAACATGTTGTAGGTTGCTAGGTTTTAGTTTTATAGGGTTACATGTTGTAAATTTATGCAAACAAGTAGTCTATCAAAATTATATGTTTAAAATCAAGGATGTTTGAAAGAAAAAAGAAATCTAAAGAAATTTCTAGTGTCCTATCATCCAAAAACAGAAAACTATAGTAACTGAATTAGCGAAACAATTGTCGCGAACAGCAAAATAAATATTTGAAAGTGTTATCGTATTCCATTTACAGAAATTTACAAAAGTGATTAGAAAACTATAGATTAAGTTACTATTTTACATTCAAACTAGAGGCTTTAGAATAAGCTCTTAGATGAACAAACATTTAATTATTGTTGTCTTGTAAACAACAGCCTTGGACTTATTTTGATCTATTTTGGACATCATCAACATAGAGCAGTTGCAGGAATTTTCTTCGGAATTTTGAAACTAATGTATGGCTGGATTTTTCACAATGCCAACTGGTTTTTTTGTAGTTGAAAAAAGTTCCCAAAAGTTGGAGTTTTAATAATTCAGTGAAGGTTGAAACTGATCACTAATAAAAATCATATGTGTTATAACAAAATGTATTAATCTAACTGATTCAAAATTTTTTAATGGCCTAAAGCATCGATAGCAAAAAAGACTTTAATAGAATCGATCGTAAAACCAATATTTTTTTCTCTTCATCTATTTCATGGTCAATTTCTGAAGGAAAAAATCTCTACGATTAAGTCTCGTTAACAACCTTCTTTCTCTCTCTATTTTTTGTTTGTTTGCAATTCATTTTATTTCACCATCCATTTCACGGCCAATTTTGCCGAACGCCGAAACGATTCCCGCCTTTCTACTTTTACTTTAATTTTACGTAATTTTCGATGGGTGTGATTAGCGACAGGAAACGCGGAATACCACCGAAATTATCAATTATTTCCGCGTCGTGTAAAGAGAATTTCTAACTGTGCGGCGGTGTGATTCGTCTCGTAATTACAAGTCATTTGATATGCGACATGCCAACACAATTTCCGCGTTTGTTTCCCGGCGAAAGGGAAATTTTGTTGTCGTGTAGCTATAAATTAATTCATCTTAATAAGTTTGGAAAGCAATCAAAAAACCTTCAACTTATCAAATATAAATTGTAAAGTTATTTCTGGTTCAGTGTATAGTTTCTTTATACTCAAGGTGACATCTGTTGGCGAAAAATATTATTATTAATTTAAATATAAATTTTGCTTTATGATAATTAAATAATTCAATTTTTTTTTATTGAAACCTATGAACAAAATCGTATTTCATCCGTGTAATTCATAATTAATATTGATGATGAAAGGTGTCTCAAACGGAGAAGCAAATCAAGGCATGTTAATGGTGTAGAGGAAGTCGCGTGCGGTTTCTCCGACACATGCATAAACATGTTTAGTTTTTTTTTAAACCTCAGCGTTCCAATTTTTCCAGATTGCTCAATTTTCGTTCGGAATTCCGTATACTGTTAGCCGTACTCGTTGGTACACACCATTTTTTTCCATTTCTGAATACCGAAATGAGAAAAACAAAATCTCGTTACGGTGAATTTAATGGGTTTTTGCAATTGGATTTAATTAAACTCTTGATGATGGCCTTAAATTGATCTTATTTCATTGGAATGTAGTATCCGACTAATCTCATTATTTTGAATATTTTACTTGAATATTTTTAATGGATTACTTCATAGTAAAACTCATCTGAGCAACACTGATGAGGTCCAAAATAGATCGAAACCGGTCGGTGGTTATTATTCAAAATTTTATTTTGCCTTCAACATAAATTAATTTTAAGATATCCTGCAAAATGCAGAAGATTATTTGCAAATATCGAAAATCTGGAAATCAACAGTTTTAAAAAAAGGGGCCTCCTAATCAATGAACAAACTGAACTATCAAACCCCCCACTACATAAAATCTACACCCTACCATAGCACCAATAGTGTTATACATTCATAATTATAAGATTTCTAATTTCACTGTAAACTTTCATTCACCTGAAGAAAATCACAGAGTTATTCATAACCTTATTTAACAAATGAATTTGCAAATATATTAGATGATCCCAATGTGGCATTAGTGAATTATTTTGTTATGTTGATGAAAACAGGATTCATAAAGGCACTAAAACTTCAGTCAGGCGTAAATCAAAAGTTATATAAGCTAAAGAGTAAAGACGAAATACAGAAGATTAAAGACTAAATACAAAAGACTAAGAGTTGAAAACTGAATACTAAAGAGTATTCTTTAGTACTTAGTCCTTCGAAGTTAATCATTAGTATTCAGTTTTCAACTTTTAGTCTTTAATCTTTTGTATTTCGTCTTTAACTAGCCTTTAACTTAATTGAAGTTTTAGTGCCTTTATTAATTCTGCTTGCATCAACAAATCTAAAGACTAAACACCGAAAACTAAAAAATTAATACAAAAGTTTGAAGTCACTTAAAACTAGGGACTAAAAAAGTAAAACAGCAAAGGCTAAAGATTAAAATCTAAACACTACAGACTAAAGCTCATGACTATAAATTAATTCTATGGAATTAAGACTAGATATTAAGAATTAAAAAAAAAAATACTAAATTAACTACTAAAGATTACACAAATGGTTAAAGAGTAACAACTCAAGGCTAGAAACTAATCCAAACGATGTAACACGAAATATTCGACACTAAAAACTAAGAAACTAAAGACTAAACTTTAAAAACTAAATACTAAAGATTAGAAACCGAAGGCTAAAGATTAAAGACTAAACATTATTTCAACGGCTTAGCCTAGTATTAACATTTCAATTAATTTTACATTAAATTTTTTATACTGTTGAATGTAGAATAAATTAGGCCAATAAAACTTCAATTAATAAAACATGTTAAAATTCATAAATAGAACTTCAATCGACTTTAATGGAAAAGTATAGACTAAATACGAAAGATTAAAAACTAAATCTAAGTCTTAAAACTGAATATTAAACATGAATCACCCAGCATTAAAAACTAAAGACTAAAGAGTAATAACTAAAATATAGAATCTAAAGACTGAAGACTGAGTAGAGACTAAAAAGCTTGAAAAATGTACAGACTAAGGATTAAAGAGAAAAGTCTAAAGACTTAAGAGTGAACATTAAAGGTTAGAAATTAATCCTAAAGATTTCAGATTAAATATTAGGAATTAAAAACTAAAAAACCAAAGAATTAAAACTAACAACTAACGATTGACAACTGGAAGCTAAAAGGTAAATTTAAAGGTAAAATAGTGAAGACCAGAGAATAAAGGTTAAGAACTTATGACTAAATAATCAAGACTAGAGTCTAATCCTAACGATTTAAGACTATATATTGAGGACCCAAGACTAAGGATAAAAGTGTTAAGACAGAAAACTGAATAGTAAAGACTAACTACGAAGAACTAAATACTAAAGATTAAACTCTTAACACCGAAGAGTTTAAAAACTTAAGTCTAAAGACTAGCGACTAAAGACTAGAAAATAAAGACTAAATATTAATACCTAAAAACTAAATACTAAAAAAACTAGACTACAAAATAACAAAAAAATAATTTAGTCTTTAACCTTTAGTCTTCAATCGTTAGGACTAAAGATTAAAGATTAGAAGCTAAAGAGTGAAACAAAGAATAAAGGTTAACGATTTAAGATATTTAAATATTGAGAACTAAAGACTGAAACTTATAAACTAAAAACTAAAGGTTGAAGACTAAAAGCCAAAGAGTGAAGACAAAATAATAAAGGTTATGGAGTAACGACTAAGCCTAGAGACTAACCCTAACGATTTAAGACTGATGACTAAAGACTAAAGATTATAAAATAAATACAAAATACTTAAGACAAAAAACAGAGTACTACAGAGTAACTAGGAAGAACAAAATACCAAAGATTCAAAACTAAACACTTAAGACTAAAAAAAATACTAAAATCTAAAAGCTAAGGACTAGGTATTAAAAAATACGAAAATAAAACTTAGGACTAAAATCTAAAGTCTACAAACTGTAGAATAAAATCTACAGATTAAAGACTAAACACTCGAGGCTAGAAATTAATCCTACAGATTTATGACTTATTAGTAATAACTAAATACCAAAAATCTAAGGACTAAAAATTAACAATTAAAGTCTAAGAAGAAGTTTAAGTTTAAATATTCAAATATTCAAGACTAAATATTGCGGACTAAAGACTAATAAACTAAAAACTAACGCAAAAACTAAAGTAAAGACTAAAAACTAAACATTAAATTCTAAAGACTAAATACAAAATACTTAAGACTGAAAACTGAATACTAAAGACTAACTACAAAGAACTAGATACTAAAGACTAAAAACTAAACTCTGAAGACTACAAACTAATTACTAAAGACTAAAATTTAAAGTATAAATACTGAATATTGAAACTAAACAGTAAAAAGTAAAGACTTAGGACCAAAAACTGAAGTCTAAAAACTGCAGACAAAAGACTAAACATCTGAGATTAGAAATTAATGCAAGGGATTTAAGACTAAATATTAATAAGTTAAAACTAAATGCTAAAAACACTAAAGACTACAATTTAACAACTTTAACCTTTAGTATTCAGTCATTAGGACTAAAGTTTAAAGAGTGAAGATAAGGAAATAAAGGTTAAGGAGTAAGGACTAAACAATCAAGGCTAGAGACTAATCCTAACAATTTAATACTATATATTAAGGACTAAGGACTAAAAACTATAAATTAAAGACTACAGACTAAAGTAAAGACTGAAAACTTCAGAAACGACTGATAGCAAAAAACTAAATATGAAAGACTGAAAACTGAATACTAAAGACTTACTCCAAAGAACTAAATACTAAAGACTAAAAACTGAACACTAAACACTAAAACTAAAGACTAACGATTAAAAGTAATTCATAACACTGAAGATTAGAGACTAACAATAAAAAATAAACAAAAGTTAAAAGACTACAGAGTAAAGACTCTCAAGAATAAAAATTATTTCTAAGGATTTAAGATTTATAATTAAATACTAAATACTAAAAAACTAAAAACTACAAACAACTAAAAGTCTTTAACCTTTAGCTTTCAGTTATTAGGACTCACGATTAAAGACTAAAGGCTAAGAAGTGAAGACAGAAGAATAAGGGTTAACGATTTAAGGCTGTATATTGAGAACTAAAAACCAAAGACTAAAGACAAAATACAAAAGACTTAAGACTGAAAGGTAACTAAAGACTAACTACGAAGGACTGAATACTAAAAATAAAAGTCTTAAGACTGAATATTGGGGACTAAAAATTAAAAAAATAAAGACTTGCGATCAAAAACTAAAGTCTAAAGACTACAGACTAGACATTTAGGGCTAGAAAATTTTAGACTAAAAGAATATATACTAAAATACTGAAGATTACATATTAATAACTTAAGACTAAGTTACTGAAGTCTAAAGGTTAAAAACTAGAGGTTAAAGAGTAAAGATAATAAATAAGATTTAAGACTAAAATTAAGACTAAAGACTAAACCCTATTACCTAAAGACTAATAACTAAAGTATAAAAAGAAAAAAAGGACAATTTAAGAGAAAAAAATAAAGAGTAAGGAGTAAGGATTAAACATTCAAGGCTAGAGACCAATCCAAATAATTTAGCGCTATTTATTGAGTAATAAAGACTAAAAAGTAACTACGAAGAACTAAATACTAAAGACAAAAAACTAAACACAAACAAAGTCTTTAAACTGACGATTGGGGACTATAAAATCTAAAGACAGGGTCAAAAACTAAAGTCTAAAGACTACGGACTTTAAATTAAACATTTAAGACTAGAAATTAATGCTTAGGATTTAAGACTAAATGTTAACAACTTAAACTAAATTCTCAAAACACTAGTCTACAAACTAACAAGAATCTAAAGAATCTCGTTTTAACAGTTCGTCTTCAGTCATTAGAATTAGAGTTTAAAGACTAGAAACTAAAGAGTAAAGACAATAGACTAAAGACTACATACTAAAAACAAAAGAATATAGTCTTTAACCTTTAGTCTTCTGTCACTAGAAATAAAGTTTAAAGACCAGAGGCCCAAGCGAGAGGACAAAAAAATAAGTGATAACGATTTAAGACTAAAGTCTAAAACCTATAATCTAAAAACTAATTAAGGTTAAAATCGAAAGCGTGAAGATAAAGTCTTAACACTCAAGATTAAGGACTAATAATCAAAAATAAAGAAATAGAGCTTTAAACTAAAATCTAAAGACTGCAGACTAAAGACTAAACTCTCAAGATTAGAAATTATTTCTAAGGATTTAAGACGAAATATTTATAACTAAAAACTAAAAACCACAAAGTAACAACTAAAAGTCTAACTTTTAGTCTTTAGTCATTATGACTAACCGTTAAAGACTAAGGAGTGAAGATAAAAGAATAAGGGTTAACGATTTACGACTACATATTGAGGACTAAAGACTAAAAATAAAATGCAAAAAACTTAAGACTGAAAGACTAACTACGAAGAACTAAATGCCAAAGACTTAAAACTAAATACTGAATTCTAAAAACTAAATACTAAAGACTAAAAATTAAAGTCTTAAGAGTAAAGATAGGAGACTAAAAACGAAAAATAAAATCTTAGTACTAAAAACTAAAGTCTAAATACTAAAGACTACAGATTAAAGACTAAACACTTTAGATTAGAAATGAATGCCAAGGATTTTAGTCTAAATATTAATAACTAGAAACTAAAAATTACAAAGTAACAACTCAAAACTAAAGACTGAAGTCCAAGATTGAAGACTAGACGCTTTTTTGATTTTTTTTATTTGGCGCCATGTTATTCTTATTCACATGAATTTGTACTATGTCAATTTTATACTATCTTTTCCTGACGTGTATAAACTACTGTATTAACACAAATAAAATTATTATTATTATTATTATTATTAAAGAGTAAAGACAAAAGAAAGAAGGTAAAACTAAATATTGAGATCTAAAGTTTAAAATATAACCTAAAGACTAAAGTTAAAAGGCTAACATTTAAAGACTGAAGACAAAAGAATAAAGGATTAAGGGCTAAACATTCAAGGCTAAAGACCAATTCAAACAATTTAAGGATATTTATTGAGAAACAAAGACTAAAGATTAAAAAGTAACTACGAAGAACTTAAAAAACAAAAAACTAAACACTGAAGACAAAAAAACTAAAAATTAAAGTCTTAAGACCGATGATTCGGGACTAAAAAAACTAAAGACAGGTTCGAAAACTAAAGTCTAAAGACTACAGACTTTAAATTAAGCATTTAAAACTAAAAATTAATGCTTAGGATTTAAGGCTAAATGTTAACAACTTAAAACTAAATACTAAAAACACTAGTCTACAAACTAACAAGAATCTAAAGAATCTAGTTTTAACAGTTCGTCTTCAGTCATTAGAATTAGAGTTTAAAGACTAGAAACTAAAGAGTAGATACAATAGACTAAAGACTACATACTAACAACTAAAGAATATAGTCTTTAACCTTTAGTCTTCAGTCACTAGGAATAAAGTTTAAAGACCAGAGGCCCAAGCGAGAGGACAAAAAAAAATAAGTGATAACGATTTAAGATTTTAAAGTCTAAAACCTGTAATCTAAAAACTAATAAAGGTTAAAAGCGAAAGCGTAAAGATAAAATAACAAAGGTTGAGGAGTAAGGATTAAACAGTTGAGGACTAAAGTCTAAAACCTATAAACTAAACACTAATGACTCAAGACTAAAGACTAAAAGAAAAAGAGTAAATATAAAAGAATAAAGGTTAAGAAGTAAGGATTAAACAGTCAAGGCTAGGGATTAATCCTAACGACTTAAGTCTATATACTAAGGACTGAACTGTAAAAACAATAAAATAAATATTACAGACCAAAGTAAAGATTCAAAACAAGAGTACATTAAGGACTGATGACTAAAAATTAAAGACTAACTACAATAGACTTAAGACTGAAAACTGAATACTAAAGACTATCATATAAAGAACTAAGTGCTAAATACTAAAAACTGAACACTGAAAACTAAATAATAAAGAATGCAAATTAAAATCTTACAATTGAAGATTAGAAACTAACAATGAAAAATAAAGATATAGGACGTTATACTAAAATCTAAAGGCTACAAGACTAAACTTTCAATAAAAATTATATCTAAGGATTTACGACTAAATATTTATAACTAAAAACTAAATACAAAAAAAGTAAACACTACAAATTAACAACTAAAAGTCTTTAATCTGCAGTCTTCAGTCATTAGGACTAACGGTTATAGACTAGAAGCTATAAGAGGAGTGAAGACAAGAAGGGTTAACGATTTATTTTATACATTGAGGAGTAAAGACTAAAGATATAAATTATAAGAGACTTAAGACTGAAAGCTGAGTACTAAAAACTAACTACAAAGAACTAAATACTAAAACCTAAACACTGAAGATTAAAACCTAAATACTAAAAACAAAAAATTAAAGGGTTAACTCTGAAGATTACGGACTAAAAATAATAAGTTAAGACTTAGGACTAAAAACTATAGTCAAAATATTACAGACTAAAGACTAAACACTTAAACACTTAAGACTAGACATTAATGCCAAGAATTTTAGACTAAATATTAATAACTAAATACTAAAATATTAAGATTGCAAAGTAACAACTGAAGACTGAAGTCTTAGGTTAAAGACTAGAGGCTAAAGAGTGAAGACAAACGAATATTGAGGACTAAAGTGTAAAATTTATAACCTAAAGACTAATACCTAAAGACTAAAGTTTAAAGACTAAAAGCTAAAGAGTGAAAACAACTTCAGAGTAGTTGTTAAGTTCTGAAACTCTTTTTACATGTGTAAAAGTTATATTTTGACAATTGTAAAAAGGGGATTTCCGTAATAAATAAATAAATAAATAGAGACTAATCTTAACGATTTAAGACTTGAGGAATAAATATCAAAGACTACGAAGAACTAAATACTAAAGACAAAAAGCTAAATACTAAAGACTAAAAATTAAAGTCTTAGAACTGATGATTGAGGAGTAAAAAACAAAAAATGTAGACCGGATCAAAAAACTCAAGTTTCAAGTCTAAAAACTAAGAAGAATCTAAAAAATTTAGTCTTTACCAATTAGTCTTCAGTCATTAGAACTAGAAGTTAAAGAGTAAAGACAAAAGAATAAAGGTTCACGATTTAAGACTAAATATTAAGGTCTCGGGACTAAAACCTATAAACTAAATACTAATGACTGAAGACTGAAGCCTAAAAATTCAAGACTAAAAGGTATAGAGTGTAGAATATAAAATAAAGGATTAGAACTAACGACTAAACACTCAAAGCTAGAGACTAATCCTAAAGATTTAAAGCTATATTTAGAGACTTAAGTACAAAAGAATTAAGACCTAATAATAAGTACTACAAACTAACTACGAAGGACTAAGTACCAAACACTTGAAACTAAACACTGAAGACTAAAATCTTAATATTAAAGTCTTTAGGCTGGAGATCAGGTCTTAAAATATAAAAATATAATAAAGACTAAGGTCTACAGACCAAATACAAATTGCTCAAAAGACTAATGACTAAAGGTTAAAGACTAGAGGCTAAACAGTGAAGATAAAAGACTAAAGGTTATCGATTTATGACTAAAACCTATAAGCTGAAAGCTAATAACTGAAGACTAAATATTAAAAGTTATAGACCAAAGGCTAACGAGAGAATACAAAAGAATAAAGTTAATTAACCCTTTTATTAACATAATAATGTTTCATCACGGGTTAAGTGAGAAGTTAATTAATCGTAAAAGAATAAAGGTTAAAAAGTAACGAATAATTACTCAATGCCATAAACCAATCCTAATAAGTTAATATATTAACTCACTATTGATGATTTGATGCGTAGAGTGTTTTGAAAATTAAAACAATTCTAAGTTTTACAAGTGAAGTAAGGAATAAACTGAGTGTTATTTTTATAATATATTGAGGACTAAAGGGTTAAAGATGAACTACGATGAACTAGATACTAAAAGCCAAAAAAAACTCAACATTGAAGACTAAAAGCTAAATACTAAAAATTAAAGTCTTAAAATTGAAGATCAGGCACTAAAAATATAAAAATAAAGACTTTAGACTATAAACTAAAGTCTAAAGACTACTGACTTAAGGCCAAAACTCTCAAAACTAGAAATAAATCATAAGGATTTAAGGCTAAATATCAATAATCAAAAATTAAAGACTACAAACAGACAACTAAAGAATCTAGTCTTTAACCTTTAGTGTTCAGTCATTACGACTAAAGTTTAAAGGTTAGATGCTAAAAAGTGGATACAAAAGGATAAAGGTTAAGGAGTAACGACTAAACACTCAAGGCTAAAGATAGGGTTTGTTTAATAATTGTATCACAAGAGTATTGTTTAAACTAAAATTCAATCTAACCTATTTTAATTAAGACTACCCGCCCAGGAAATAGGGATTCCGCGGAAAATAAAACCACTCATATCTCTTAAACTTTATTCCATCCTTACATTCAGTGTTCCCCTTAAAATTTCACTGCTAACAACTACTAATAGCTACTCGATCCACCATTAGCTTCTTGACCATGTTCATTCTTCATTCTTTTGTTTTGCTCTTCTGTCTTCTTCCTTGTGGTAACTTATATACCACCGACAGCTACTCCTCTCCCACAGGTGCATATTACGTATCAGTTCTCTTCTTCTTCTCTCTTCTTTTTTTGGTACGTTCATACCTCGGTAGCTATTCGGTTCATCTGCATGCACGACTTACTTCTTTTACATTATTTCTTCTTCCACGTTCATGACCCTGGCGTCTGCTCAAACCACCACCTCAAGGCTAAAGGCTAATCCCAAAGATTTAAGATATTAAAAACTAAAGACAAAAGACTAACTACAAAGGATTAATTAAAAAAACAAATAACAGCCTTATCAATCCAGTATTCAAAAACTAAACACTAAATCCAAATACTAAAATCTCAAGGCTATAGATTAGGTACTAAAAATTTAAAAAAAATAAAGACTAAGGACTAAAATCTAAAGTCTAAAGACTAATCATTCAAGACTAGAAATTAATCCTAAGATTAAGGATTAATTATTAAGAACTAAAAGTAAAGACTACAAACTAACAACTAAAGTTTAATTGTAAATATCACTCTGTAGCTGGCCTCAGTGGCTGTTGGGTTGATAAATAAATAAATAAAGACTAATGACTAAAGGTTACAGATTAGAAGCTAAAGAGTGAAGACAAAAGAATAAAGGATAACGATTTTAGGCTAAATGTTGATAACTTAAAGTGAAGTAAACACTAAAGACTAATAACTGAAGGCTTGAACCTAAAGATTAATTCTAAGATGTGATACTAACAATAAAGGTTAAAAGGCTAAATTTAAAGATGACTGACTAAAGATCAAATACTATAAATATAAAACTTAGGCCTTAACACTAATCTAAATAAATCTAGGAAAATAGTACTGAAAGACCAAATACATGATGTTAGTACCCAAATTTTTTTGAAATTTAACTTAAAAGCCACATTTTTTAATATACACCTTTAATGTTTATTGAATTACTACTACTACGTCCATCTCTCGATATTATCTTCTGTAACATCTAATTTATTTTTTGGTCAAGTCGTTCTTGCCGTGTCGCATATCAAATTGCCCGTAATTTCATTACGAGCGAAGAAACGTTGATTATTTTAATGAACGCACTCGTCCACGAAGCGAAAAAAGCGCCCCGGAACGGGTTTGAACATTTTTTTTTTATTTCGTGCAATTCCAAGAGGAATCTAGTAAACTGTTTCGGTAATCAAGATGCACTAGCGTGACGCGAACGAGGAGACCCGTTTCTGCGTTTTCGGATAATCCCGAGGGGCAGAACGGTACTCTCTCACGCCCGGTGACCAAATCGACGCAACTATTTTGTTTTTCCTTCGTTTTGATCAAAAATCCTGACACGCGGGGTTCCTGCCAACCGACATGTTCTACCTACTGAACTCTGACACCTGACACGGTTCGTTTAGAAACGGTGCGGTGGTATTTGGGTCGCGGGGGTCGCCGGTGTCTGCGGCACGCGACCCGTCCGACGGATGGGACGGACACCCGAAATTTCGCCACCTGTCGGTGTGATCTGATTTATCGAGATTTTAGGGCGAGATCCGGTCACATCTCCGGATTCCTGCGCAGGTGAAACCCGCGGGCAGTAGGCCACGGTGCGGCGGGAATGCGGAACGGTGCTTCTCACTCGAATTCGTTTTCTCGGACGGCTTGTTTATAAGGAAACTTGAACAGACTGCTTAACAAAAAATATCGACACGATGCTCCAAAGTACTCACCCAAACAGAATTTAATAAAAAATCTTTGAAATGAAATTGTACTTTTGTTTCAGAGCATTAAATTTACTACAATCCATCCTTCTTCTATATTAGGAGTAGTGATTATCATCATTAATATTGTCCATATAGGAAAAATAGTACCAAATTTAAATTGTGTACCATTTTACAATCACATTGAAAAATATTTGTTTTCAAAACTTGCTTTATATTGAGAAAAAGAGACATGATAGAATAATAATTGTAGTTTTAAATTAGTAGTACAAGCTAACTATCATTTTTAAATAATAAATTATTGAGGTAACTTCATACAACTAACTATACTAATTATATTACATTATATTTTCAGATGATGATTGGAACGCTGAAAACGACACCCTTTACCTAATGGACACGGCACCAGTGTCCATTCACCGTTCGAATAAGGAAATCTCTGAGAGGGTGGTACCGGAAACGACAAACTCAAAATATGACTACAGAGCCGAGCAACGAAAACCCAGGCAGTTTGATCAAAAAATATCCCGGCAACACCTCGAGGAACACATTAAAAAGAAACTGGCCATGCGTATGGCGATGGAGGAGAAGAAGTACTACAAGGACGAAGACCTCGACAGGTACTCCCCTGAACAACGCTACACGGAGAAAAGGTATCCGCAAGAACGCTCGAGAAGCAACCGCTATCAGGACGAGGAGAAGTTCAATAGTTACGACAGGCGTGTGCCGAAATACGATGAAGAGTACGAGGATAGATACAGGCAGAAATCGCAAGAGGTTCCGATACCGAAAACGAGGCAGAAGTACGCGCACGAAGACACGGAGCGCGGACGGTATAAGGAGCAGCGGTACCATCACGAGGATGAGGTGGATGAGAGGTATAAGGGTAAATCTAGGTATAAGGAGTACGACGAGGATACGATGAAGAAGAGGAGCGTGGCTTCGCGACAGCGGACTCCCTCGCCGCGTTTCGAGGAGGTTAAGGTGTCCCCCAAGGATCGGTTTAAGGACGCTAAGGAGAAGTTTTTGTTGTTGGAGCGCGAGAGGTTGGAGCAGGAGGTAAAGGCGAGAAAGGAGAATTCGCCTAGTAAGGATAGAAGGTACTACTATCAGGAGCATGATGATGGGAAGAGGAGAGAGCAGCCGATTTCACCCGTGCATAAGGAGAAGCCGTTTATTAAGAGGCACGATAGTATGCTATATAATGAAAGGTAAGTTCCTACAAGAAAATTCTAAGTGATTATTAATAAAAAGTTTTATTCGCTAAAAAAAATCTTTAAAATATCACAAAATCAAATAAAAATAATTCTAAGCAGGCTTTGTCTATCACAAATAATTGGTCATCAAATTTAGGAAATCACACTTTAAGCACTTTAATTGCATCTTAGTTTTTTGTTTTTTCTCTGTGTTGTGTTTTAATTGTTTCTTTCTTGTTTTTAAATAAATCATAATTATAATAATAATAATTTATGCGAGTGACACAAAAATCTTACCTCAAAACTAAAACTACTATCTAATTTTTAAATAAGTCTTGCCAATTATGTTCTACTAGTCCAAGCCTGCAAAGAACATTAGATATGATCTTATTATTATGGTTTTTGTTTAATTAGCAGCGGATTTATCAATGCAAATGAGTTGTCTTTCTAAAGTTGATTGACATAGACCTTAGGTGAAAGTGGGGAATATTTTTCTAAAATTAGTATCCAATTTTATCGATTCTCTAGAATTTTTTTGATTTCCCTTTTTGAATTTAGAACTATACCATTTCTTTTCAAATTTATAAGAACGTTCTTCTCGAATTGTAGATTTTTTCTCCATTTCTAGTTTTATTTAATTGGAATTTTCCAGAAATAATTCTTATCATTTTACTTTATCATAATTTATGTTTTCTAAAATTTTTAGGATGTCTCAGCAAAAAATTTTGTGAATTATTTTTTAATATACCAAACAGTTCCAAAATTTTCCACTAGATATCTAGAATTGAAAAAATACAAATACTTATTTGAAAATGTCATCAACTTAACAAATGAAGAAGATAAAAAGAATTTCATAATTCATTTTCACTAGATTTTTTTTAAATCTTTAGCAATGTTTTTTTCAATTTGCAATAATTATATTTTAGAGTTCTAGAATCTTGAGCATTTCCTTTTTATTTGTTAAGAATATTCGAGCAATTTTTCTCATTCTCATGGTTTGCTTTACATTATCGAAAATTTCAACATCTTAGAGGGAATAAAGTAAAAGTTTTCTTGAAATTCGTATTCAACTTTGACAATTTCTCTTCAAATTTTCAAGAATTAACTTCTAGGCTTCTAGAATTTAAATATATTTTTTGTAGTAATTTTTCTATTTATATTTCGCTGAAGTTGGTATCCAATTTTATCAAATCCTCGGATTTTTTTTAGATTTTTTAGAAATCTTCAGCGATTTATCTTTCTATTTGTACTAAACTTCTTCTGAGGGTTTTAGAATAACAAATTCTAGAATTTCCTGTTTTTATTTGTTTAGAAATATCGAACAAGTTTTTTTTCTATTCTTCAATAATTGGTTAGCTCCATATTACCGACATTTTTAAGATATTTTATTTAGATTTGTGGAATTTTCCAGCATGTCGTGTTTTATTTTATGAAAAATTACTTAATAATTGTGAGAATTCTGTTCGAAGACTTTCCACCAACATGTTTTCATGTTTTCCAAATTTCCAGAATATTCCAGCAAATGTTTCTTCCAAATTTTTAGAATTTAAATGGTTAGGATAATTATCATTCCAAAATTTATTTCTACACACCTAGTAGGAAAAGAAGGGAATTTTTTTGATGTTAGTATTTATTTTATGAATTCTCTCAAAATTTCTAAAAGTTTTTAGAATTTTGTCAAAGTTTCCAGATTTTTAGAATAGTCTTCTAGGCTTCTATTTTTGTTTGGGACAACAATTTTTCTTTGAACTTTAACATTGTACATAACTCCTTGAGAATGACCAACTATCGAAACTAGTCGGAGAAATATAAAAATAGTGAAACATAACCAAGTGCTTAATCCTTTTATTAACATAAAAATGTTGCACCACAAGTTAAGTGAGAAGTTAATTAATCGTATGAGAGCTTTCACCTTTTTTTGCCTATTAATATTGAATATTTCTTTTTCTTTTAGACTTTTGGAATGTCCCAATTTTGTCAAAGTTTTCAAATTTATAGAATTATCTTCTAGGCTTCTATTTTTGTTAGGAACAACAATTTTTCTTTCACAATCATTGAAGAATTTTCACCAATTTTTGCCTAATAATATTAAAATTTTCTGTTTCTTTTAGACATTTGAAATTTCCCAGAATTTCTTGTTTATTTATCATTCAGAAATATCACTCACTATTTGCAAAATTGGTCTTTGAAGATTCTATTCTTTCAAAAATCTTTTTACAGAATTTTTTAGCAATTTCTACAAAATTTCTAAAACCGAAAAAGTACAAATACATATTTAAAAGTGTCATGTAACATTTTCGAAATTTTAAAGTGATTAATTATATTTATGTATGTATTTTTCTATTATTTTTTTAATAGATCTTGTAAAGTGAATAAACTAAACTAAACTATATATTTATATTTTCTATAATCAATTTTTCACATAACTTCTAGAAAAAAAGAAAGAGAACAAATTTCATGAAGTTCATTTTATTAATTGTCCAGGAAATTTCTAGATTTTTTTAGAAGTTCCTAAAAACCTTCCAATTTGCAAGAATTTTAATTTAGCCTCCGAACAATTTCTAGGATTTCCTTTTTTATAGACTAAAACTTTCCAGCAATGCAGTTTCCACTTTTCGAAATTTTCACCATTTTTTAAACAAAAACGTTTACTTTGTTGATATCACACTTTATTTTTAAGTGATAAAGTGTGATATCAACAAAGTAAACGTTTTTGTTTAATTTTCCAAAATGTATCACGAAGTTAACGCCTCAACCATTAACCAATTCACCATTTTTTGTTTTATATTATCGAAATGTTCCAATATTTCCAATTTACCAAGATTTTCTTTTAGAAGCTTTTATTCTCTTAGAATTTTCTAGACATATTTTTTTAATTTTCTAGAAACTTAAGGCTTTAGCATCAATAAATGATTTTTCAACCTGAATTTTTTAGATTTCTAGAAGTTCCCATTTTTAAATTTTTTTATCCAAATCAAATTTTCTACCAATTTTTTTTGCCAACTGTAAGAATTTTTTTTGAGAATTCTAGAACTTTCCACAAAGTTTTCTTTCAGATTTTCATAATTTTCCGTTCTAATTTCTAGAACTGAAAAAGGACAAATCTTGTTATCAATGTCCAAAATTTATTTTTATAAATCTTGTACCAATTCTTTATGTTTTGATTTTTTTTAAACTCCAATAACAAGAATTTTCTGTAAGGGATCTATTTTTTTTTTTAGAATTTTTAGTTTTAGATAACTGTCTACCATTTTGGCATTAAAAAACCTACCATGTTTCTAAAATTTTGGTATTTAATTTTGTTAATGATTTGTAAATTTTCAATTTCTCCTCTTAAGTTCTCGAAATCCCCGGAAGCATTTTTTAGCGTTCTAGAAGATTCTAATTCATTTAATTGGAATTTTCCACCAAAGTTTTTTTCCATTTTGAAAAAAAATACACCAATTTTTTCTTTGTTTCATATCGTTCTAAAAGATTCCAATGTGACTTCTTTTATTTCATTTGAATTTTCCATCAAAGTTGCTTTCTATTTTGAAAAAAACTATTTTTTTCTATTTTGTTTTGTTCTTCTTGCTTACAAACTATTTACAAAAGAATTTATAAATTAAAATTTTTCAGAAGTTGCACTACTAAAATTTTCTATCAAAATTTCTTTCCGAATTTTAGGATTTTCTAGTACTCTTTTTTCTTAATTTCTAGAACTGAAAAAGCTAAAATGTATATTGTAAAGTGCGATTTTTTTTTGAGGGTTCCGAAATTATTCATCAACATTTCTTCCAGAATTCCAAAATTTTTCTATACTTTTACTTCCAAACTGGAAAAGTAGAAATACATTTTTGAAAGAAACATTAATGTTTATGTTTATGTTTATTATACTTTAACTTCTTATCCAAAAAAATTCATATAGATATACAAAAATATTATAAAAAACATACAAAAATTTTGGATGGATGAAAGAAGTAATCAAAATAGTAATCTTTCCAGAATTTACTTTATTTAGGAAAAGAGGGAAACAAATCCTAAGGTTGGTATTTATCAATTATTTTGGAAATTTATATTTTACTTTGGAATTTTCTAAAAATGTTCAGCAATTGAAATTTCTTTAGTTTTTTCTAGAAATGTCTAGTTATTCTTGTTTTATTAAAAATCTCCATCAATTAGCTTTCTAAAATTTATTTTCACACGGCTTATAAAAAAAAATGAAGGTGATATTTAATTATAATATTTAATTTTTTAGTTTCTAAAAATCTCAATCACTTTCTCTTCCAATTTATAAAAAAATCAACTTTGCAGTAATTTTTCTTTCCATTTTTCGAGATTTTTTTTAACCATTTTTGCTTTATTTTTTATATTTTCCAAATTTTTAGAATTTTCACAACATTAAATTTTATATGATCAGAATTTTCTAGTAATTTTTTTCACCAATTGCAAGAATATTTCTTCCTTAAGAGTTCTAGATTTTTCACCAACATTTCTTCTTGAATTCTAAGATTTTCTTCTGGAGTTTAAATGTTTTAATTAATTCAGCAATTTTCTTTCAATTGTGCAAAAAGTTTTCCGTATTTTTTTAAATTTTCTGGCATGTTTTCTTCCAAATGTTTAGAATTTCTAAAATGTATTGTTTTACATAATCAGAATATTCAAGCATTTTTCTTAACAAATGCAAGAATTTTCTTTACGAGTCCTAAATTTTCTAATTCTAAAAATTTGACAGCCTTAACGTACTTTATTTTTGTTAAAAAAAATGGCTACTTTTTTTTAACAAAAAATCAAAGTGTAAAATTAAGGAGTCAATAAGAGAAATAGGAAATTTCTAGATTTTTTTTAGAAGTTTCTAAAAATCTTCCAATTTGCAAGAATTTAGCCTCTGAACAATTTCTAAAATTTCCTGTTTTTTTATTGTCTAAAACTTTCCAGCAATGTACTTTCCACTTTTCAAAATTTTCACCATTTTTTGCTTTATATTATCGAAATTTTCCAATATGTTCCAAGATTTTCTTTTAGTAGCTTTTATTCTCTTACAATTTTCTAGACATATTTTTTTAATTTTCTAGAAACTTAAGACTTGTCTTTAGCATCAATAAATTATTTTTCAACCTGAATTTTTCAGATTTCTAAAAGTTCTCATTTTTTAATTTTTTTATCCAAATCAAATTTTCTACCAAATTTTCTTGCCAACTATAAGAATTTTTTTTTGAGAATTCTAGAACTTTGCCCAAAGTTTTCTTTCAGATTTTAAGAATTTTCCGTTCTAATTTCTAGAACTGAAAAAGGACAAATCTTGTTATCAATGTCCAAAATTTATTTTTATAAATCTTTTACCAATTCTTGATTGTTTTGAACTCCAATAACATAAGAATTTTCTGCAAGGGATCTATTTTTTTTTAGAATTTTTAGTTTTAGATAACTGTCTACCATTTTGGCATTAAAAAATTTACCACGTTTCTAAAATTTTGGTATTTAATTTTGTTAATTATATTTGTAAATTTTCAATTTCTCTTCTCAAGTTCTCGAAATCCCCGGAAGCATTTTTTAGCGTTCTAGAAGATTCAAATTCATTTAATTGGAATTTTCCACCAAAATTTTTTTCCATTTTTAAAAAAATACACCAATTTTTTCTTTTTTTTTTCTAGCGTTCTAGAAGATTCCAATGTGGCTTCTTTTATTTGATTTGAATTTTCCACCAAAGTTGCTTTCCATTTTGAAAAAACAATGTTTTCTTTATTATTTTATTCTTTTTGCATACAAATTATTTACAAAAGAATACATAAATTAAAATTTTCTAGAAATGTTTCTTATCAATTGCAGTTCTAAAATTTTCTACCAAAATTTCTTTCAGAATTTCAGTATTTTCTAGTACTCTTTTTTTTCTTAATTTCTAAAACTGAAAAATTCCTTAATAACACGATCATAAGCCTCGCTGACGTTTTCAGAAATATAGAAGTAAACACTTTTGGACTTATAATTTATATAAAGACTGGGTGGATGTCTTTATTTTAGTGAAATTTGCAACATATAAATTACACTTCCATCGATGTTAGTCTCATGACTTTCTTTAAACAACAGCACAATTTTTTCTTAAAGTTTTGAAGGATAATTAAGTAGTATTGCAGTTAAAGATCAAACGTATATGTAGGGTGGGTGGGTGGCCACTATCCCCCACACCAATTTATAAAATATTCACCTCGATTTATTAAAAATAAAACTACATACACGCCAATATTTACAAATAATAATTTATAAATAATATTGACTTAAAAATATTTAATAATAGGAACTCTTTTAATTGTTTAATTACGTAATTATTTTTATAGACACTGCTTTTCATGAAAATCGTTGCGTATGGTATAGTAATTGGAGGGTGGGATAGTGGCCACCTTACATATACATTTAAAATTTGAAAATTTCCAGTCAAATGTTCTTATTTATTCTTCAATAACACGATCAAATTGTTATTTTTAGAAATATAAAAGAAAACACGTTTGAATTTGTAATTTTTATGCAGAGTGGGTGGGTATACTATTATACTTGGTCAAATTTAGGTATCTGTTTCTAAATAATATTAGCTTGGAAGCTACCCACCCACCCTATATGTATATATTACGCTTCCATCGAGATTATTAAAATAAATTTCATAATTCGTTACTCTAGCGTACTCTTAACCTATGTCAATAAATTCATTAATAGCCTAGCATATTCCTGACCTATCACAAAATAATATTAATTACCTTAACGTACTCTTGATTCATGCTAATAAATTATTTATTTCCCTATCGTACACTTGACCTATTCTAACAAATTTTCCATTGTCAAATATAATGATACGTAGTGTCAAATAATTCTCCCTTTTTAGGGCAAAACATGTCATATTTGGCAAAATATTTAATGAATCGTGATTTTTTGAGAATTCGGAAATTATTCTTCGACATTCTTCCAGAATTCTAACATTTTTTGTATTTTTCTTCCAAACTAAAAAGGTATAAATACATCATTGAAACTATCATTAATGAAACAACTTAATAAAATAATTATCTTTCCAGAATTTACTTTATTTAGGAAATGAGAGAAAAATATCCTAAGGTTGGTATTTATCAATTATTTTAGGAATTTTTATTTTATTTTCGAGATTTCTAAAAAATTGTTCAGCAATTGAATTTTCTTCAAGATTCTAGAATTGTCTAGTTTTTCTTGTTTGATTAAAAATCTCCAGCAATTATATTTCTAAAATTTATTTTCATGCGGCTCATAAGAAAAAGATGAAGGTGGCATTTAATTACAATAGATTAATTCTTTAAGTTTCTAAAAATCTTAATCACTTTCTATTTCAATGAGCAATCAAGCATTTTTTTCCATTTTTCGAAAACTTTTAACTACTTTTGCCTTATTTTTATATTTTCCCAACATTTAATTTTATGATTTGTAAATGAGACACAATAACTTTGCTTTACCACTTTATTTTAAACAATTTCAGTGACTATAGTTTCGAATATAAGCTATTATTTAATTTTATATAATCAGAATTTACAGGCAATTTTCTCACCAATTGCGAGAATTTTGCTAAGAGTTCTACATTTTTTACCAACATTTCTTTCAGAATTCTAAGATTTTCTTCTAGATTTAATTGGTTGAATTTTTTCAGCAATGTTCTTTTAGTTTTGCAAATTTTTCCATAATTTTTTCTTTATATTTATATTTTCTGGCATGTTTCCTTCCAAATTTTTAATATTTCTAACATTTATTGTTTTATATAATCAGAAACTTCCAATATATTTCTTAACAATTGCAAGAATTTTCTTACAGGCTCTAAATTTTCCATCAACTAAAAATTCTAAGATTTACCAACATTATTTTCCAAATATCTAGAATTAAAAAATATAAAGAAATATACAAGTTTTATTATTGTAACAGCTTATTAACATAATTAACTTTTCATTTTCTTCTAATTCTAAAAATTTGGAAGGAAGTTGCTTAAAAATCCAAAAAATCTAGAAAAATTCAAAAGAATTCATCAACTTTCGAATTTGTTCTAGAATTGTTGGGTTTTTAAGCAACTTACTTCAAAATTTTTAGAATTGGAAAAATACAAATAGTGATTTCAGTGTCATTAGTGTAAAAACTTATTAAGATTGTTATCTTTCCAAAACTTATTTTCACACACCCTATAGAAAAAAGGAAAAAATTTCATTAAATTGGTATTTAATTTTTTTCAATTCTCTCGGAAATTTGTTAATTCGAAATGTTTTAATTTACAAGAATGTTGTATTGAATGTTTCAATTTCTCAAAATTTCTTGATTTGGAATATTCCAAGAATATTTAATAATAATGATAATAATAATAATTTGTTTATTTTCAGTAAGAACACAATACATTTGTAGATGAGTCAAAGTGCAAATTGAAATTAAGGAAATATTCTTTCTATTATTAAAGAATTTTCCAATTTTTATGAAATTGTTATTTAACTTTTCTTAATTCTCTCGGAAATTTGTTTATTCGAAATGTTTTAATTTGCAAGAATGTTGTATTGAATATTTATAACTTCTCAGGATTTCTTTGTTTCGAATATTCTACCAATATTTCTTTCTATTATTAAAGAATTTTCCACTATTTTTTGCTTTATTTAATCAGAATTTTTCAACATATTTTCTTCTGTATTTCTAGAATTTTTCAGAATGATTGTTTGATTTAATCAAGATTTTATAACATTTCCTCTTACTAAATTCGTAAATTTTATTCCAGAATTTTTCAATATCTCGTCCTTTTTCTTGTTTGGAACTTTCCAATATATTTTTATATTGACATAATTTACATTATATATTTTTGTTCTCATGAAGTTTTCTTTAAGTTTTCTAGAATTTGTCGACATTTTTACTTAATTTTATTAAAATTTTTCACTTTTATTATTTCTGATAGTTTCTATGGAAACGAAATTGCCAGAAAAATATAGAACCTTTAATAAATCTAGGAATCTAAAAGAGAAAAGAACGATTAAGAATTTTTTAGAAACCTTCAAGGTAATTCCCGCAATTCTAAATAAAAATTGTTCAAAAATTCTCATAAGATACAGAAACAAACCGTGAAAATGGTTTTTTGACAGGAAATTTTCTGAAAATTTTAGTAAACTTTAAACGAAATTTTTGAATCTTTTGTAATTATGACGTGTGTAAATTTATTTGTTTAGCACAAATAAAGTTATTATTATTATTATTATTAATTGTTGGAAATCTGCACAAAAAAATATTCTAGGAATCTTGTAGAATAAACAAACAGTAAAAGAATATTGAAAATATCTTTAATAATATGGAAAAATAGTTAAAATTGCTAGAGAAATATAAAACCCTTAAAAGCATGTAGAAATCTAGAAGAGATAATAGTTGAACGTTTTAGACACTCTAGAAAGTTTTAAACGAGGAAAATTTTTGTAATCCGATAAAGAAGTAAATATTTAAAAAAAATATGAAGAATTTTTGGAATATTTTTATAGTTAGGAAAGAAAAATGTTAGAAGATTATAGGTATTTGGAAGAAATATGTTGAGACATTTTAGAAACTTTATTGAAAGATGAGAATACCACTCAGTTTATTATTAATAAGCAAGTGAATTTATTATTATTATCAATAAACAAGTGAAGTAAGGAATAAACTAATTAATAAAGAGAATGGTTGCGACCGTTCAATTCAGTGTAATAAACTAATTGTTATTTTCATCTTCATCTTCAAAAACACTTTACGTAAACTCAAATCACCAATAGTGAAGCTTTTCTGTGAAATTCTTAAGTGAAAAAAAATGGAAACAAAATTCTGAATTTTTATTTAGAAAAAAAAAATCTAGAGCCTTTTAAGAAAATTTTAATAACCTAGAAAAAAAATTGGCCAATATTTTTTAAAACGAAGAATTGAAAGTATAAAAGTATGGAATATTTAAGGGAAATTGGTGTAAAATGTTAGAAGCCTTTAAAAAAGATGTAGAATGTGTTAAATATTTGGAAGAAATTTTTCTGTAGAATTTTTGAAACCTTGAAAACAATTCCCGCAATTCGAAAGAAAAGTTGTTGGTGATTTATCAAATAAAGCAACAAATGGTAAAAATTGTCTTGAAATTATCTGAAAATTGGAAAAGAAATTGCTAGAAATTTTCTATATAATAAATAATAAAGAGTAAACAAATCTTGGAAAATATCTTTTCTTAGTAATCCGGAAAAACAGTAGAACTCTTCAAGAAATTTTTAGAGTTCTGTAAAGAAAATGCTGCAAATCTTTTCTTTTTCTTAATAAATTCTAAAATTCTCGAAATAATACTAGCAATTTTGAGTTCTATGGAAACTAAATTGCTCGAAAAGTATAGAACTCTTGAAAAATCTAGGAATCAAGTGAAGACAGTGTTGGAAAATTTTAAGAGTCGAAGAAAATTCTCACAATTTGTAAGTAAAATTGTTTGAAAATTAATAAATTTTCTATATATGGTAAAAAAAAAACAAATTGAAACAAAAGGAAACAAAAATCTGAAATTTTATTATTTAGAAAAAATATTTCTGTAAAATTCTAGAGCCTTTTAAGAAAATTCTAATAACCTTTCTAAAAAATTGACGACAAATAATAAATGAAAGAAAATTTGGAATATTTTAATAAGTAGGAAAGAAAAAATGTTAGATTTTAGATATTTAGAAAAAATGTTGAGAAATTTTAGAAACTGAAAATTTTAAAATTACTTTTTTTAACCATTTCTTCGCCCGAAGAAGTCTCGCTAAACTGTGACTTCATCGGGCGAAACAATTGTTGCGTATTTAAATCAATAAAAAGCGATTTGAAAATTTAAGTGTTGTTTTTACATTAACAATTAAACAAGTGAATTTGAATTTTCAATGTATAACAGCCTCATCACTTAACGTACTTTATTTTTGTTAACAAAATGACCATTTTTTTAAAAAACAAAAAATCAAAGTGTAAAAGTAAGGAGTCTATAAGAGAAATTGATGTAAAATATTGGAAATCTTAAAATAAAATTCTAGAAAGTTTTAATTTGAAAAAGAGGAAGTCTGTCTTGAAAATTTTAATGATTTGGAAAGAAAAAATATTATGGCTTTAAAAAAAGTTCTAGGAATCTAAAAAACATAATAATAGCCCATTAATTTTAAAAATGTTAGAGAAACTTTTCTGTAAAATTCTAAAACACCGTACTTAATAAAGGTTTCAGCAAATTCTATAAAAGAACTTTAGAAATCAATCCAAAGAAATTCAAAAGGAAAATTGTTTAAAAATTACCATTCAAAGGGTGAAATTTGTCTGTTGGCAAAAAATATTATTGTTGTCTACCATCTATCTTTCTGCACGCCATAATTTTCTAACAATTTTTCTTCGAAATTTCTAAAACTGGAAAAGTACAAGTATTTAAAAGTGCTATCAATGTAACAACAGATTTTTTTTTCTTCGAAATTTCTAAAACTGGAAAAGTACAAGTATTTAAAAGTGCTATCAATGTAACAACAGATTTTTATTCAAAGCTAATTTTGTTACACTTTAAAAGTAAAAAGGGAAAGTTCTCCTGAAGATTTGGATTCTTTCTTTCAAAATTTTGGTTTGTACAAAGATTCTATAACTTCCCAGCAATTTTTATTTTATTCATTTAGAAGTTTCTAGCAATTTTCTTCTCATTTTTGGAACATGTTTCACCATTTTTATATTTTGCAACATTCTTTATTGTAAATTTACAGAATTATATTATATAAATGTAATAACTTAATAAGATTACAATCTTTCCAAAATTGATTTTCGTACTACTCATAATAAAGAAGTAAAAATATTCCTAAAGTTGGTATTCAACATTATCATTCCGTTTGGGATTTACTAAATTTTTGAACATTCTTCAAAGTTTCCAGCAGTTTGTCCTCCAATTTTTAAAGTTATTGTTTAATATTTATATTCTTCAACATGTGTCCTTTTAAATTTTCAGAACTTTCCAGCATTTCTTGTTTTTCTCTAAATATTCTTGAATCCACCAGACCTCTTAGATTTTCCATAATTTTTTTCCAACTTACAAAAATGTATAAACACATGCATATTTCAATATTATTAATGTAACAATCTTTCTAAAATTAATTTTCACATCCATTATTAAAACAAGAGTTTTTGTATCGTTGATCTTCATTTTGACTAATTTTTTTTTTCCGGAATTTATTAGATATTTAATTCAAAATTTTTAGAAATCTTCAACAACTATTGCGAAGAAGAAGTTTCTTGGGGGTTTTAAACCTTTCTTTTCAATAGATTCTGCCAAATAAGAATTAGACGCACGCTTTACTATTCCTTCCTAATCTTATAAGTCGTTCCTCAAGGTTCTCCCTTATCCCCGCTTCTGAACAATAAATTTTGCCGTTCAATTCAATTCAATTTATTAGTGCCAATAAACATACAGTTTTACACATGTCAAATAAAAAAAAGAATTGCTCTAAAAATATCGTAAGAGGCTCATCTTAATAATTTTGAGCTTAGATAAAAGAGGTGATAATTTTCCACCAACTTTCTTACAAAATTTCCAGTATATTTCAGCAAATGTTTCTTTCAAATTTCTAGAATTTTAAAAGTTTTAATTATCATTCTAAAAATTTTTTACACGCTTAGTAGAGAAAAGAGAGGGAGAATTATTTTTCTGAAGTTAGTATTTATTTTCATTCTCAATTTTAGAATTTTGTAAGATTAAATATTTCTGTTTCTTTTAGACTTTTGGAAATACCCAGATTTTCTTGTTTATTTTATTAAATTTTTCAGACATATCTCTTACTATTTGCCAAAATCGTCTAAAGGTTCTACTCTTTCCAAAACTCTTTTTACAAAATTCCATAATTTTCAAGCAATTTCTACCTGATTTCTTTTGTTTTGTTTAGAACAGCAATTTTTCTTTCAATTATTTATTCAAGAATTTTTACCGTTTTTTGCCTAATAATATTGAATTTTTCTGTTTTAGACTTTTGGAATTTCCCAGATTTTCTTGATTATTTTATTAAATTTTTCAGATATATCTCTTACTATTTGCAAACATGGTTTTTGAAGGTTCTACGCTTTCCAAAACTCTTTTTACAGAATTCCATAAATTTTTAGCAGTTTCTACAAAATTTCTAAAACCGAAAAAGTATAAATACATATTTAAAAGTGTCATTTATAAAAATAATTTTTCTATAATCAATCAAAGAAAGAATATTTTCATGCGGTTAATTTTATTAATTCTCTAAGTAATATCTAGATTTTCTAAAAAATCTTCCCATTTTGATTTAGCCTCCGAACATTTTCTAAGATTTTCTGTTTTTTTTTATTGTTTAAAACTTTCTAGCAATTCACTTTTTGAAATTTTCACCATTTTTTGATTTATATTTTCTTCTACTTTTCTAGATATTTTATTTTGTAATTTTCTAGAAATGTAAGTCTTGTCATTTGGCATCAATTAATGATTTGATTTAATTTGAATAGAAATATCTAGCAATTTATCTTGTAATTTGCAAGAAATATCTTCTTCAAAAATATACAAATTTTCCAGCATTTCTTATTTTATTTAATTAGAACTTTCCAACATATTTCTTACCTTTTTTAAATAATTTTGCATGGGAATTTTCTAATATACTTCTTGTTTTATTTTATAAAAAAAAAGCGGTTAATCATTTGCTAATTGCGAAAATTATTTTTAAAATTCTGAAATTTTCCAAAATTCATCCAGAAATGTTTTTTTTTTCAAATTTCAAGGACTGAAAATGTACACATGTTTGAAAGCGCCATCAGTGTAACAACTTAATAAATTATAATCTGTCCGATATTTTTCACACGCCTTAGAGGGAATGCAAAGAAAAATTTAGTATTTAATTTTAGAAATTCTCTTTCATTTTTTTTTTTTGGAGTTTACAAAAATCTCAAGCAATTTCTCTAAAAATTTGGAAAAAATTCTTGAAGAATTCTTGAATTTATAAAACAAACATCAATTGATGAATTGTTTGGGCACTTAGGCGTTGTAAATACATTTTCAATATTAGGTTAACGAGAATATCTGATTTTCAAATTTGATTTATTTTAAACACTACATATATTTTACCACAGTGTGTCGACATTGTCGTTATAATAAAATTTAAAAAAACAGTTTTTTTGTTTTCTTAATTTTTTCAATAATTTTTCACCATTTTTTGCTTAATTTTTTTCATATTCCTTCAGATTTCTAGAATATCCTAGGATTATCTGGATTATTTTATCATTTTTTTGTAATTTATTTGCCAATTATGACGATGAACTTTAAAGGTTTGTTCCAAAATTCTAGGATATTCTACCAAATTTTCCTCAAAATTTCTAGATCTGGAAAACTACAATTACATATTTGTAAGTGTCATTAATGTAATAACTAAATGACATAATTTTTCTTCCGAAAATATTTTCCTTAAATTTGTATTACATTTAGTTTATTATCTCGGAAATTTTCTAGAATTTTTCATCATTTCTTCGTTCAAAGAAAATTCCATCATTTTTTGCTTATTGTTATTTTCCAACATATTTTATTTAGATTTTTAGATAATCCTGTTTTATTTTATCAGAATCTTTCAGCAATTTATTTTGCTGATTGCGAGAATTAGTATTTCACTTATAGTCTTTCGGAATTTTACAAATAAAATTTTTCGTTCAAGTTTCAAGAAATCTCCTTTAATTTATCGCAATTTTGAAGAATATTCTTGAAATTACGTTAACAAGAAAATGATTTTTTTTATATATCTTCTTCAGATTTCTAATAATTTTCATAATTTTTTAGCAATGTTCCAGAATTTTAATTAAGGATCAAAAATTTCATATCCTTAATTAAAATTCTGGAACATTGCTAAAAAATTCTGAAAATTTTTAGAAATCTGAAGAAGATATATAAAAAAAATCATTTTCTTGTTAACGAAATTTCAAGAATATTCTTCCAGAAATCTTAAAATTTTCAAATACCTTTTCTTACAAATTTTTAGAATTAAAGAAGAGGTATACATACATATTTCGGTGTCTTTAATGTAACAACTTAATAAGATTCCAAAATTTATTTTCACGCACCTTAAGGAAAAAAGGAAACATTTTTGTGAAGTTTGTACACAATTTTATCAATTCTATCGGAGTTTTTTTGACTTTTAATACGAATTTTTGAGAAATCTGAAGCAATCTTACTTCTAATTTGTAAGAACGTTGTTCTAGATTTTAAGAAATTAACGGGATTTATTGTTTTATTCAATTGGAATATTCCAGCACCGTTTTTTTATTTTTGAATAAATTTCCACTATTTTTGCTTTGCTTTTATCTAATCGTTTTTTTTTCAACATATTTTCTTCTATGCTTCTAGAATGTTTCAATATTAACTGTTTTATTTTATCGGGATTTTCATACCAATTATGTATTTTTTAAGGGACCTAAAATTCTTTAAAAATTCTAAATATGCATTTTTCCAAATGTAGAATTAAAAAAAGGACAAATACACATTTAAAATATATTCAATGTAACAACACTTTTTTTTTCTACATTTAATTGTTTTGCATTTTATAAGTAAAAAAAAAGGAAAATTCTACTGAAGTTTTGAATCTTTAGATTTTTCGTTACGAAATTTCTAACACTCTCCATTTCTTTAATGCTAAAACTTAATAGAAATTATTGTTTTATTCCATTAGAAGTTTCCATTAATATTTTCACTATTTTTTTATATTTTGCAACATGTTTTCTTCCAAATTTATAGAATTTTCCAGCATTTCTTGTTTTATTTCCTTAGAATTTCATTTTCTCTTACCAATTGCAACTTTACTGATGTTTCTAGAATATTTCAACAATTCTGGTTCCTTTTTATGTATTTATTTATTTTATTTATTTATTTACGAATAAAACATTTACAATTTTTTTGATTTGGATTCTCATCATATTTTTTTTTAGATTTCTAATATTAATATTTTTAACCAAATTTTCTACCATTTTCACACTTTTCTCCTTCGATGGTTCAAGTAACTTTCCTGAAATTTTTCTAGTAGCAAATTTTTAGAACTGAAAAAATACAATCATCATATTTTTTTTCAGATTTCCAATAATAATATTTTTAACCAAATTTTCTACCATTTTCATACTTTTCTTCTTCGATGGTTCAAGATTTTCTAGAACTTTAGAACTTTCCTGAAGTTTTTCTAGTAGCAAATTTTTAGAACTGAAAAAATACAATCTCATCATATTTTTTTTTTTTGATTTCCAATATTAATATTTTTAACGAAAATTTTCTACCATTTTCACACTTTTCTCCTTCGATGGTTCAAGATTTTCTAGAACTTTAGAACTTTCCTGAAGATTTTCTAGTAGCAAATTTTTAGAACTGACAAAATACAATTTAAAAAAGAAAATGTAACAACTCAACAAGATTATAATCTTTCCAAAATATTTCCGCATACCATATATGAAAAAATTGTCCTGAAACTTCAATTTTATTAATTCTGTTGCAATTTTATACATTTCTTTCAAATCAATAATTTTCTTCTAAGGATTTTAAATCAAATCATATTTTTTTTTATTTTTTGATGTTTTAGAAGTTTCCAGCGTCTTCTCGTATAATTTGGAAGACTTTTAGCTTTCGAAATTTTGGCTTCTTAGTTGATTTGATTAAAAGTTTTTAGAATATATTCACTTGATAAATTGGATTATAAAAAGTACCAGAATTCCTAATTTAGAAATGAACTGGAAAAATACAAATATTTATCTTTAATTAATTTTTCACTTGACCCGTGGTGAAACATGTTTGAACTATTTTGATTAGAACTAAAACAGTTGGTTTGTTTTTGTCGAAACTAATCGAAGAAGAAATAATAAATTTTTTTGTGAAATAAACCAAGTGTTTTTAATTCTAATCAAAATAGTACAAATAATTAAACGTGTTATCAATATAAAAACACATTTTCTTTCTAAAAATTATTTTGTTGTATGTAGATAAGAGAAGTTTCCCCTTCCAAAAGTTATTTTCTTTCATTTTTACCTTTAAGAGTAAAGGAAATAGTTTTGAAATTTTCTAGAATTTTTCATACTCGTTATGAGAAAGATGTGAAAATACTTTTAAAGTTGGTATATTGTCAATTTATATGGAATTTTCTAAATTTTTGAGTTCTTAAAATGTCAAGCAGTATTTATTATAATTCAGTGATTCTTATCTAAATTAATTGTAAATTTCCAGCAATTTTTCCGATAATTTTTACTGTTTTTACATGTTTTCTTTTAAATATTTAGAATTTTTTAGCATATCTTCCAGCAATATATTTTACTAATTTTGAGAATTTTCTCTAAAGCTTCTTGAATTTTTCACCAACATTTCTTCCAGAACTCTTGAATTTGCATTTTTTTGTGAATTACTAAAATTAAAAAAATATAAATACATATGTATTTTCAATATCATTACTGTAATAACCTGAAATAATTATCATTCTAAAATTAATTTTCACATTTATTATTAAAAAAATGAGTATTTTTAATGTTAATATTCATTTTATTTTTTGACCAATTCTCTCGGTATTTAGTAGATTAACAACTATAGCAAAGAAGTTTCTTGTGTGGTTTTGAACCTTAATTTATAATAAATAAGAATTAGTCAAATACTTTCCTATTTCTTTCTAATATTTCAAGAAGTCCCTCAAGGTTCTCCCTTATCCCCGCTCCTATACAACATATTTTGCCATGATATTAATAATCTCTAGTTCAACCCTTCGCAGTTACCCTTACTTTTCGCTTATGACACCGACCTTATTATCTTTCAAATTGCTCAACAATATCCTCCTTCGACTCCATCCATCGTTTCTTGTTTTATTTGATTGAAAATTTCCAGCAATGATTCTTCACGTTGTTTTTTGCTTTCATATTAGAATGTTTTCCCCTATTTTTTACGTTCTTTTTTATTGTATTTTATGTCGACACTACCGCGGCAAAAAAACATTTCCAAACATGCATGTTTTTTCTCTTCGTCTAAATGTCTTCTGAAGGTTGTAAAGATACAACCTATATATTAAAGACTTATATAGTTAATTAATTTCTCATCAAAATCGTGGTGAAACAATTTTGAAAGTACTTGATTGATATTTTTAAGTAGTAACATTTTAGTCAATCAAGTTATTAAGGACTTAGTTTTATGTTGCCAAATTTTGAGATTATGCTTTGAATGTGTAATTTTTTTTGCAATTTTTATTTTTAGATATTACGAAGAAGACACAAGGGAGAGGTACTTCGAACCGACACCAAAACCGGCCCCGCGCTCCATCAACCAAGAGGAGGTGAGGTACCGCAGCAAGGACGTGCCATTGGAGCGCTACCGGAACGAGAAATACGACCCGAAGCGGCGTTCCATGTTCAACCTGTCGGTGGACGACCATAAGAAGAACTCGCAGGAAATCGCCAAGGAGCTGAAGCGGAGATCGTACCTCGAACAGAGTTACCCGCCACCTAGCGACGATTACTACAACGAAGACAAGCACAATCTCGAGTACAACGGATTTTCAAAATCGAGCGTAGATTTGGACCAGATGGCGAAGTATGATCCCAAATACGTTAAGAATAAGCAAACAAACTCCAACTATAGAAACAGTTACGCCGAACCTAAGTACCGACAGGATAAAGGCGGAAGAAAATTTGAGATGCTGCACCGGACCAATAGCTCCTTATCAAATAACGGAAGAGTCGGTATTGCCAGCATACATCCGTATTGATGTAATATTGCTCAAGTAAATAGGTATATATCAAGTGAATATATATATTTATTTTACCACCGCACTGCCAAAATTAAACGCCCTCACCTACCACGTCCAAACTTGATTGAGTCAGAAGACTTCGGTAGGATTTATTAAATCGCATTTAAAAATTACTGTACGAGATGAAAACGTTTATAAAACCATATTATTTAAATTATATAGATTAAATTTATATATTTCTAATTAGGTTAAAATGTGTGCATTTTTTTGGACTAGTCTTATAATATAAAACTGATGGTTATTAAAAATGCAGGCATTTATAAATTCCATACGTTAAAATATTTCTCCGTTTCAATTCGATGTCTTACGTTCGAAAATAAGCTGCAAATAAAAATTTAAATTTAAACAATTAATTAATAATTTAAAAAATTGAAATTTAACACTTTTATGTTTTATAAAAAAAATCTTAAAACGTAATTAAGTGTTTTAAACTCTTGAGTTACTTCCGTAATACTTTTAGAAAACTCAAAATAAATAAAACAACTAAGTGATACCAACAAAGTTAATTGTTTTAATTGTATCACTTCTTTAGTGATTGTAATGATACCAACAAAGTTAATTTATTAGTTGTATTTATTTTGTATTATCAAAACGTATTACGAAGTGAAAACCTCCACAATTTCTTATTTTTAGAAATCGTCTTAATTTAACCAGACCCATATTAAATAATATCTTTTAAAAGTTGTACGTTTTAATAATTGATTTTATATTCGATTAAATTATACTGCAATCGTATTAGAAAAAATAAAAATTATCAATTTTAAATTAATTAATTACGTTTTTCATATAAGCTTGTTGCTAATTAATTTTTATAACATACGAAAACCGCGGTTAATGTTTAAAATATCAATATCAACTTAACTGATACATTTTATAATTTTGATATCAACATATTAAACCTCAATAAGATAAGCTCATCAAATTAATCCTCTACACAAAAGAGAATTTCATTCTTTAAATTTTAAATACGATTAAACACAACAACTTTATTCTACCACTGTATTTATAAAATTATAAATATTAACAGTTCATAGTTAGTTATTACTAAACTTAAAATTTAATAATGACTATCTATTAGTTGAAATTATATACACTTAAAATTTTATAAACACATTAATTAAACAAAGTTATAGTGTTTAATTTAATGATCTAACTATAATCGCAACTGTTTTCGAAGTGTAAGTCGAGTCGTTTTTAAGAAACATTCATCGTCTTGTCTTGTTGTTAATTGTGCCGTTTTAGATTATTATTATTATTATTACTATGATTAATATTTTATTTTAACACTTGTTGTAGTCTTGTATATATTTTATTATTATTATTATTATTTTGAATTGTATTTACGTTTATTATTTGAAGCTCTTGTCTCTAATCACTGTCAGAATTAATCTTATTTAAATAGACCCTTAAGTATTTTTTTTTATCGTATCCTTTGGGAACAAAGGCATGTATGCGTACGAGCGTGGCAATGCGAATGTTTTGGTGTTTTGTGATCTGATAAACCTATATATTTTTGAATAAAAAAATCGAGTGTTTTCTGTTGTATATTTTTATTGCATCCACCCCAAAATTGAAATTTCAAAAGATTTCAAAATTCCTACAGTTTTTTTTTTTCTTCACTTTAAAATATTATGCAGATTTACCAGATACCAGATTTTTGTAATTTCAACATTTTGTGTTAAATTTTTCTAGAATTTTATAAAAAAATTTTAGCATTTTATTTAAATAAAGAAAGCGTATTTTTTAAATTTCCAAAATGTATCACCAGGTTAAACCCTCAATCATAAGCATCTTAGTAATTCTAAATAATCTAATCAATTTCAATTATTTACCTTCCAGATATAAAAATCTCCTAGCAATTTAAAAATTGCAAGAATTTTTTTGAGAGTACAAAAATTTTTCAGCAGATTTCCCAAACATTTCTCTTCTAGATTTTTAAAACTTTTTAGCAGCCCTTACCTTATTTTCTTTTCTTCTCTTCAAATATTCCAGTATTTTTCAGCAATCTGCATTCTAGATCTCTAGAATTCTTTCCAAATTTCTGTTTCAAATTGAGGGATTTTTTAGTGATATCGAAGTTTTACAACTATTCTTCCAAGAATTCCCTATCAATTTCTCTCCTAAATTGCGTAATTCTATCCTAAATTTTTCAATTTTTCTTGAAAATTGCTTGTAGGGTTCCAAAATTGTTCGGTTATTTCTCTACCAGATTTTTGTAATTTTCCTTTATTTTTATAGAATTTTTATTTTCTTATCACAATCACGAATATGTTTATTTAATTTTTCAATTCTTTATCCAAATTAATTATTAATCATATTTTCAGAAAATTCTCTCTTAGATTTCTAAAAAAACAGAACCATTTGTCCCATGTTCTTATTTCTCTCAAAAATTTTAATCAATTCAAAACTTATCTTCGAAGTTTCAAAATTGTTTTTCGAAGTTTCTAGTATTATAATAGTAATTACTAAGTATTTCCTAGAATTTCCAGCATTTTTTTTTCAATTTTCTAAAATTTTGTATCAATCTTCACTCAGGTTTAAGAATATTTTAGCTCATTTATTAATTCTAAAATTCTTCTTTGTAATTTCAAAATTTTTTCGAGGACGTTTTCTACTAAAAATAGTTTTCTGTAATTTTTCAGCATTTTGTGTTTTTTACTAGCCATTATCATCAACTTTTCCTTTTAAATTTCTAAAATTTTTCAAATTTTTCTCTTTCAGGTTTCTAAAATTCTTTAGTATCTAATTTCTTTGTATAATGTCGTCAAGAATTCTAATATTTTTCTGCAAATATTCTTCCCTCTTAAATTGCGAAATTTATCTTCAAGGATTCCTAAATTTTTCAATTTCTCTTCAAAGGAGGGTTCCAAAATTGTTTTATTTTATTATTTCTCTACCAGATTGATGTTATTTCCTTTTATTTTTCTAGAGTTTTCAGCAATATTTCTCTATATTTTTTATCATTTTTAGTTCTAAATTGCAAATACATTTTTCTAATTATTCAATTCCTGTTCTAGATTAATTTTGAGAAATTTATCTTCTAGATTTCTAAAAAAAAATAGACTTTTTCTTCTTTCTCTCAAAAATTTTCTAATTTTTTTTATCATTTCTAGTTCTAAATTGCAAATATATTTTTTTAATTATTCAATTCCTCTTCCAAATTAATTTTCAGATATTTTTAGATTTCTAAAAAGTTCTAGAACTTTTTGTGACATTATCTTCTTTCTCTCAAAAATTTTAATCAATTCAAAACTTACGTATTTTCTATAATTTCCAGCATTTTATTCAATATTCTAAAATTTAATAGCAATTTGTCTTCAAAAAAGGCGAAAACATTCTTCGAAGATTCTTAAATTTTTCAATCTCTTTTAAATTGCTTGGAGGATTTCAAAATTTTCTATAATTAGTTTTTTATTTTTCTAGAATTTTAGTGCTAAATTACAAATCCCATTTGTATTTTCAGCATTTTTATCCATTTTTCTAATATTTTCTATAAATTATCTCCCAGGTTTTTGGAAAGTCGCGGAAATTTTAGCAATTTATCTCTAAACTGCGAAAATTTTCTTTTTCTATAAAAATTTGTATGTATTTTTTTTAGGAATTTTTAATCAATTTCCCTTCTGAATTTTCACAGCAATTTTGTTTTCCAAATTGCGAGAATTTCTTCGAAGGTTCTAAAATATTTCAGTTAAATTTGTACCAGATTTTTCGAAATTTTCTTAATTTTTTTCTTTTATCTTTTTTAGAATCTTTCAAAATTGTCTCTTTAAGGTTTTTAGAATTTTTCAGCATTTCTTATTTACTTATTTATCTTTTATTCAAAATAGCCATTATTTTTCAACAGTTTCCCTTTAAAATTTGTAGAATTTCCTAGAAAATTCCAGATTTTTCGATTTTTTTTTATTTTCTTCTTTTATCTTTTTTAGAATCTTTCAAAATTATCTCTTTAAGATTTTTAGAATTTTTCAGCATCTCTTATTTACATATTTCTCTTTTATTCAAAATAGCCATTATTTTTCAACAGTTTCCCTTTGAAATTTCTAGAATTTCCTAGAAAATTCCAGATTTTTCGATTTTTTTTTATTTTTTTCTTTTATCTTTTTTAGAATCTTTCAAAATTGTCTCTTTAAGATTTTTAGAATTTTTCAGCATTTCTTATTTACTTATTTCTCTTTTATTCAAAATAGCCATTATTTTTCAACAGTTTCCCTTTAAAATTTCTAGAATTTCCTAGAAAATTCCAGATTTTTCGATTTTTTTTTTATTTTCTTCTTTTATCTTTTTTAGAATCTTTCAAAATTATCTCTTTAAGATTTTTAGAATTTTTCAGCATCTCTTATTTCTCTTTTGTTCTTCTATTCAAAATAGCCATTATTTTTCAGCAGTTTCCCTTACAAATTTCTAGAATTTCCTAGAAAATTTATAGAATTTTCTAGAATATTACGTTTTTTACAATCTTTCAAAAATGTTTTTTTAAGATTTTTAAAAATTTTTAGTATCTCTTGCCTTATTTACTTCTCTGTTATTTGTTTATTCAAAAGGTCTAATATTTTTTAGCTGGTTTCCTTTCAGATTTCTAGAATTTCCCAGATAAAATACCTCAAAATTACGAGATTTTTTTTAAAGATTATAATTCTTTGCCAAATAAAAAAAAATTTCTAGCGAATTTTTTGAATTTCCAAGAAATGTTTCTTTTATTTTTCAGGAAACCTTCAACAATGTCTCTTTAAGATTTATAGAATTTTTCAGCATATCTTGCCTTATTTATTTCTCTTTTATTCACGTGTTATACAAATACAAATATTTATTAGTGTTTAACAATACATCGTCATACTTCGAAATTATTAGTAATTAATTAATTAACATTATTGCTTTACTGTACGCAATATTAAGTTAAAAACAGCAGAAGAGAAAATAGCTTTAATTTTTCAGCCGTAATACTTTTAGATTTTTAGAATTCCCCAGAAATTATTCTTTAAATAAATTGCGAGAATTTTCTTCGAATGTTCTAATTCTTTTCCAGTTAAATTTCTACCAGAGTTTTGGATTTTCTAGAATTTTTTCTTATATCATTTTCAGAATCTTTCAAAAATGTCTTTTTAAAATGTTTAGAATGTTTCAGCATCTGTTGCCTTATTTACTTTTCTTTTATTCTTTTATTTAAAAAATCTAATATTTTTCAGAAATTTTCCTTTCAGAATTCCCAAGGAAGTTTTCTTTCAAATTGCGAGAAGTTTCTTCAAAGGTCCACCAGATTTTTAGAATTTTTTAGATTTTTTTTATCTTTTCTAGAATTTTTCAAAAAATTTAGTTTTTTGAAATTTGCAGCATCTTTTGCCTTATTCTTCCAAATCGCGAGAATTTTCTTTGAAGATTCTATTTTTCCAAATGAATCTCTACCAGATTTTTTGAATTTTCTACAACTTTGTCCTTTATAATTTCTTGAATCTCTCAGGAATGTTTCTTTCGGATTCATAAAATGTTTCATCATCAAGAGAAGAAAATAAGGCATTCTCTTTTCTTCTAAATATTTTTCAGCCGATTCCCTTTGAGATTTCTAGAATTTCGAGCAAATTTCTGGAATTTTCTTGAATTTTTCCCTTTGCCTTTACTAGATTTTTTCGGACATGTTTCTTTCAGGTTTTCAGAATCTATTGCCATATTTTCTTCTTTCTTCTTCAAAATATCTAGTATTTTTCAGCAGTTTTCCTTTAAGATTTCTAGAATAGCCCAACAACAATTTTTCTTTAAAATATCAAAAATTTTCTTTAAAGCTTCTAAAATTTCTGAAAATTCTCTTCTGAGTTTCTGAAATTTTCTTTAATTGTTCTAGAATTTTCCATCTTCTCCAAATTTTTTTCCAGCAATTTTTTTTCCAGATTTTCATTAAAATATTTTTCTTTCCTTGCTTTATTGTATCCAATGTTATCAAAATATTGTTTTCTATGATTATAGAATTTTCCAGAAACCTTTGAAAACAAATTTAAACTAAAACGATAAAAGGTTAGATATAGTCTAAAAATTCGATTGATTGCATATAATTTAAAGGAAAAGTATATTATGTAGTACTACTTTAGTAGTGTTTGACTTACGACCACGTGGTCCTTCCGCTGTGTTATTTAAATATTTATGTGTGAGTGTAAATGAACTTGTTACTTTAAATGATCGTCCCTGACACTCTAAAGCGTCATTAATTGTATCCCAATGGCGAATGGTACAGGTCGCCATCGTTAGTTCGGCTGCAACCGCATACGCCCACCAACGGCGTTTATATCATATTTTTTCATCAACTGTAAAAGATTTAAAGCTCAATTTATCAAACGAGAATAATAGAAACTCCGTTGGAGAAAAACATTATCTAGAAAGTGTAGACCAGTTTTTGTTTTCTTTACTTCACGAAAACCATAGAATTGCCAAGTACATTGAATATAACCTGTAAATTGGGTTGTATACAAACTATTTCTGGAAAGTTATATATTTCTTAAGAATAAAGTTGGCTTCCCATAACATACTAAACACATTCGTTTGCGGAAAACGTTATTATTTAAAAAAGCCCATTTCTATTTTGTTGATTTTCACTAAAATAGCAAATAAATAATAATAATCTGCAAATTGGGTTGCATACAAACGAATGTATCAGAATATTAATTCCTTAGATTGTAGAGCTTATTGTGAATGCAAACATTGTACCAAATTCATCTTTCTGAAAAAAAAATAACATATTAAGCAATTGTTATGGTTACGTTTTGTCAGGACGTCGCGGGTCAGAAGAATATCACCAGAGTAATCGTTAACAACAACTCGCCTAGTCTTTATTTAAGAATAACAATACACCGTACTCACACTACTCGCTCACACTCCCGCTCCACCCCTCTCCTCGCTCGCACCCTTCCGCTCACCACGCTTGCTCCTTCCTCAAGTCCTCGAGACGCCTCCTCTTCCCGCCGTTCTCCCTTCTTCCCCGCCAACCTGTCAAACCTCTCCTTCCCGCTCTCAGCTCGCGCCTCTTCAATCTAAATTCACGCTATACAACCACTCATACAATTTACATTTATAACATTTATAACACTCGTCCATCCTGAATTAAACCGCGTCCTCGCGGTTAGACGAAATCTTTCATCCAGCCCGGTTTCTGTCGCCTACGCTCGGGTCTGCTCGCATCAGGAACGCCTTCCAACTCGTCGCCGCTCGACGAATTCTCCGCCTCTGGCTCGAATTCCGCGTCGCTCTCCTCCCGCCCTTGCACATCCTCGTCCTCTCCATCTAACTTCTCATCATCGGTCGCATCGCTATCTGTCAGCACCTCCTCCACGTCAAACTCGTCCTCGAACGTCTCGCCCTCCACTGGATCATTCTCTGTCGCGTTCTTGTACAGTTTTATCTGCGAGACGTGCGCCGTTGTCTCGTAGATTCGCCCGCCCTCTGCTTCATTTAGCGTTCGCACTCTGTAGGTGTCCGCTGGAAGCACCTCGACGATGACTAGCGGCCCTCTGTACGCTGGTTGGAGTTTCGTGGATTCCCCAGTCGCCACAGGTGGTTTCTTCAGCACCACGATGTTGCCCACCTCGTAGACAACGCCTCGAAATCGCGTCTTGTCGTAGTACGCCTTCGTCTTCGCCTGACTCGCCTCGATTGACCGCCGCACCTCGTCGTGAATCTCGCTGGGGTCTCGCCTTGGACGGTCCCTCTTCGTCACCCTCATTAGTCGGTTGTCCGACGCCGTTGGATGGAATCCAAACAGTACCTCGAAAGGTGTTCGCCCCGTTGTCTTGTTCTCGCTACGGTTTATGTCTCGCTCCACCTCGCGAATTCGCCTGTCCCATTCGGTCTCCTGCTCAAGGGACGCCAAAATTACCGGGACCACAGTCCGGTTTACTCGCTCGACCTGACCGTTTCCCTGTGCGCGATGGGTTGCGATGAGTGTGTGGTGTACGCCCTCTCGCTGGCAGAACTCCTCGAACTCCACTGCCGTGAACGCCGTCCCTCTATCGCTCACCACCATGTCAGGGTTACCATACTCATGGAAATAGTCCTGCAGAATCTGCACAGACTCCCTCGCCTTTGTTCCTCGCACCGCATACAACCTTGAGTATTTGGAAAAAGAATCCGTTATAATCAACAAATACGAATTTCCACGCATACTCCGGGGAAAAGGACCCAAATGATCGATATGGACACGCTGGAAGGGTCTAAGGGTAGGGGGAATTGGATTTAATAATCCCGCACGCCTTCCGCCCGGGGTCTTTCCCCACAAACACTCCATACACCCTCGGATGTGTCGCCTCACATACGCCCTCATCGACGGAAACCAGAAGTTCCGCAGAATCTTGGCCACCGTCCTCTCTTCCGCAAAATGTCCCATACAGTTGTGGTACTGGACCACCACTGACTTCCTCATTGATGACGGAATGACGTAGAGCACGCGCTGCTCGCCGTTCACCGTCACCTGTCTCACCAGTCGCCCCTCATCGAGTTGATAGTTGACAACTCGATTCTTCTCGCCTCTCGTGAGCTCTTCTTGGGGTCGCTGAAGAAGCTCCACTAGCTCTCGCAGTCGTGGATCATCGCGCTGGATTAAGTCCACTTCCTCCACACGAACTACCTGAAACACATCAAGTCTTTGCGCGCACTCGTCTATAGTATCTCTCGCGTTTTCCACGGGTGCCCGACTAAGAGCGTCCACATGCGCCATTCGCACGCCCGCACGATGTCGAATCGTGAAACGATACTCCATGAGAAGACTATACCACCGCGCGATCTGTGGTTTCAACGCCTTCTTCTCGTTGAGATAGATCAACGCCTGACAGTCCGTCACTATAATAAACTCTACGCCCAACAAATACGTTCGTAGTCTCTCAACGCACCAGACCACCGCGAGTAACTCGAGTCGGCTCGAGTGGTAATTTCTCTCGGCGTCAGTTGTCTTTTTAGACACGCAATGCACCAAACGCAACTCGCCTTCATTATCGCGCTGTAATAGCATACCCGCTAATCCTTCCGCGCTCGCGTCAGTATGTAGCTCGGTTTGCGCTCGCTCGTCGAACGCACGTAATACTGGTCGCCCAACTAATTCGCGCTTCAAGTCCTCAAACAAACTGTTCTCACGCTCGCCCCACACAAAGGCCTTGTCCTTACGCGTTAAGTTGCTAATCGCCCGCACTTTCCGCGCATAGTTCGGAATAAACTTACGGAAGTATCCCGTCAGCCCAAGAAATCTGCGCACCTCGTGCTCATTCCTAGGTGGTGGAAACTCCTCGATCGCCCGCGTTTTTGGCACTCCCGGTTGAATGCCCTTCTCGCCCACGCTGAAGCCCAAAAATTCGACGCTCGGCATCGCAAATCGGCATTTCGTTAGTTTCAATGTTAAACCCGCACTCCTCACCCGCACCAATACTTTCTTCAACCGCTCAACAAACATTTCGAAATTCGCCGCCGGAATCAAAATGTCATCTAGATAGTATACTATCTCGCGCCCGTTCAACTCACCGAATACCTCATTCATCATCCGACAGAACTCGTAGGGCGCATTTGTTAGCCCAAAACACAATCGCTCGAACTCGCCTGTCGTGTCGGGGGTGATAAACGCTGTCTTCTGCTTCGCCGCCTCAGTCAATGGAATTTGCAGATATCCATTTGCCAAATCCAAAGTCGTGAATAACTTGTTACCCGCTAGCGTCAAAAACTGTTCCTCGATCTGAGGGATCGGATAGTTCACCCGCTCTGTTTGGTTGTTTAGGAAACGAAAGTCGATCACCAATCTCTTCTCGCCGTTCGCCTTTGGCACCAAGAGCACTGGACTCGCATAAGGTGACTGTGTTTCCCTTACTAGCCCCGCTTCCTTCCACTCCTCTACAATCTGCTTGATTGTCGCCCTGTCATCCGCGCTAACCTTATAGGGCCTTCGCCTCACGGGGATTCCATTGTCGCGGATATCCACCTGCATTAAATGTGTGCATCCCATCTCGGCAAGTGACTGCGAAAAGCAATCGCGGTTCTCCTGCAACACATTAATCAAAATTTCTCGCTCTTCCGGCCTCAATTCCGGCCCAATGATCATCTCCCCCTCGGGCAATGGCTTCGCCCTTTCAATTGTCAAAATCTCTGCAAACTCCTCGGTCTGCAGATCCTCAAACGGATCTTCCACCGCTTCAACACTCACCTCGCCACTCTCAATCCGCCACTTGACATGGTGATTTAATAAAAAGGTCTCGCCAATCAACATGTTAGGACCCATCACCTCGTTCGGAACAACGTGAATCTCCAACTCCCTCACCATCGCTGTGCCCACTTTTAAATCCACGGTGACCACCCCGAGTGAGCTTACACGGTGCGGCGCTCCGAACCCGTTAAAAGACTCACATCGCGTTTCGTCCATCGCCAAATTCATTCGCTTCGCCTCGCTCTCTTTTAAGATGCACTCCGCCGCGCCTGTGTCAAACACTCCCTCGACTTCGTGCTCGCCATTGATGATCGCCAGTTTTCGGAAACTCTTTTTCCTCTGAACCTTCCTCACAAAAAGCACCTCTTGCTTAAGCGGACACGCGCCAGACATGTGACCAACACCCTGGCATTTAAAGCACTTTACCTTCGGGCATGCGTTGCTTTTGTGGCCCTCTTGCTTGCAAACAAAGCACTTAAGTCGCGCGCACCTCGACGCCAAATGTCCCACCTCGCCGCACTGGAAGCACTTCCTTCCCTCGCTGGAGTTTCGAGCAGTTGGTGTTGCCGATGGTCTCGCAGGCCCCGCTGAAGCTGTCACGTTGGAGCGCGTCGGCTCCGACGGTTTCGCGCTCGGACGCGCCTCTCGACTTTTACTTACAACCGCACGACGCGTACCTTCTAGCCGCTCAAATTCAACCAAATCATGCAATAGTTCGTCTGCCGATGCATGAACCTTCGCCAACATAACATTGTAGCAGTCGCGTGACCACAAACCCGCCAGAACTTGTTCTTTTACTTCCGCGAACGCCAAATCTAATTTACGACACAACGCCACTTTCGCGAACAAATACTGATCTACGGCTTCATCCCTGAGTTGCACCCGCTGCATCATTTTGTTCAAATTGTCCACTTGGCTCTCCCGCACGAAAAATGTCTGTTCGAACGCGTTTTTAAATTGCGCCCACGTCGTTACCGCCGTACGAACGCCCTCATACCACTCACGCGCACCTCGCACTAATTTGTTTCGCGCCGTTTCGAAGATGTATTCATCTGTGAGATGGTGTAGCGCCTGTACGCTGTTCAGCTGTTGCAGCCACCTTCGTCCGTCTTCCCGATATCCACCAAACGCTGGGATGCCGCTCAAAACCTCCGGCATCACTCCTACACTTACAGTTGTTGTATTATTCGCTAGTTGGTTGAACATCGTCTGCATCAACGCATCACGCCGCGCATTTTCCTGCAGCATCATCGCCATTATCTCCCGCATTCCAGGATCAGCTGTTGGTGCTGCCGCACCGCCCGCTGCGCCATCTGTTGACTCCATTGTCGACCTTCCCGCACTCACCGCGCCGAAAAATGTTAGGTTGTCTTTCGCGCTTTCGCGCCGCGCCACGCCGACCGCGCCTAAACTTTACTGACCCAACCTCAAAGTTTTCTCGCCTCGCCACGCCACACCTTACACGCACTCGCGATTAACTCTATGATTGTCTTCGGGATATCCCACTTCTGATGTTATGGTTACGTTTTGTCAGGACGTCGCGGGTCAGAAGAATATCACCAGAGTAATCGTTAACAACAACTCGCCTAGTCTTTATTTAAGAATAACAATACACCGTACTCACACTACTCGCTCACACTCCCGCTCCACCCCTCTCCTCGCTCGCACCCTTCCGCTCACCACGCTTGCTCCTTCCTCAAGTCCTCGAGACGCCTCCTCTTCCCGCCGTTCTCCCTTCTTCCCCGCCAACCTGTCAAACCTCTCCTTCCCGCTCTCAGCTCGCGCCTCTTCAATCTAAATTCACGCTATACAACCACTCATACAATTTACATTTATAACATTTATAACACAATAATTAAATAATTTAAAAAAATCAATTAACGAACAAAAAAAAGCTTTAAATTTAGAACTCAATTTGGTCAAGTGAAAAGTTAAAATGTTGTTTTGCAAACAAAAAAGCAGAGTAAAAAGTTAATATAAAATAGTTTAAACATATTGGCTTTTATAGAAAAATAAGTAACCGTAGTAATGGGTGACCAGTGAAATTTTCCATTGGTTTATAATTGATAGAACTTTAGAATGATGATGGCTCATTTCCACACCCTTAAATTTACATAGTACACGGCGAAAGGACTACGTAGCCGATTGCTAAACACCATCTCTATTACTATTGTTGAGTATAATAAATATTAAAACTTTTATATAGTCTTTTTTTGATAAGAGGAGGTATAATCCATCATGGGACACCCTTATAGTAGGGTAGAGTCAGACACCTACCGACTAAAACCACTCCTCCGTTATCGGCAGAACCAAAAGGTTTTTTTCTCGTCGGAAATCAAGGTGTGTTTTATATAGTCGTGATAATAATTTGAAAATATTTGAATAAGGTATTAATAATAAAGAACTAATTTCCAAAAATTTTGAAATTCAACTGCTTAACGAAATCGTTAGGAATGTCATGTTCTCATGAATTCGAATCGAGTATTGCAAAACATCGCCGTAACCAATTTGCGACAATATAATGTGATCTAATTACCCGACGAGAATTATTCGAGTAATCGCTGGAATTTAGATCGGCAACTGTTATTCGTAATTCGTTATTCGGATTGTGGCCGTATTTGCATTAATGTATGTATTTGGATAGGTCAATGCGTACATGTACGCAATGCAATCGCGAAAAGTCGAAGGTCCTGCACACTTGTACGTGTGATGTATCCACTTGAAATGGGCAATTAATTTGAAAAGATGATGATGATGATGATCGTCCCGTCTTTCTCTTTTCACTCCGAGCCCGAGAGAAACTCGAGTGTTCTTCTCGTCCCCCTTTCTCTCCGCCAATTAACCGACTGTAATTCCATTATTCGGATTCCCCATTGTTGATCGAGGGAGGCGGCGGTTTGTCTCACGGGACGCTCGTGTCGGGTGTACCGCAAGGTGCACTTTCTTCATATTCATTGCATAGTTTATAACTCTTTTCTTTTTTAATTGTCCCATGTTAGCGTGTGTACCGTGCACCATGTTGTCCCGCCTGAGGCGACGTCCCCCAAGTCTCGATTGTCTGACCCAAATTCGGACGCGTGGCGGTGAGCCGCTCTCGGTCCTTTTGATTTTCTCAGCCGACGACGACGACGAGTTTTTTCTTCTTCTTTTCGTTTAGTTTACGTATTTTTTTTTTCCTCTTCTTCTTCTCGTTCGATTCTTTCCAGTTAATTTTGCGAGGTCCCTCGCGGATACTTTCGATCGGGCGAATTTCTCCTCGGACACATTAATTATGCGAGGAGGCTCGCCGCCTCGCAGGTGAATCTCTCTCGCCTCGTTTCGAAAAAATCTCATTTTCAAAACTGTTCGCACATTCGCGTGCATCCGCCACGGTTGAAAAAAAAAATTGTCACCGCCTGGCTTTCATTAGAGGTGTGACACCGTTGATCTATCACCAGCACTTTTCCTTAAAAAAAACGCGAAAAAAGTAATAGTCTTGGCCTACTCAGGTTTTAACAGAAATTATTCGTAATTATTGTCATTTTCTAACTTTAACGTTTTCAAAATGTTTGATCGATGAAGTAAATAGTATAATTACCCATTGATACTGAACACCTTAAACAAGAAATGAAATAAATAAATTGGTTGATTTAAGTTGAGTTACGTGAAGATTAATTTGACGAATAAAGAATGAATAACCTTCCTTCACAATTTTATTTGAATTACCAAATGTAATGTATTAGTGCTTTATTCGTCAAAGAAATAAAAGAATGAAAGAAAATTCTAACTCATTTATTTTAGATTAGAACACTTGTTATGTTTCATATTGTTATATTTATTTTCCTGGCTATGTTTCGATTTTCAAAGGAATTACAAATATATGTCAGGAAAATAAATATAGCAACATGAAACATAAAAATTGTTCTAATCGAAAATTATCTAGATGATATAATTTCGTTTCATCAGGAGTGCAATGAACTAAGTATCTACCGTATATTTATTTTCATTAATATTCTCTTCACGTAACTAAAAAAACAACAATAATAAAATAGTGTGGCCTAGTAAGCACCGTCATAATAATAAAACCTCACTTTAAAGTAAATATACATTTTATTTATTTAAAATCTCAATTAACCTTAAATACTGTTCAAAAAGTAATAATTTAACCTAAATGGAGCATTTCCAAGCAAGGTGATGCAGTCAGAGATGTCCTCGGTTCGAAACCTTGTTTTGATGTGTATACATCATTCCGAAAATACTAACATATTGAACTAGAATGTAAAAATAATGGTGAAGAAGACGTCCATATCTATAATTACTTAAATTAATTTGAGCATTAAAGAAACATAATTTCCACATATCTCTCACTATCCTCAATTCATAATTGCAACTAACATCTCTTTTTTTTTAAGTGTGCATATTAAGTAAACAAAATAAGTGGCCATGAAAATAAAGTAATTAACATAACTATAAACCTATAAATTAAGCACGGTCTAAATCCCCCTATTAACAGCTTAAATACTCAATCAAGGATTTTAATTTTAACACTGAAGATTCCAAATTTACCGTTGGTTATATAATTTCCAAATTAGAACCTACTTAATATGAGTGTGTGTACTAAAGAATGCAAAATAATAAAATTTAATTTTTGTGTTTATAGATTGGAAGGGAGGATAGTGGACACCCACCCACCCTTAATAAATAATAAATTTTAATCAATTTAATTAAACATCTAATTAACATCAAAATGTTTCAGCACGGATTAAGTGAGAATTCATTTTATTAAATCTTAAGTCGAAACACTGATATTAATTTATTTATCATCAATTACAATAATACTACAATAATTTCTGAAAACCAAAAATGTTCCTGAAGTTCAATTGTATATGTAGAGTATGTGGGTGGCCACGATCCTACCCTTCAATCTGTAAAACATGCAGAAAAGATTCATTAAGCTTTTAATTGGTAATAATAAGAATAATACATTATTTATTACATAATTATATTCTTTTATAACATTGCTTTTCAAAAATCTTTCATTTATGCTATATCTATTGGAGGATAGATCAGTGGACACCCACCCACCCTACAATCTGTAAATCAAGCGCAAATTTTTGAATAAATGTTTAATTGACAATAAGAAAATAATTGATAAATAACAAATGACATACGAAAAATGTTAAGGGTAAATGACAAATTCTAAATAGCGAAAAACAAATGATAATTAATAAACTAATTATAAAGGACAGATGATGATTGACAAATGACAAATAATAAATTAGAATTCACAAATAAAAAATGTTAAAGGGTGAATGACAATTGACATAAGACAAATAACATATGACATATGGTAAATGATAAATAATAAAAAACAAATGTTAATTGACAAAAATATGTTTAAAAGAACGAAAAATAATTTACAAATGACAAAGAACGTCTAATAAAAGATAAACAACAAATGACAAATGATAATTAGAAATGACAAATAACGAAGAATAAGTAACAAATGTCAAATGATATGATATATGAGAAATGTCAAATAGCAAATAAAAAATAACGAAGGACAAGTGATAAATGATAAGTGATATATGACAAACGGTAAAGGGTAAATGACAAATGTCAAAGAACAATTGATAATTGACAAATGACAAATAATAATTGGATGTGAGAAATAACTAAGTCCAAATAAAAATAAACAAATGATAATTGAAAAATAAATTTAAAAGGACAAATGATAATTGACAAATGACAAAGAAAATGCAATAAATGATAAAAAACAAATGACAAATGTCAATTAAAATATGATAGATAAAGGACAATTAAGAAGTGAAAAATTACATATGGCATAAGGCATGTGATAAATGACATATGATAAATGACAAAAAGAACAAATAATAAATGACTAATTAACAGAGGACAAATAACAAATGACAAATAACATATAACGCATGAAAACGAACACGAAACGAATACGAAGAACAAATGACAAATAAGATATTAAAAAGAACAAATGATAATTGACAAATGACAAATAATATGAAATAAATGATAAATAAATGATATATGGCATGTGACATGTGACAACTAACAAATAAAAAATGCAGATGACAAAACACAAATTATAAATGACAAATGACAAGTAAGGTCGCAGATGTAACAAATGACATATGACATATGAAAATTGTAAAGAATAATGAGAAATGCCAAATGATAAATAAAACATTCTAATTGATAACTAACAAATGATATTGG